>JAOUZG010044037.1:5129891-5150275 GCA_026289955.1 Argiope argentata | reverse complement strand
CTCGGCTACTGGCTCAAACGTCGCAGGTTCGTACCGCGACCTTCACTAGCAACATATTCATCTTTATTGTTAGTATAAATAGATCCCTCTTGAGAGATATTTCAGCCTGAAATATTGCATTTCCATTTTGTAGTTCATCATGGTGTGGGAGTATCCTCTACCCACTTTACCTCAAATATAGCAGAACCATTTTAAATGTCCTTTGGCAAACCTAATTTGGGGAAGTCTATTATTCGAAAAGAAAAAAAAAAAAAAAAGAATGTCATCTACTTTCTGTCACAACTTTGAAAAACATATATATTAAACAATTTTGCCTATCGCTATCTTTTAAAATAATTTTTTAAGAATTACGGTCAAGACTTGTGAATTTTCGAGATTAGTGAATTCTTATTGCAGAATTCATTGAAAAGGATGATTGAGTTAGTAAGGAAGTTATTTAGGTTAATTGGACTTAGATTTGTTTGTGTGTTCAGCCATCTCTTATTCAATTTATTGATAACATGATTCTTACAGTAGTTGTAATTATTTTTATGAAGTAAAAGGAATATAACTATTGGTTAATAAAATGTTAGGGTATTGTAGATACATTCAGAGCAAACAGCTGTGCAATATTTTAGATATTTAATTTTTTGGCGAAAGTTATGATAAATAACTGTAATGGGAGTTTTCCTTAGATAAATCATATTCATTCCCTTGTCAATTGAGTGTATCTGATAGGAGAAACATATATATTATTTATGCTCCTATTTTTATGAGCGCCATGATAAATCGCCAATAAATTCTTGCCGTCGCCAATTTGTCGATTGCTGATTCGACATCGATGATCTTGGCATAATCTGAAAATCGCTAATGGCGAGAATTCAACCATATTGGAGGAGTCTTGGCATCTTATATGTAATGGAACATGGCAGTTGTGGCACAATTTGAAAATCGAAAAGTAAACCCAGTATCTTGGCGTTCTTGATGCAATCTGTGAAATCGCCAGGTAAACTCGAGGACCTTAGAAATAAGCAAGTACTATAGTTTCTAAATAACAGAGATTCTGGTAGTTGATAGATTAGGAAGGTCTATATGAAAATCTTCGCATTAAGGGCTCTTTTTTTTTCTGATTTCAAAAATTATAGGACTCGTCAGAATTTCAAAGAATGCCTTTTATTATTTTAAAGTAGAAATTTTTAGAAGTTTAATGAATTTTTACGAATTATAATTAACTGTAAAAGATAATCTGTATATCGGTTATGAGTATAATAGACAATTTAAGGAATTACTCCAATTTCTTGTTAAGATAGTTTTTATTATATTTTGGTACTGAAAAGCACTGGCTTAAAAAATCAGTTTTTAGGCAAATTCGAGATAAATTTGTTAAAGTAAACAGAATATCATTTTAAATAAAAGTTTTTGATAATTAAAAAAACATTAGAAGAATGTTTCAATCTTGTAATGAAAATAATTTATCGTTTTTGTTGTCTACTGGTTATTTCAATTAATTTTAATTTTTTATAACGGTAATAAAAAAGATTATTTAAAAAAAAGTTCTCTCATTATAATTCTGTATTTTGGTCTGATTTATTTGATGATTTTAATTGATATTATTTACAATAATATTTTCCCTCCGGTTGTTTATATTCTATGCTCAAAATACAAGCCAGCTTGTAATTGTCACAATTTCTTTTTAGCATTGTTTTTGTAATATTATATTTTTTTCAGGGAAGAAACTGGTAAAGTTAGAGTCTTTTCTATAAAAATTGCCTTAGCTACTATGTGCTCTGGGAAATTGATGGACAAACTTAGATGTATGTCATTTTTTTTAATGTTTTAATAGAATATTATGTTTTATTTTTATTTATTTTATATATATACATCTTATTTGTATTTTTTTAAGATGCTCAACTTAAATGAGCTATTTATTTCTTTTCAGACACATTTTCTCTTATCTGTGACGGTAATGGGCTTTTGGTTCAAAGTAAATTTGCAGACTTCTTGCGAGAAATTTTACAAGTTCCGTGTTCAGTTCATGAATCTCCTACTTTTGGCTATCGTGATAATCTTCCTTCAATGATCATTGATGGGGTATGTTAACTTCTTTTCAGTCATTCTGATCTTTGTTAGTAAATTGTTTAAATTCCTTAATTATTTTTTTATTCTTCTAAGTTTATAAATTGCATGGATATTTCTATATAATTTTTATAAACCACTGTTCTTGTTTTTTTAGTTGAGGAACTTGTAATTCTTAGTTTTAATTTTATCTAAAAAAAGATTTGCACACTGAGTCAGAAACAAAATTACTTATTTTTTACATTGATCTTACGTATATGCATAAACGTGAAAAGAAAAACGAGAAAAGAGTAAGAATGCAGATTATTGTGTTATTGCTAATGTGTATAAATAAATTTTGTTTTAACATTTTAAAAAAATATGTTAAAAGCAGACGATTTGCTGACATTTAATAAGTTTCTATCGGTAACAATAATTTTTCTTTATGTTGTTATTAAGTTGTCATTAATTGTATTGCATTCATTTCTTTAAAATATGAGAAAATACATGTTTCTCTTTTTATTTTAATAACAAAATATAGATTACAGGTGTATTTTTCTATTTTATGCTTTAAAAAAGTAGAGAAATTGTGTATAAAGAGAATGTTAAAGAGATTTTGCATATAGGTTTCTATTTATTGGCTAGTGTGTATATAACATTTTTCATTTTTTTTAAAGTTAAAGTCATTAAATTTGTTGATTAATTTTACATTTTAAATGGTGATGCATTATATTTATAATACTACTTATTACTAAATATTTAATCATACTAATATTAAATCGTACAAAATATTTTATAATAAATATTTTGTATGATTTTTAATTCCAAGTTTGATATAAAATATTGCTTATTGTTAAAAAATATTTTATTATTTTGAAAAAGTTGAGAAACAGTTTCAAACTTTTGTATGAAACAGTTTGATGTATGAAATGAAATTATTATCACTATAATAGTTTCAGTTTTGAGTTTTTTTCATTTTCTTTTTATAGTAATTTAAAATTTAAACAAGGAATTTTTGTTTAAAAATTTTTACTTTTCTGTTTTTTATTGTATATTTTTTGATAATAAATTAATTATATCATTATGATTTTTAAATGCTCACTCTGTTTATTTATTTCTGTAAAATATTCTTCACCATCTCAAATAAATTTCTCTAAAATTGGCAACATTTATTTTATCTGCATTATAGAGATGGTGGAAATACATGCTTTCTATTTCAAATTAGTCAGAATGCTCATTTAGCATTCTGACTAATTTGAAATAGAAAAAAATAACTTTTTAAAAAAAATTGTTATTACTTTTAAGCATTTTGATATTTTTTCATAATCCTCTACTTTTAACCAAGTTTACATTAAATCAGTTAATCAATCTGATTGCCTTAATGATCTTTTGTTATTTTTTAGCAAAACAAAGTGACCGTGAATGATTTTTTGGATATCATCATGTCAGATCCTGCTCCTCCTTGCCTAGTTTGGTTACCATTACTTCATAGGCTTGCTAGTGTGGAAAATGGTAAATTTCTTTATTATCTTTTTGTAAATAAAAGGATTAATTATTTTAAAAAATAAAACTTTTATAAACTCAGCTCTAGATTGAAGCAAATTTGTTGCATTTTCTTTTCGTTTTTTTTTTCACTATTAAAACCTAACCATAAAATTTTTGTTGCTTGAATTATATTATTATGTAAAAAAAATAGTAGAAGCCCATTATGTATACAATAGTTAATGCATTTAAAAGGATGAGATTTTTGACATGCTCATAGTATTTTAATGTCTGATATTATAAATCAGAATATCATCTGCATTAAATTGTAAAAGAATTAATTTAAAAAATAATAAATAATTTATTACTGAAACAGTAAAATTTTCAGTTTTATGATGGCATTAAAATATTTCTTCTAAAATAGTTTGTTTCCAAGGTCCTTTTTTTTTTAATAAAAGCAAAATTTAAATATGCAAAGTTTGGGTGAAATTGGCTCAGTTGCTTAAAAGAAAATAAGGAACATAACATATATGCATGTATAGTTACAATGGCTTTAATTTGTATTAAAGTAAGCATAATTTATTGTCAAAATTTTATGATAAATTTATCTACTTAGGGATCTTTA
The DNA here is from genome assembly GCA_026289955.1 of Argiope argentata. Classification (NCBI taxonomy): domain Eukaryota; kingdom Metazoa; phylum Arthropoda; class Arachnida; order Araneae; family Araneidae; genus Argiope; species Argiope argentata. The sequence goes on along the minus strand of JAOUZG010044037.1, from coordinate 5,146,134 downwards.
TCTTGTAACTATCATTACTTTCCTATTTTTATATAAAATTTACTCATTTATTGTTTATATATTTACATTTAATATTTTAAATGATATCATTAAAGCAAGGTAGCAAAAAAATGTTTTTCATTCTTCTTTAGTTCTTCATCCTGTTCAGTGTGATGGCTGCAATCGAGAAGCATTTTTGGGATTCCGATATAGATGCCAAAAGTGTTATAATTATCAGTTGTGCCAAGATTGTTTTTGGAGAGGACGAGTTTCTGGGAATCATACTAGTCAACATGAAATGAAGGAATACACTTATTATGTAAGTTTCTATCACACTTTAGAATCCTATGTTATTTTTATATATATTATTTAGAGAGTTTTTATCAATTACTTTTAAAATGAATTTATTGTAGAAATCACCAAGTAAGCAATTAGGTCATTCTCTGAAAAAATCTTTCCGGTGTGTACCAGAGAAACAGACCAGCTCAATTCCTAGGTTTCCTGAAGAGCCTGAAAAGACTTTGAATTTACAACATATTGTGTATGTGTAACCATAATTATTTTGAATATTATTTAACATTTAAAGCTGAGTAAAGTACTCTATACATCTTTCATGGATGGACATATAAATAAAAAATTGTGTATAGTCAAAATTTAAATAAATTTTATATTATTAACTACATAATGTTCTAAATGTTAATTTTATGCCATTTTTTTTAAGTAATAGTTTAAAGTTTTTAAGCAAGTACTAAGAATATTAATAATATTGAAACCGAATAATTAAATTTCAAAATTAAAAATTAGCCATATCAGAGAGAAAAACTTAAACTTTTTTTGCATATTATATTATATATTTCTTTTTTTATATCATGTTAACAAAAATATCTACTTTGAACAAATATTTAATCTTTATCTGGCTTGTTGATTATCTGAGAATATTAATTATAGATAATCAACCTTTACAATTCAAATTCAGTTCTTTAAAAGTTTTTTTTAATTTCCTTTTATTTTCTATTTTGGTTATTAATATATTTTCAAAATCCTTTGATAAAGTCTATTGTATTTGTAAATAGAAGTAGAATGATTCATATTCCTGAATAGATATTTTACTAATATAAAATAATTTATCTTTTAAAAATTCACCAGTTTTGAGTAATTCTAAAGTTTTTCTATTAATCCAACAGTTTGTTCATTATATAAAAAAATAACAAAGTAATTCCAGATTTTACCAGTTTTATTTTATCAGTTAGTTAAAAATGTCATTTGAATGACTGAAAAACCTAAAGTAAAAGCATTGTGTATTTAACTAGGCATTAAAGTAAATTTATTAATCTAGTGTTCTTTTAACACTTATTCTTTATTATAATATTCTTTCAGTAACATCAATTTTTGTGGTATTATACCATATATGCTATTTATAATTGTAAAGTTTATTTATATATTATTCAATCTTTCATTTGACAATTTTCTGAGAAAAAAAGAATGCTCTTTATGTAATTATATTAAGCTATTTTATGAAGTTATTTCTTGATACATTATGTTTATTATTATAAATTTATATTGTAAATAAAAAAATAATATAAAACTTTCAATTCTTTTTCTGTTTAGTGGCATTTCTTTTAATTATAATTTGTTAAACTTCTGACTCCAGAACTAAATTGGATATGCAGTGGTTTTCAAAACATATATATAATAATGCAAGCAAGAAGTATTGGACTATCTGAAAATTCAAATAAATTTTTTCAGGCTTTTAATTACCACTTATTTGCCCTATTTTAGGCCGCCTTCTCCTATTCCCAGTCACAATGGTTTTCATGATGTAGCTAATAATTCTTTTGATATGTCTTCATTAGATGGTAGATCAACTACAAGAAGGTAGGAATGAACATTTCATTTTGATTCAACATTTTTTAAACGTTCTCGTTCATGTATATTACCCGAGATCATATACTTTATATAATATCATGTGATACATATATTTTTATGCTAAACATTCTAATAAATTTTAAGAGCATTTTATTAGAATCTCAAAAAAGGCATAATTTATGAACCCTTTGGTATAGTTAAAGAAGAGTATGTTAAAAGGAATAAATAAAATCCAGAATAAGAATTTACTTTATCTAATTTTCTATGAAAATTTATAAATCAAATAATTATGTGTACAATATATTTTGTAATATATTTGATATTATTCTGTAATCAGCATTAAAAAAGGTATTTTTGCATAAATCCTGTAAGATAGAACTTAATCAATGGAAATATTTTGCTGAATTAAAATTTCTACATTTTTTTTTTTTGAAATAATGTTAAAAATATGTGACAAAGCCTTTGCATCTATGAATATTTTTAAAATATAAATAATGAATTGTTTCATGTATATAGATATTTAATATTCTTAATATTTTTAAGTAAATTTGTCTTATTATGCAGAGAATAGTTAATAACTATTCTGTATACATAATAAGGTATGAATTATCTTTATATCTTTGTGAGACCATGCATAGTGGTAATCAATAAACATTGTGACAAGATGAAAAATCTTTTTTATTACTCGCAAATGGTTATGACTCTTCACATATTACTTTGATTAGTTCAGAAAAATTGCAATTATTTTTCTATAGCTATATTTCATTCAATTTGTTTTTACATATATATTTCTCTGTCACAGCTTAGAATCGAATCGTGGTGATGATGAACATAGATTAATTGCTAGATATGCTGCACGATTAGCAGATACTAGAAGTACAGTAAGTGTTGAATGTTTTAAATAGATATTTACCATAATAGGTGTCACAATTTTAAAATAACATTGCCCAACAAATGAAAAGGTTAAAACATATATGTCCTTTTTAATTTGACTTTCTCTTCTAAGCTAAATATTAGAATCTTCAAAAGGTGAATTGTTTTTTAATTTTATCCTGTGTTTGCAGGTGTAAGGATAGTAAGTCAAAAATTGATATTGCAGCATAAGTATAAAATTCCTCCTAAGATTTAAAATCAGTCTATTTACAGTATTAACACAATTGATAACTACTGTAAAATTAGCACCAATGGATTTTTCTAATTAAGTTTATGAAGGAACATTAAAAACATTCTGTTATTTCATTATATTTACCGTTATTTTATTTCCCATCTGTATAAATAAATATGTATTATTCAAATTATTAACATGAAATTAGGGATTTTATTCTTTTGTGTTTTATGTTTTTCAATTAAATTGATAAATTTTCAAAAATTCTGAAGTTCTGAAAGAAAAATTCTGAACTTTGACAATACATCAAATATTAGTTATTTGGGAAATAAATGTGCATTATATCCAAATAATTAACTGTAATTAACATTAACATTAATCTCATTTAAATAAAAAAAATCATATACTTTTAAAGAATGAGTAAACTTGCATTTGTTTTTATTTGGGCACTTTTTTTTAAATAATAAGATTTTTTTTACCATATCAGTTATACAGATTATTGAAATTTGTTTTCTTTTCCAGTAAACTGAATATAACTACTGCCTTTTTATTAAGTAATATGATAATGACTGCAATGTTCCAACAATGTTTATAACTTCCAATTCTGAAAAAAAAAAAATCAGACTTTATCAAGAAAATTAATACACAATTTTTAAAAATATATATATAATTATTTTATGCTTTATTCCTGCTGAATTGTTTTGAATCTGAAATAATTTTATTGAATGGTTTTATCAAAGGGTTGATTTAGAAATGCTCATAAATACGTTTTATTAAATATTACTTTGTACTTCTTATAACTTCTTTATAATAAATAAATGGGCGCTTTTTTTAAGTTCATTTTTAAAACGTTAATACATAAAACAAGAAATGTTGAAATATTTTATGTTATTTTTATTTGTTTAGAAAAATACAATAAATACAGAAATAGTTATTACTATGTAAGTACATGATGGATACATTTGTTACAATTGTAAAAAACAATTTCTAAAATTTATATTGATTTTCTATATTTATAAATAAGAGTATCATTTTTAAATAAGTTTTGCTTCAAATTGTATTTAAAACAGTTCATAAGCAGCTTCATTTTTTTTTATTTGTGGAACTTGTTTTATATGTCTGTTCTAAAGTAATTTATGGAGTTAATTCATTTCATTTGTAAAAATTCCTATTTAGAGCTAATGCCATAAACCTATTCTTATGTATAAATGCAATGTTTTCTGTTTCATAAGATAGCAAATTATTTCTTAGATGAGAAGTCCATCTGATTTGAGTTTAAATATGGATACAACAAGACAACGAGATCTGATTGCTCAGTTAGAGGCAAAAAATAGGTGGGTGCTGAACTATTTATCTGTTACTTATTTTACAAATATTAACTAGATTTTATAAAAAATAAATCTAATTTTCTCGATAGGGAAATTATGAGAGAAATTGTGAGGTTAAGAAAGCAACAAGAGCAAGAAGATGCTGTGATGCAAAATGAACAGAATCCTACCTTGTTAAATGAATTACGAGCTCTTAGACAAAGAAAAGAAGAATTAGAAAGTCATTTATCCACTTTGCAAGAAAGTCGAAGAGAACTAATGGTACAGTTGGAGGCACTGATGAAAATGCTCAAAGTAGGCATAAATCTGATTTTAAAAAAATTAATTTCACCGATTGTGTTTTGTATTTAGTTTTCTACTGCCATTTTTTTATTATTAATATAAAGTAAATGATCCAATAAGGAGAGGGAGAAAAAACTAATCAATAAATGAATAGTTATAATGTATTGTTTCCAGTAAAATGCTTGTTTAAATATTTCAAAAGAATATTTTAAGAATTATTTTATATTTATTAAATATATTTTTAAAAATTGTTTATTAGAGTTCGTTGAAATATTAATTAAGAATCAATAATATATTAAGGATGAGTCAGAGAATATATAATAAGAAAAAGTTGCATTTTCAAGAAGTTCAAACTAATCATTGTAACTTGAAGTTACAGTAATCAAATGAAATATCATCCATTAATTCTGAATAAGCTTTTCTACTGTAATTAAAATATATACATGTTATGTTTGTAATTATCTCTAGTATATCAAAAATATTACAAGACTTTTAATTATTAAAGCTTGGAAATGTATTAATATATTATATTCATGTCATCAAATGCAGAATTAATAGAGAGCTTGCCAATGTATAAGAATGTAATCTAAATAGCTCTCTTAATTATTGTTCAGGATCTCTTAATATAAATAAAATATAATTATTGTTTGATATTTGATAAAATTTATATGATTATTCTATTTTTTATCTTGTATTTTTTTTAAAGATTTTTTAGTTTTGCTTCTGTATTTACATTAAATAATTTACCAAATTTATAGCAAAACTAAATTTTCAGAATCATCAGACATCTCCTCGATCAACTCCAAATAGTTCTCCTCGTTCTGCAACATCCAAATCTCCACCTTTATCAACTCCTTATCCTGTGTCTTCATCCCGCAGTGCTCCCACGACTCCTGATACCAATCCTCCAACTTCTGAGAGCTCTGGAGGAGTTCCTAACAATGCCATGATGGCTTACGACCAATCAGGAAGTACTAGGAGTCTTAGGAATGATCTGCTGGTAGCTGCAGATTCTGTTACAAACGCTATGTCTTCTTTAGTACGAGAACTAAACTCGGGTATTCTAATTTTTCACACTTTCTTGTTTCTTTATATTTCCAGAATTTGAAAAGATTGATTTTCAGTATTTTCAACTTATCTGAGAAAAAAGGTATTTTAGATATTTTTCGTTAAAAAATTATTTTTTCCCCATATTTTAGGCTCTGAAGATGAAGATGGAAATTGTGACAGCAAAGTATTAAGTAGTAGTCGAGGTAATAATGTGTTTTTTGTCATAGTTTTTAACTTTTTTATGAAAAATTTTCTATAATTAAACTTCCTAATTTCTAATAAAGTAACCTAAATTTTATAAAGATTTTCATTACTTTAGTATATTTTAAATGAAATTTCTTTTAGATAAGTAATTACTATTAAGGGAAATTTTCGTAGTTTCCCTTGACATTGTGTGAAAATATCATAGTATAAAAATAATTTTTATGTCAGCTAATAATTCAAAAATAAATTTCTATCAAATTTTGAGGTTTAGAAATATTTTGCTGCAAGCGAACATAAAATATACTATTAAAAATTTGAGCAACCTTTGACTCCAAAGCACAAGCTGGTTGTTGTAGATGGTAGGTCTCTACTAAAAATATAGATAAATGCACGCTTGTATATGTTTACATATATTGACGCTCTATAGGCCAAATAGTTTGATCCACAGGTGCAACTTTCGTCTCATATGTACCTAAGAGGGTAAAGATCAATAAAAAAAATTATTATATTAATTAAAAATTAACTGAATTTGAACATTTCTCTGAAATGGCCTCAAAAAATATCATTGACAATATCTTTTATACCATTTCAGAATTTAAATTTGTGTTTTTAACAGTGTGAATTTCCTAGCTGTACGAAAAATTTTCAAAACTGATATAGAAAAAAAAACAACTCTTCAATATTTATAATGTTAAATTAGAAATTCTAGTGCGGATTTAGATCTTAATTTGATGATATTATAAGTAAAAATTTGAAATTCAGTTGTTTCCATTATATATTATGAAATGTAAATATTAGTTTTATCTAATTTAAATTAAATATTCTATAAATGATTTATTGTATATAATTAAAAAATTATTTTTATATATCAAATTGTGATAGATATTAAGGCATAAAAGCTTTAGACCTGTTTGGTTTATTGCAAACATAAATTTTCACTATAGGGTTGTTTCAATATGAATTAATCTTTTGATATTACTCATTTACAGAATTAAAAAAAAATTATTTGAGTGTTTTAAGTCCTTGCATTAATTGTTGAAAGTAAATTTTGAGAATTTTTTAATTAAAAAATAAGATAACTTCATTAGTTACATTTTTAACTGGTAGTTTTTTTGATGATTTTTTTTTCTAATTTTATTATAATTCTTAGTAGAAATATTAACACTTCAACTGTTCATTTTGTGTTATGTAATGTATATTTTTAATCTATATTTAAGCAGACACATTGAAACTATTCATTAAACAGAAACTGATTTCTGTATATTTAATGTTTTTTAAATGCTATTTGTAATGCTATTCTTGGTTTTTTTAAATATATAGATTTTGAAACTGAAGAAGAAAGTGCTGTTGAAAGTTTAGAAGGTGGAGTTACTCTTTGGCGAGAAGAACGCCAGAGAGCACAAGAAAACCATTTTCTAAAGGAAATACAAGCACGTAATAATTCTTTGCATCTTGATACAAATAAAATTCATGAAGAAGATAATCAGGAATTATATGATAATGATCCTAGAGTAAGTATCTAATATTGATTTTCTTAAACAAATTGATTGACACTCGAAGAAATGTAATGGAATATATTATTTGATGAAACTATTTATTTGTTCCCTGATCTTTTTTTTTATTTGACGTGATATGACCAATTGTATATAAATATCAAGTTGGTATGCCTTAATTTTGAGAAAAATAATATTTGTGTAGAAAAGTAGTATTTTTTAAATGCCATCCTAGTTGAAGATTTTTATAAGGTATTCTTAAATTTATAAATAAAAACCTAACCTCATTTTTTTAAATATCAATTAAAATGAGCCTATTAATCTATTTTAAACAAAATGGTAGATTACTTTTTTAAAAAATTAATGCCCATAAGCTATTTCTGTGGGTTAACTGTATTTGAGCAACTAGTTCATGGAACTGCTAATTTCTCCGATCAGTATTTTGTTACCAATTCATAAATTAGAAGAGATACATTTTAATTCAGTAGCATGTTACAAGATTTATATTCAATACAGCTTTTAATTAGTGTCAAAAGATATATTTTTTAAAATATCAATTAACCAATTGAACGTTTTGATATTATGGATTTAAATTTGTTGGTATGTATAAGATAAACAATAACTTGATAATTTGATATTGAATCATTTAATATATTGTAAATATTCTTATAAATCTATATTTGGTATCTTTAAATAAACTTTGCAGTGTATAGTTAGCATTTTATCTGAAAAGTTCTTATCTAACTCTTATTTATATTTAAAAAAATAAATATTATACATTAAGGTGCACAGTGGAGTTATGTACATGAAAAATATAATCTAGATGGCCTTTTAAAGATTTAAGTTGCAAATATCATGTTAATACTAAATGCTTCCCCTTGTTTATGAATATTAAGAAGTTAAGTTATAAATCTTATTAATTTGCATTTATAACTATTTGTATTTTTCCCCAAAATTGTTTCCTATAATTAATATTTAGAAAAGAAGTGGACATTTTCTTATAAATTTTATTTGTATTTATTTATTTATTTGCTTGATCAATGCCAACATATTGCATTTCGAATTTTCATTTTTTTTTTCTTACGTGTATTTCGATTTTCCTATTTTGTTTAATAATAAAGTGAAAAAAATAAAATTAACCTAGTGGAAATTAGTGCCTCTAACTGGTATAAATTAAGATATAAATATGCATATTATATAAAATTTTCTTTAAAATTCACTAATAAATTTGTATATGACTTAAAGTTTTAATTTATTTATAATAATAATATTAATGATTATTCCACAGTAAAATAATATGTAATATTATATGATTTATTAATTTCCTCTTTAGTTAAAATTTTTAGTTTGAAATTTTTTTCCATATTGTCTTTGTGTAAGAATTCTGGAACAATATTTTGCTATGAAATATGCTTAACATGCATTGTTTTATATTGCACTTCTTGAATCTTTTTCTGAAAATTCAATTTTTGCACTTAATTGGCAATTTTTTAGCAATATTTTTTTTAATATTTATATAAATTTGTTTTTATTTTCTTATACCTTTTTGTTGCATGTTTCTTTTTCCCTTAATTTTTTTTTACCTGTACATTTATAAGTTTTATAAAGTGCATGATTTTTTTGATTTTTTACCCACATAACACACTTTATGTTTATTATTTTTCCTTCTTTTTTTATCTTTTGTCCTGCACCATTTCCTGCACCCCAAATGAGACTCAAACTTTAATCACCTCATAAAGCACCGTCCACAAGAAAGTGTCCAGTATTGAATTCCATTTATAGGATCTGGACCTCTTTCAACACCATTCTTCCTTGACAACTGATGATGAAAGCTATGTGCGAACAGATGATGATGATGATGGTTGCAATACTGATTGGGAAGAAACTATGAGACGTTGGGTGAATCGTTAACCTATGCAACATTGTTATTATTTCAATTTTTCACTGTTTAAAAATCACATATCATATGTGAAGAGGCAGCTAGCTTTTTCATCAAGTCCTTTAAGTGCCGTTTGATGTCCAGTGATCCACACAGTAAATTGATCATTTATTCTGATTAACATGATTTTCAAATTATGCAGGATGTTTCAAAATTGATGCAGCAATCTTTCAGGCATAGAAGAAGATACCTAATAACAATTTTCATCTTTTTCTGTAACTTGCAGGAACTTGTACATCATAAAAGCAATATTTGCATTAAATTTCTAAACAAGACTTTTTGCCAAGACAACAGAGAATATTAAGAATTTCTTGACAATTTTACTTTAAAAAGCTATTTGTATAATTATTGCTTCTTTGGCATGAGTATTCTCATTTATTCTGGAAAACTCCCAAAGTTTTCCAAAATATTTGCCTATCATTACTGCAGTAATGTTCTGATTCATTAGAAATAAATAAAGACGTATATGATATTGAACTACTAAATAATATATGATAAATTATTTAACATATTATACTGCATAATGCTTAATTTTCAAATATGTATTCAATGGCAAAACTATCATCAAATATTTCTATCCATTTGTTATATCACTCCTGAAAGTTTATTGTATGGATTTTAAAATAACCTGTAAATTGTTGCTTAGTTGCAAAAGAAGAGTTTTGTTTATATTATAAATTTGTATGTATCAAAACATACAATTATTAGTTCTTTGGCAGTATTTCTTAGCCTGTAGAGTTGATACTTTATTATTATTTTTTTTTTCTAAAAATTAGTAAAGAATTCGTCTAAAGAGTAGCAAGGAAATAAATGGAGAAACCAATATCCAAAACAAAAAATACTTTAAAATTTTAACCATAAATAAAAAAAGATAAATCAAAATTTTACGATAAAAGTACACTAGTATAATAATTCCAAAGTTGTATGTGAATATATAATTCGAAAATTCTGGTATATTTATTGATATAAAATTATATGTTTAAAATTCCAAAATTCTAGAAAAAGTCCAGAATTTTAAAAACGCTTGAGTAAGAATTGATTGGATTCCAAAGGCTAAATAAACAAGTTTTTTTTAAAATTAGATTTAGATCAGATTTCAGATTAATAACAACCTATTTTGGGATGAGTCTTTTGATTTTGAATATGTTAAAATGTTAATAATGACGCTGCTCTCCATTCCTCAGATTCACGACAGCAAAAGGATGTATGACACAGATTTAAAGTTTATTTATACAAATAAATGTGTTGTTCAACCAGCTCATATACATGTATATCTGTTGATAGAACAAGGTCTTGAAATTGTTTGGTTTTAGTGATAAGATTCTGCCACAAATCACCCTGTCCTATTGCTTGAATAAAGGGTTTAGAACTATTGCCTTATTATAACTTGAATATTTTAAAAGAAAATACAATTCCAAAATAATGAATTTATTAACAATAAAATATAACAATGCTGCATTGCAATAATGCTGCCAATTTTATATTATGAAATTATATGTGTGAAAATTGCATTGATTGTCAGATTATTAATTTGAATATTCTTATGATTATGTAGTCTTGTCAATTGTTTTTAGTTTATAAAAAATAATTGTTTTATTAAGTTTCTAAAGAATGACCGTTTTGAAAAGATTAATGAATGAGTTATTGTAATGACTTCACATCTATGATTTCAAGTTTTAAATTTTCCTTGTAATGAAAGTTATTTCCTATCTTATGTTTACTCTTCCTTAAATTACATAACAAATTGTTACTTAAAGCTTCTTCAATTAAATATATGTATCTGAAACGTTAATTTGTGAGTTTCTAATTGGTTTCTGGTTTTTGATTATTTGATGGAATATAAAGATTTTTTTTTTAAAGATTTGGTTTGAAATGCATCCCTGTGATAGTGACAAAGTGAATCTTGAAAATGTATGCAATAACAACGAATGATAATTAATATATTTTAGTAATACATTAATAGTATTTTTTAAATATTTGTTTTTGTAAAATTATTTACCTTGGTGACTCATTTTAACTGCCTATCTCTCATTTTGATATTCTTTTACAAAAAGTGAGTCCTTTGAAATGTGCTTTGTATATTACTGTGTTTTAAATTTATAACTCTTAAGAATTTCTAGTTTTCATAGTTAAACTCCCAAAAATGGTTTTATTAAAACTGTATTTAAATTTTGTATATATTTCAATAATGATAAAAAAATGTTACAGATTATTTAATTTTTTTAAATTTTAATTTAATAACCTTATGTTTTGTTGATAGCCATTACAATTTTTTTTAATCATTGAGATTAATATTTTGACGAGATTTACTTATAGCTTTATTGCAAAAAATTCTAAAATTCTATAAGTTTTAATGGCATTTCATATAAACAAAAAAATTTAAAAACTTTTTTTAATTGTTACCCTATTATCTGTTTGCTTAAAAGTTATTTTTAGGGGGAGGGCATTTTTTAATACATTTTATATGAGATTATTAATCAAGTGCAGTAATTTTTTTAGTTTGTCAGTAAAATTGGTTATCCTTTTTTCCAAGCTCCTATTTAAAGATCATTAAAAAAATCGAAAATTTAATAAATAATGCAGATTTTTTAAATCAGTGGATAATGCAAATCAATGGTACAAAATATAAAATAACACTTTCTGTAAGTGGATAATCATTCATTCAAAATATTTCATCCATAAATTAAGTATGAATAATAGAAATAACTTTAAACTGATTTTTGTTTCTATTAATTAAAGTAATATTGTGAATATTTTTATGGTGAATAAATTTTTAAAAGTTATTTAATATGATTTTTTAGAATTCAAATTATTTTTATGTTTTTTATTTTGCTTATTTGGAAAGGTTTGAGAAAAATTAATTCTTTATTCTTAAATGACTGCATAATTTAAATCAATATATTTATGTTTTAAAATAATTTGTTTCTCTTTCGAAAATGTTCCCTCTTTGAGTCTGTTATAGTGTAAATATATGTAAATGCACTCTCAATTTACCTGTGTGTGGGCTTGTGTGTCCTCTTTCATATCATGAACATAGAATTGTGATGTGATGTGATGTTTCATCAAAGTGTTCAATTCATTCATCCGTGCAAAAGGTAGACATTATTGAGCAACTTATACGTGTCCCATAGTTACCGATGTGCAACTTTTGTAGCTGAGCATTGCCTCTTACAGATTGTATCATCGCACTATTTTATAGAAAATAGGATTTTAACATTTTATTAGGTGCTATCATTTTAATCCAAAGTCAATATTTTTAAATAAATGATTTTCAAAATTTTATCATGCTTTACATTGAAACTAATTGTCATTTGTATTTTTATCAGTTTTATTTATAAAGCATGTATTTCCATGGAATAAGTACCATGCATTATATCTTCACACTATGTATGTTGATGTTATGAATTGTATATAAAAAATGTGTTTTTACTTTCTTTTTTCTGGATGGTATAAGGTGGAGAATTTAAGTTAGTTAGTTTTTGTTCCTATTTCTTGCCTTGTTCTCTCTTATCTCTCTAAATCTCTATTTATAGTTTGCACTTAACCTGAACTGTAGTCAATTGACCAAGCACATTAACTATTTTTACATTCCTATTTCCAGAGTGCACAATTTGTATAACTACAGTTGAATACATGTTTGTTACATTCATGTACAGGAGGTGTAGTTATAGAGGAAGTAGATTGTTAGTTTTTCCTGAAGAACCACTTTTTAAACAAAGTAGGTTGCATATTTTGTTGAAAGTTTGCTGCATTTTGCAGTATTTCTATTAGACTCACATTTTTGGCAGTAATTTTAAATCCATAATTCATCTTTGTTATTGTTGTTATTATTAAGTAATTACTGAATTCAATAATATGAATTCATTAAAATAAAATAAAAAGATTGTTTTGTTTCAGAGCCATTTGGATAATCATTGTCTTTGGATTTTAAATTAAGTTCCACTTAAAGGTTTTTGCTGGCAGAATGAAAGTTTAAAGACAAATTTAATTTCTTATGAAAAAGCTGAGAGAAATTTGTTTTGATAGAGTGAAATGTGCAAAATCCATATTTTTCTTTCTTTTGTAAGGTTTTAATTATTTTTGCCATTAAATTTTAATCTGATGTTTTTAAAATTATTATCATTATTATTATTTTCTATTGGAGAAAATATTTAATCATTTGTTTAATGTTCGCTTTACATATTGATTTTGCTATGAGACTTGGTATTGTTTTAAATTCAAATTCATTAGCAATGAGTTTTTTCTTCAACCTGTGAATTTCTATGAACATAATTTTAAAATGTTATTAATAGTTCAAATTTATAACTGTGCATAAAATGAAAATGGAATGGATGCCATGAAATAAAATATTGTGTATTATTAAAAAAAATAATTTTGAAACTACAGAGGTACTTTTCCCATTTGTTCACCAAACGGTGGATTTCTGTTTGTTTAAGTAGTTTGACTTAAACCAGTTTCAAACAGTGTCCATTAATTTGCTAAATTAAAAAAAAAAGTATTGTTTCATTTTATAAGAAGTAAACATTTGTAGCATTGAAATATTATTACTTATTATTATAGGAGATGATTTTGATTTGAATTTCAAAAAATTATGTTATTGGATAGTTGAAAGTATCAATCTAATTTTGAAATTTGTTTGAACTATCCAAATGTTGTAAAAGGGTACTTTTTTTCAAATCACAATTTAATCTGATTTCTCTTCTTACCCTAATTTTTTTTTATTTATATAGCAGCAATGACTTTCATTTTATTTATTTGTTTTTATTTACAAATATTCTTGTCACAATGTGTTCCATATAAATCTATGTTTAACAATCATCAAAACTATACAAACATTTTTTTTAAAAATCATTCATCAATTAATGAAAATTTTACTTTTACATACTTGTCTTATTCAAATGTTTTATTTGTTTCAATGCAATTGTAATTAATTTGCTTTCTGAAATCCCCACAATCTAAGATCCTCAAAAGCAATGCACATGCTTCAGAATAATAAAATTTGCCTCTTAATAGCCTGTGGTGTAATTTAGCTTTAAAGCAATATCTTATTTAAAAGGATTTTTTAAAATGCAAGCATCTTTTTATTTCGATTATATATTAATTTAATGCCAATTTATCCATTATCATCTTCTGCAGCTGTGAATATAGCAAAGTATTTTTTAGAAACATAAAAATATTGCTCATTCATGTGTAATTAAGCTACTTTGTCATCAGAATTTTTTTATTCAGTGATGCAGAAGACTACTTTTTTATTTTTACTCAATTTTAGAATTGTTTTTTTAAAGTTTTATTAAATTTTCATTATTTATACCAATTTTATTTGAAATTATTTCTGAACAAATTTTGCTTTTAAATTATTTCTGAAACTGCCAATAATGTTAATTAAAAGCAATGCTTAGAGCGACCTTTTGAAAGTTCAAACTATTACAAAACTTTCCTTTGTATTGCAACCTTGCACATTTGTAACAATGTTGGAGAATATTTGAAAATGTGTATACGTGTTTTAAAAGCATCAATTAATTTTTTTTAATCATTTTTTAGGCCTGAACCATAAGTGTCAAAAATCATGTGTTTGGTCTCATTTTCTTTTCTTCTTTGATCTGAACAAATATATTTTTCATTGTATAGTTTTATGTCATTTTGTTTTTTTTTAAATATGTTTCTATTATTGGTTTAGAATTTTTAAAGACGGGATTATGTGAATGTGCTATTGATAAATGTACAGTAATATGGATTTATAGATTTTAATGTTATCAACAGTAAGTGCTACATTTCAAATAAAGAATTAACTAGTCTTTACATTAAAAATTTGATTGTGTCTCTTTTCATTTGTTTAAAATATGTATACCCTACATAATGATAAAAAAAAATTATTTGGTTTGTGCTAGGTTTATAACTTGGATTGGAAATACTGATTCTTTCTTAAAATTCGAATATATGTTTAGATTAGATTCTTTTAAAGATAATGTTTCAATCTATGAGACTTCTACTACTAAAATTAAATTTCATTAATTTTAGTAAAAAAAATTATACTAAAAATTAAATGAATGTAAATTGACTATAATTTTTTTTATTGATATGATAAAAATTGTTATGGAAATTTGTCCAAAATTCGAACTTGGACTCCATAGTAAATAAATAAATCTAGCACTTAATAATATATAAATGTATTATTAAACACAAAACACAAGTAACAAAATGCACACATAACCATACACAAAAAAAAGTAATAGTATTAAACAACAACATATTTCAAATCGGTAAAATAATTATTTTCTTTGTTCACCTAAGTAGGAATAGACTTTAAAAAAAATTTATATGACTTATTTTTTAGTAAAACTGAAATTTTATCCATCGTGTTAATGAAAAATACAGAATAGTGTTGCAACTTCTGACCGCCTTATACTCAAAAGAAATTAATGAAACCTGAGCTCTACAATGAAACAGGCTCAATCGTTGCTTTCAACCTCAGGAACAATTCATTAAATATTTACTATTACATATCATTACACATTATTATCAAATATAAATATGGCAGGATGCCATATTTATATTTTATTATTATCTAAAAATTCTCTTTACAAATATTTCGTAAAATAATTGTTATATATTATATTCATTAATTATAAACATTGCATTTTGGATAAAATATGGATTTTAATCAGACATTTTTTTTTAAATTGGTAACTGGTATTTTTATGTACAAAATTTTAAATTTCAAAACGTTTGAAATAGGAAATGCAGATTCTAACCAATGAAGTAAAAATTTTAGTTTAATATTTGATTGAAATCTCCTAAGCCAAATTGCCGTTCATAGCGATTATGAATGGATTCTGAAAGATGATGGAGTGTATTTAAGATCGGAAAATAGCAGCACTCAATAAGTAAAACTCGAAAACTTTCAAACATGTTGTGTATGTCCAACTTTTCCGATATATTTATTCACAGGGTTCAGATTTGGTTTTTATGTTGCCACAGATTATATATATATATATAT
>JAOUZG010044037.1:5095944-5124891 GCA_026289955.1 Argiope argentata | reverse complement strand
TAAGAAATAAAAACTTTGGAAATTGGTACAGTTCTTGAGGCTGGGGGAAGGGGGATTAGCTCTTTGGCGCTTCTCCCAATTATTTCAGATAATAGATTATGAGTTAAGAGCTGTTAGTCACCGAAGGCGGCTTACTTTGTTTTTGATATTGCATTAAAAAAGACATACTTTTTTTATTTATTCGATATTAATTGCTCCAGTAAAAATATGAATAATTATATCGTTATACCAATTAGTAGTTCCTCGGCATTTCCCTAGTAGCACACAAATATTGTACAATATTGATCAATATTCACAATATTGTATAATATTGTGGAATATTGTTTAATATCATATAAAGTCGCACAATATTGTACAATATTTTGCTACAGGATGTGCTACCTGAGTTTAGAGATTTATCTGATTTTAGTTAAATGAATTTTATCTTAAATTGTAAGAAAGAATTTAAAATGTTTGTTTAGAAAAAAGAACATTAGAATTAACAAAAAAAAAGGCAACTCAATCGAATTTATTTCAGAACCTTTAATATTAATAAAAAAATTGATGTGAATGTTTTGAATCTTTTCCTGATTATTCAATCGTAATGCACTTTATATGTATTTATTCACTCCGAATGCAATTTTCCCCCGATTTTTCGTCCTGGTTGCACTTAAGCTCGACTAATCGCGGCTCCACTGTAAATCATTTCGCCCATCTTTCCAAGACAATTCTGATGGAACGATCTGTACTGGGAGCAATAATTGAATGGTCAGAACCCTCATAATCACGTTAAGAAAAACTGTCTCGATATAAATAGCGTAACCAATATCTGATGCTTTTTCCCCCAAAATGCGATAATCGAGATTTATCACGAAGATTAAAACACATCCCGCTTAATTGTGGCGTACTGAGGCGTCGCTCGCGGTTTCGATCAGACCCGCAAAGAAGATTAATGGTCGATTTCAAACATGGAACGTGTAATGATTGGCTTCAAAAATAACTCTCCCCCTCGGAAAATGAAAAGTGCTTTGCAAAATCGATATTGATCGTCTACATTAAACGAGGCGGACAAATAGAACTTCATTTGATATCAGATTGGAGGGTATTTTTTTTTCGCCACGTATTATTCGAGTCATCAGCAAACATTTGCCAAATATGTAATGGCTCTGTATTCAATGATAGATGGTTTGGGGGGTCTGTCTGTCAGTGTTTTAACAGTCTCTCCTCCTGTTGCAGCGTTTCCGGCTTTTGTTTTATCTGCTTCACAGAGATGTTTGATGGTCTGGATTCCGTTATGAATTGCGAACTGTGTATCAATTGTAATATCGTCATTGTCCTTACTGTTATTTTTTTCTTAGCCTATTTATGAAAATAAAACGTGACAATGTGAGGACTGAAGTAATTTTTAAATGTTGAATTTGACATTGAGTGAAATCAGTGAACAGTCGTTAACCCTTTATTTACTGACGGTTACTTAAAAGTGCCATTTAAATCTAGTTTACACCTTCGTCATATGATTATTTTTGCCTATGGTATTCTAAAGAACACGGAGAATGTAACCCAAGTAGCAACAAGTTAATATATACTAAAAGTATAAATAAAAAATATTTAATTAGTTATTAAGTTAATTAAGAAATTTCTATTAACTAAATTTTTTTTTCCTTGGATTCCTTGGGATTATTCTGCAAGGAAACTTAACTACTGGTGCAAAAATGAAGTTGAAAAATTGATGGTAACATAATTGGTAAATAAAGGTGTCGCGATACGAACCTGCAATGCTAGGGCCGGTAGTCGAATAACATGACCACTACACCAAACGTCGACTTCAGTATCGTAGATGTTATCTGGCTTATAAGGCTAGTGCCACAAAGGGTTAAAGATGCAACATACGTTCTTGTTTATTATTATTTTCTCATTGTTTTGTAATTTATTCAGAGTGAAAACAATCGAAGCATTTTTAAAAAATATTAATTGGTAATGACTTAAACTGCTTTTTACTTTCTTATGTATTTAATATAGAGAATGTATAGTAATCGTTAAAAAACGATCTAGAGGTTTTAACGAATCTCCATATTTTAAACTTTCAAAAGTTCGAAAAACACATTTTTGGCAAATGTATATCTGTGACAAAAAATAATTCAAAACACGGAAAGTCTTTGGAAAGCTAGATGGATGAAATATGGTATACGGTCTTCATACCAAATTTGTAGATTTCTATCAAATTTTGAGCAAAAGTCTAAGGAAATTCGAATTTAATCAACCTCAAATCGGTAAAGGTAATAAAATAATTTAACAACGGGAAATGAAATTTATCTAAACAGTAGAAAGCGAATTTTTATTTAATGCTTTCATCAGACATAAGTTTTTAGCTTTTTATTTACAAATATTAAACAATGTGAAAGCAGGTTGCGTGAAATTTTTTGAAGCTCCAGGTGGCGTCGCAAAAATGGTCATCATCCATTACGGCCTGCCACTGTCATGCTCGGCATGATAAGGGAAGGTGGAACTGTGGTAGTATGCAAAACCCCGAGCTACTACTACACCATCTGGAGCTACTAAAGCAAAATCCCTTTTTCTTTTGTTTTAATCCGAATATGCATGCATTTGAATAAAATTTAATGCATTTTTGGCATTTTACAGCCTACATTCCAAGCCAAATGTGCTGCTTTGATTCTAACTATAAGACCGAAAACAATGAAAAATTATTTGAAATATAGCAAATGTTAAGAATATATCTTAGATAGTTAATACATCAAATTTTGAAATAAATAAAAAAACTTGATGATATTTTTACATTATGATGATATTATCATCAAATTTTGCCATGAAACGTGAAAAAATGGGACAAAAGCATTATTTGCATATCAATTAATATTTTATAACCTTATAATGGTATCATTTTGATTTTTATATATTAATTATTTTTAATACATTGAATATTCTCAAAGATTAAGGATCGTAATTGTCAAAAAAAAATCGATTTCGAGATTTGGCCGATATTTATATTTTCGACTTTTTAAAGTTTGGAAAACGCATTTTTGAAATTTTGTCTGTCTGTTGGTACAATAAAGTGTTTTCAGCTAAATACATATGAAATTTGGTATGTGGTATTGACGTATGATTTGTAAATCTATCAAATTTTAAAAAAAATCCTTTTCAAGGAAGTTTGTCTACATCTAAGTCCCAGTAAACACAATAACTGTAAAATGTAAAGAGCTAGATAGACGAAATGTGGCAAACAGTTTTAGACCTGAAAACGAAGATCTGAAATAAATTTATTTTAAATGAAATCCGTCAATGAGCCGATCATGTGTTGGCCTGTGCATTCGCAAGTATCTAAAAATGATAGTCCAAAAAACGAAATGACACAGGAAAACAAAATTTAGGATTTCTTTTTTTTAAAAACTAAAATTATAGTTCTGTGTCAAATTTGATTTCAGTTGGACGGAAGGAAGAGGTGAAAATCTATAATTAATTTCCTTCACTATACTACGGAACACAAAACGCTCATGTCCGGAGCTTTAGAAATAAAAATTAGAGTACGCGGAACACTCACGTTTTTTGCTTAAGGTCCATAGTTTTTATTTGGTGGAGGAAAATAACACCTTTTTATAAGGAATGCCTGATAAAGTTTTAAGGTTATTACTTTCGCTGGTATTTATGGATTAAGGTGCCCAACTAAGAAAAAACATGAATTTAGATGAAAATTCTCATTTTAATTTTATTTATTTATTTATTTATTTTAGTTTTAACAATTTATTTTGTTTATTTAGGTATATTTCTGTTTCCTTTGATATTTTTATTTTATCTCTATATCAATTAGAAGATAAGTTTTAACAAACCATTGAATGATCCTTATTTATTGGCATTTAAAAATTCTAACTGCATTTTCTGAACCTTGAGTTTTTTCATAATTTACAGGTGTCTCGTCTTATCCCAAAAAATAAATAAATAAATAAATACTCAAGATATCTTAATGAAATTTATAATTAGTGCTCGTTATGGTAGGCAAAATGTAATGAGTTGTACATTTGATGTTTATGTTGTGGATTTATGACAACTTAATGTAAATATTGTTTCAAAAAATTCCAAAATTCTATAGATAATTTTATCTATCACACACAAAGGTTTTTTGAATATAATTTTTAGATAATAACTAGCATTCTCGTACCCGGCATTGCTCGGGTAATGGAATTAGCAGGGGATAACAGTGCTTAGTGCACTTAGTTAACGAAAATCCCCTATAATAATTACTTATTACCCATATTTTTTTCTAATTTTGTTAGGTTCCCGGCGCCCCTGGACTCCTTATATATATGCCCTTGTCCTTAGCCGATCCTTTTAAAGTATTGATTTTCTTTGCAAACGGAGGCCATTCACATTTTATTTTAATACTTATGTTTAAGCAAGAACTTCTTAGCATACAACATTTTTGGGTTTTTTTTTCTGGTGCTAAAATTATTAAGCTGCTTGATGAACTGACTCTGGAGAAAGCTACATAAATTTGGCCGTGTGGGAAAACAGTCTCCTCTTAAATCGATACCTGCTACTTTTAATGTCTGCCCTTGTGACTTATTAACGGTTTTTGCAAAGCAAACTTTTACAGGAAAGTGCACTCTTCTAAATTCAAAAGGATAGTCCGACGGAATTAGTGGAATGCCAGGTATTAAAACCAACGCTCCTCGGGCACATCCAGTAATTATCGTAGCTTCGATTACATGCTTATTAAGTCTAGTTATTTGTAGTCTGGTGCCATTGCATAACTTTAGTGGGCAAAGGTTTCTTAGTGGCATTACTGATGTCCCAACTTTCAAGTGAAGTATGTGAGGTGGAAAACCTGGAAGGAATTCATACGACGCGTAATTTTTGATGGATTGTTTTCAAAATTGATCAGGGTGTGCCAAAGCAACGCCAAATTATACAAAAAAAAATTTAGTCTCGTTTTTATTTATCAATGGATTAGATTTGTAATGTTGAAGAGGAAAACCCAATAAAAGACAAAAATAATAATTTTAATGCGCAATTTTCTATCAGATTTTTACAATCTTTCACACGATTTTGAAAAATTTATCGAATTTTATGTAAAAAAAAATTTGATTAAGTTATCTTGAAAAGTTTCGGCGTAATTAAATATTAAAGCGAAATTTTGCCTCTTCGTTAAAAAATTCGCCAAAAATTCAGTTTTAAAAATTCGATTTTTTTTAATTGTATTGCAGCATACTACATCGTATTGTCTTTCAGGAAACATATCTTCTGTATTTTTCCAGCTAAGCGTCTATTTTACAGGGCCATTCAAGAAATAGATCTGTCAAAATTGACCTTTTTTTAAAAAATCGATATTTAATTTTTGCGTCGACATTTCGTAAAATGAATTATACCTCCGTGCTCTACGATAGAAAGTCCATCCGATTCCACTGCGATATTGAGTATAAGTTGAACGGACGCGTAACGATGGCAATTTGAAAAACGCGGCTTTACGGGACGAAACGGGACGCATAAGCGATCGCTTCACCGGAAGGCCGTGTTTCACTCGGAAAGTAGCATTACAGGTTTAAATTTAACAGAAATTAAGGGGTTTTAATTAATTTCTCCCGAACTAATATTTCGAAAAATAAACTATCCTATCTTTTAAGTTGGATCAAACTGCAAAGTGGTGTGTAAATTATTTTAAAATCGGTTAAGTAGTTTAGGAGTCCATCGCGGACAAACAACGTGACACGTAATTTATATAAAGATTAGGTACACTCTAGGATATATTACACATGTAATGTTAAAAAGAAAAAGAAAAAACTGTAATAATTTTTTTTCTTCTCTTAAACAATTCTAGTTTATTATTATATTGTGAGATCACGATGTTGTTTTGATTAGGAGGTGTTGGTGTCCCCGATATTTAAGGGCAAAAAATATTAATTTTTAAAATTGGTAGATAGAGAATCACCTGATCCATTGTATTTGAGGTTTGTTTCGCCAGTTTGTTTCAGTTATTTAATTAAATTTATTATTAATTGCTTTTTGTTTACAGTTTCTATGAAATGACGTCATCATCCAGTTTGTTTACAATTTCTTACTTTTAAATAATTAATCTCGCGCTTAGAAAATTATAGTTTTTTAAATTCTCTTTTTAGTTTTAACTTCTCATTTTTGTAAAACGCGACATATATCTATTCTTCAATGATATTATAAGTGCATTCTTAATAATTGTATTTCTCAAAATACTTTAAATATTAGAATATAATTTCAATATAAATCTACATTGCGTTCATTGGATTCTACCACATATACAACAGCTCCCAGTAATAGTAAACTTTTCATCGAAATTTCTGCTTTCTTTTTATCGGTCGAGCTTCAAACTTAGTTCACCAGCTAGAAAAATTGAAAATGAAAGTTTAAAAATATTATCATTAGAGAGAGAGAGAGAGAGAAGTAATTTCTTCAAACCGGTTTAAGCTAATTAATTACTGAGTTTAAATTAAATGAAATTAATTAAGACAAATGATCACTTAAAATAATAATGTTCTCATATAATAACTTGAAATTTGCGACCGTGGATTTAATTTAAATTTTTTTAATAAATAGATGCTAACATTTACATCAAAATATGATTTTCCTTCAAACCCTTCATATGTATTTAAATAATTTCCTTTTTATTCATCATTTTATCCTTAGATTAATAAAAAAATATTAAAATTAATGTATCTGATTTTTTTAATGTTTTCGAACTTAGCCGTATACACTAAAGATTAAATTTATAGAAAAAAAATTATGATTTATCATTTGAATTCATTCCTTATTTAGCAGTGTAATAAATAGCTAAATGGAATAGTTTTTTGAGATTTGTTAAATCAACTTTACCACATGCAACATTTTTGGTCAGGTCAATGTATCACTGTAACCATAAAATTATTTTCTTCTGGTTCGATGTCCACGTTAAATCGATCTGAAATAACTAATTTCGATTTTTGGAATTTTAAATGTGTGCTAAAGACGGTCACTCTCTGTGTTTAGATTCTTAACTGACCCGACCACCCACCACGCTTAGTTAATGGTGCCCCCCAAATCAACAATAACTAGTCTAATCGACTTTTAACTGCTCATTTTCATTTGGCTCCCAGTCAAGATGAAAAATCCAGGCGTGTCCGCCATTAAACCTTAAGTTAACGAGATTCTCAACACGTTCAAGTTTGCAGAATGCCGAGATTCATTTATCATTCTCAACAGAGGGGGGCTTAAATTAGCGGGATATTTTTGTTTGGCTTGTGCTCCCTTTATGTAGGTCAAAGGATTGCACGTGAAGGATTCGGATGATTGTTGTCGCAATCGAGGACGTATCTCTTCGCCGGAAAAGAACATTTGTTATTACTGGATTGAATAAAATATGTAGTAAAATGAGTATTTATGTCAGCGCCTCTCAGCTTTGAAGTGTTTGTGACCTAATTTTCCAAATTAGTTTTAATTAAATCATCGGATTTTCTCAATTTCAACCCGGATATTGATTAAGGGAATCTAGGAAGAAATGTAGATTGAAATCCAAAATTTAGACTAAAATGGCTAGAATCAACGAAATAGTTAATTAAGGAAAATGAAAAAAAAAAGAAAAGAAAAATAATAAACATTATATTTTATTTTCTCGGTTGTGAAATATACCAGCAGGAAGAATTGTAGCTATTAAAATATTCGAACTAAAGATTTTGATGAATTTTCTCGTTTCTCACCCCCAAAGTCAGATGGACATTTATTTTAAAAATTATATCCATCTCTGGATTCGATAAATGAAAGAAATCCTTAGTTACACACGTATGGAAAATGATATGTAATCTTAAACCACATTTCTAGTTTTCTATCGAATTTTAAATAACATATGTTATTAAAATGGATATCCATTTTCAAAACTATATGTGTGCTATTATGAACATGCTAATTATAAAGCGTAGAGAGTTAGAAAAATAAAATTTGGTACACAAATTTAGGGCTTAAAATATACATTCATGTCAAATTTGGATATACATCCATCAAATTGACTATCGGTTAATTTATATTTTCAAATTCACGTAAACGTAAAAGCTGAAAAACGTAACATGTTAGATACATTAAATCTCGTACACAGTGTGATCATCTAAAGCGCAAATACTTATCGAATTTGAGCAAAATATATCAAAAAGTTGAATGCCTACTGATATGTACTTATGCATTCATATAAATCCGATTGTTCAAAAATCATAATGATTTAAATAAATCAAAGATGACACGTGACCTCATGAATAAAGTTGTAGTTCTGTGTCGAAATTCGATTACAATCGTTCGAAAAAAGAACGTCTAAAATAAATATCTTGACTTTATATTCGATTTTATTTATTTATTTTATCATATCAGAACATGATACTAATTTTTTTGGATGAGGTTTTTAGTGCTAACAAAAACATTGGCGAAAAATAAAAATTGTATTACCTGCACGAGCATCTCAAAAATTCATATTTTAATAACACGTTGTCATTGCATTTACAAAAGCTCCAATTTAAAAAATTAAGTTAATTTACTGCAGCAAATAAAACCTATAAAAATGTCATTTCGAGCACGCTATTATATGAAATGAAATAAATAAGAAATGTGATACTTTTTTACACAATATATGCGAGACAAAGTTTTTTGGATCGTTCGCAGTACTAAAGTGACTCATTCAATGAAACGATTAAAATGAATAAAAATATAATTTAACTTGCACGAGTACGTGGTGCTTGGCCGTTCAAGAAATGATGTTCTGGCATGATACATTAAATATGCATAGCGGATTTCATTTGAATCTTTTATAAAGTAAAAGCAACATTTTGTGCCAAGTATATACAAAACAAATGCAAACTTTTTCTCGGATTTAAATTTATTTTTTACTATTATATGAGGAACTTGACCATCATGTGCAGAGTGTTGAAAATAAAAATCTGAGCACTGATAACACTTACGACTCCCCCTAAGATTCATAATTTTAAGCGGAAGAGAGGGAGAATAACATGTTTGTTAGAAAGTTTAGAGGAGACCAGTTTCATTTGTTTCTGCAACTTGATTCATTCACATTGTTCATAGTAAGAGTTTTTTAAAATGTTTTCTAAAAATGCCAGCATGGAATTTTTGAATATTTATCGTTTTAACCCTTTATCTACTGACGGAATTTATAAGTTTAAGTTACCATTTAAATATGAATTATATTTTCGTAATCTGACTATTTTAGCCGATGGTACTCTAAAAACAAGGAGATTGTAGCCCAAATTGCAAGAAGTTAATATGAGCTAAAAGTAGGATTGAAAAAAAAATTAATAAATAAATAAATTGATTAAAATATTTCTGTTAATTAAAATTTTTCTCTTGTGTTCTCTGAGATTATTCTGTAAGGAAACTTAACTACTGGTGCAAAAACGAAGCTGGAAAATTGATGGCAAAATAATTTAGTAGATAAACGGTTAAATTATTAATCTAGTTAATTCTTAAAAGAATTATTTAGTAACGAATATAAAATAATATTAGAATTTATTCAACTACGGGTACTATTTTAATTCAGAACAATTTTACTCAGAGAAATAGCATTCTACAATTGACAGCATTACAATTGGCAATTCTAAGATGTAGGTCACTCTGTTTCTTAAAAGAGATTTAAGCACCATTTATTTCATGATTTAACTATATTTTACTTTAATTTACAATAATTGTTTAGATCCCTTTCTTTAAATCCAGTTATTTTGGATTTTAATAAAAGTTCTTTTTTTAACTAAAAAGTAAAATCCGTTTCACTTTTTATTTTTTTAAAGATGAAAACAAAGTTTAATAATAAACAAAGGATTAAACCTCTGGATTTCGATAAATTTTCATGTCTCAATTGCCAAGAGTTTGAAAAAGGCGTTTTTGGAATTACGATGATATCTGTCAATATGATGATGATGTCTTTATATATTATATTTCAAAAATACATTGATCTACAGGAATGGTGGTAAAATTTGTGAATTGCACTAAATTGTTGAGATCTATTCCATTTTAATGAAATGCGTAAAAAAAGAAGTCTTTTCCTTCATATGCATGTGAAGAAGGCAGCTAAAAATTTCAAAGAGTTATATAGATGAAATTTAGCCCATAGTCTTACCTTTAACCCACCCCCACCCCCACCCCCTGCTGATACAGCAGAAAATTTAAGCCGAAAGGAGCGTCTCTTGTTTCTGAAGTAGCACCAACTAGGGCCAAGAGTACGACTTTGCTACACACTCACCACATTTGCTTGCAGAGCCCCTTTTTACAGGAAGGCACAGTCACACATCGCACAGATAGCACACAGAAGAACAACCATACCCTAACCGGGACTCCCAGAACAAGAGGACGACGCGCTACCTCTGTGCCAGAAAGCAGTAGTAATCTATTACGGAATAACCATTTATCTATCTGTACATCTGTATAAAGCGTGTATTTGAACATGAGAATTATAAATCGCAAGAGCTTAAATAAATACAATTTGGAATATAGTCTTGCGATCTAATTTAGATCTTACGAATCTCGGTTGCATAGATAGATCTCTTTCTCAGATGCATAGATCGGTCTTATGGTCAAGTTACCAAAATGTGGTGTTAAATTAAAATTTGCTTCCAATCGGTCAGAAGAAGGATATCCGAAATCCACATTGTTATGTCTTTTCACACGAAATGGATGGAGAAATATTCCCTCTGCGGGCTTTACCCTGACCGTCGAGGGTTTTCACTTCCTGACTCAACTCTTGCATTACACAGACTTATAAAGAGAACCGAAAAGAAAATATATGTTGTCTAAATGTATGAGAAAGTCGAAGAAAGAACCTCCCCACTGGTTCAAAGCCTGGAAAACAGTCAAAATTTTTAATTGTCTTTTCTAATCTGACGTTTGGTCATAGAATAAATTCCCGCGACATAATCACATGCCTCGAAGAATTGTTGCGTCATTTAATATTCATAGAACATTCTGCGACATAAGACAGTTGGTAGCGAATGAAAATTTTCAGAACTATAAATTTATTTATCACAATTCTAAAAAAAAATCTTTCTTTTTTTTTGTCGATTTGAAATATATTTCAAAAAATATGGGAAATATTAATTTCTAAGGTTCTCAAGTCATTAACTTTTTTTTCCTTTCTAATACACTATCTGGCCAAAAGTATCCGGACACCCAGTGGCATGGACTTAGAGCGTACCGAGCCACATATCAATATGATGTTGGTCCTCCTTTTACATTGATGACAGCCTGCATACATCTGGGAAAGACTTTCCACCAGTTATTGATAGCTGGCCATAGAAATTGACTTCCAGGCATTCATCACAGCTGAAGGGATTGCTTACAGTGAGGAGGGTCAATTAGAAAATTTGTATATATATATATATATATATATATATTACTAGTGACTTCGTAAGCGTGGAAATTTTGATGTAATGTGTGAAAAATGACGGTATGATCGCAATGTAAAATGTTATCAAAACCGTATGCATACGTGAATTTTCAAAGCCAATTGGGACAATGCCAATGCATGAATTTTCTACGCTAGTTGGGGTAACGCAAAGCAGATTAGAAATTTTGAATGTTCCTTTAGAATATATCAGAGTGGATACTGATATATTATGATTTATTTAAATCAAAAATACTTCAGAAGGAATTCGAAAGATCCATTAATCAACAATGTTTAATTCCAAAGATATCAAATAATAAGCAAATAAACAGAATCGATTGAAATAATCGGTCTAAAACATGTTAAGGCTAACATCATTAGTGTTTGGGGAAAAAAACTGAAGTCTTACTCATTTTTCGATGGAGAAAAATTTTTGACGGGAAAGTTAGTTTTTAATTATTAATAAAGGAGTCACTCAATTAAGTGGAATAAATAGTAGCCTATGTTTTATTGTAAACTATAATTTATCCATGTGCTAGATTTCTTCCAATTTCTTTGTGCTGTTCTGGCGTGATTGACTAACACCATCCATCCGTCCAAACTTTCACATTTATAATAGTAGAATAGTTATAGTGTTGTTTAAAGCATTTTCTTCAATTGAAAGCACGTATCTACGTCTAACAATTTAAAAACTAGTTGTTGAGTCACGATCAGAGTGTATACTGATATATTTTCATCTAAAAAATTACGTGATTCCAAAACTTGATATATGATTTCATTCTATATCGCAATTTGCCATTTTCTAAACAGCTCATTACATCAGATGCCCAGAATTCTTCCAGGCAATTTGATTTTCCATCAAATCTGCGTAATATTCCTTCAAACAAAGAGGTAAATATCATCTTAAGAACTGCAAAATATCTCCATTGATAATCCTGTTCTTTCGTATAAACAGTGGTTTCCATTCCTTCATTAACATGAAGACGATCCTCTTCATACAAATGACATTTTGTAATGCTTATTGAACACTGGAATTGAACTGTAATGAGGTTGAAACAATGGAATAATTTTAGTATGGTTCTTTTTTGGGGGGTAATTTCTGCAATGCGCATGCTTAATCCATCTGCATGCATTATTTGTGAGCAGCAGGGCATTCATCATTTCAGAATTGTTTGGGATTTCATTTAGATGTTGTGGTATTTTTCCATTTGTCATTGTTATAAATAATAGTTCTTTACTCCATAGAAATGGATCTGGCAGTCTTCCAAAATCAGCTGAGGTCCTGCCGCGATCAATTTAGCTCCGTCTTTTCTTTTTCTTTCTCTTCTGGAAATTTGAATTAAGTCGACTGTTTTCCATTTACGTATGCTTTAAACTGTAAAATTTTTCTTTGCATCGAATTAAAGCAAACAATCGGTCAAGAATTTGTTAAGATTATAAATTAATTAATGAAT
This sequence comes from Argiope argentata, assembly GCA_026289955.1. Classification (NCBI taxonomy): domain Eukaryota; kingdom Metazoa; phylum Arthropoda; class Arachnida; order Araneae; family Araneidae; genus Argiope; species Argiope argentata. Next base: position 5,112,075 of record JAOUZG010044037.1, on the reverse strand, counting down.
TTAATCCGTATTCGTAAATATATAAATAAATATAATTATGGTTATGTGATAAAGCTTAAATAATCCAGTATAAAATAACGTATATGTGTTATTTCGTTTTTGTCCCATTTATATAAACCAGCGGGATTGCTCTCCTAAATCCATTCTCGCATACTTAATAATAATTTTGTCATGCCAGTGAAAGCCTTACATGATGTTGGCGTACAATAATTACGAAATATTAACTTTTGGCGTAGATCTAGCTTTTCAATGAATCTATCATGTTTTTTTTGGCAAGTATTTTTGGGCGTAAATCTAGCTTTTTCAATGAATCTATCGTGTTTTTCTTGGCAAGTATTTTTGGCGTAAATCTAGCTTTTTTAATGAATCTATCATGGTTTTTCTTGGCAAGTATTTTTGGTGTAAATCTAGCTTTTCCAAAATGAATCTATCATGCTTTTCTTGGCAAGTATTTTTGGCGTAAATCTAGCTTTTTTTAATGAATCTATCATGTTTTTCTTGACAAGTATTTTTGGCGTAAATCTAGTTTTTTAATGAATCTATCATTTTTTTCTTGGCAAGTATTTTTGGCGATTAATCCCTGGTATGTGATTAAATGTATCCAAAATTTGAATTTGTATTACAGACACGTTTTCTTCAATCAATTGAAACAAGATTTTATACAAAAACTGCACTTGAAATTCCAAAATCTCAAAATAAATATGATGTAGTAACCTTACTACATTTTCGAACGATCACTTTACATGTTCCTGAAAGGATAGACCGACAAATGCTCACCCACTGTGTGATTTGGCTCAAATTGGCAACAATAGATGTTAAAACTGTGCATGAATCTTATCTATCTAGATTTCTTACCTTATTAATAATCGAGTAATTATTGCACCCTGACACAGTGATAGCGCATCTTCCCCGTGATCTGGGCGTCCCAGGTTCGAATCCTGGTTCGGGCGTGTTGTTCTTCATCCGTTTTATTTGTGAGATGTGTGAATTTGCCCCCTCCTCCCCATAAAAAGGGGTGGTGCAAAAGAATGTGCTGCATGAGTAGCTCAAACGTACTCTTGGCCCTAGTTGGCGCTACTTAACCCATTCGCATACAATGACGTGTCCGACATGCGCATCGAATTACTGGATTTTTAGTTTCAAGTCTGCAATTAAGCCACAGAAGCCGCAAAAATCACGGGAATTTTATTTTAATTGATAAAATATTTACAGTAAGAAAAAATAAAAACAAAATTATTTACAGAATTTACAAGAATATAAGATATGATAATGAGAAATGCCGTTTACAGATATTTTCTTCTTTGAAAAATGGTTTAAAACTATTATAGGTTGAAATAAAACATGTGTTACGATATACATACATTCTGTGTTCATTTAATTTTTTTATGACACACTAGGTGACGTTGCAGGTATTAAAAGGAGATAGAAAATAATTTGTGTAGTTGGACAACGTTCTTCAACAGAAAGGAAAATGTCCATTAGTATGTTACAGAGTTAATATTTTCCTAATTTAATGTAATTCTTAAAATTTGTGATTTTAACAAATGCATTTGTTTCGATATAAGCAAATAATATTTTTAATTGATGTATCAGCTATCATTCTTTTATCCACTGGCCTTAGGCAGCTGCCTAGTCAGAAATATGCTTTTGCTTGTGTAAGTATGCAATTTTGACGTCACTCGAACAATAAGTAAAGACAAATTATTAGCTTCAAATTCTCTTTATCCTTCTGTAATTTTCTAATCACTTCATTTCTTTGTAGCTCAGTAATAATTATATTTAATGGAAATGTTATTTTAGAAAGAAAGAAAAAAAATCACATGGCTTAAAATCGACAAATAAGCATTAAAATCACATGGCTAATAATCAACAAATAAGGGGAATAAGGAGAATGCTTTGTAAACATCAAGAAGCCGATGCCTTATTGTATACTAGCCGCCTTTGGCGACCAGTCGGTTCGCCAATATTAATGCTGACTAAAGGGTTAAATCATTTTTTTAAATATAACTTGGTCTCATAATAAGTTTTTCAGCAAAATATATTCAAGCTTTAAATTTCGATACTTATATAATTCACTTATACTATTATGTAGGCCTTGAGCAGTCCTATCTTTGAAGTCCGCATCTCTCTTTGATTTTCTATCAGTGTACGTAAAATTCACTTTTAAATTAAATTGAAAATGATGAAACTTCAATTAATATAAAGACCTCTTTACACAATCTAAGCATTCCTTTAAATAAAACTAAGAACTGAAAGCAGAATAGTCGGACATTGAAGTTTTATGTTCAATACAGAAATTGAAACATTATAAAAAATTTTTTTTATAATTTATAAGATCTTAAGGAATTATTCAGCAAAAATTTCACAGGTTTATTGAAACCTTCAGTTTTTAATTTTTATTTTTAGATGTACATAAATGCTCTTAATAATAAAAAATTTTTAGGTTTATAAGCATACATAAAAAAATTTATGGTTTCAATTCCTTTGATCTTATAGATCCGTATTTGTAAAATATTCTTAATATTTCAACTTCTAAATAAATAAATAAGCATTTCTATCTTCTACAAATCTGGCTGATTTATTCAGTTCTGACCATTGCAAGTTTAGAACAATTATCATTATCATAATCTAGACCAATTATTCTAGAGTAATTCTGATTGGCTTCTTTGATATCTTGATAAAGTGATCTAAAATCGCCAGTTTATATCGAATAGTTATGTTGAAACTTTCATAGATCGATCAGCTTTGATAATTGATTTAGTTGATTGGAATGCCACTTTTAAGGACTTATTGTTTCAAGAATATTTTGTTAAATATGATTCACAGAGTAGATGATGTATGTAAAAATTTAATTCATCAGCATTTTTTCCCTAAATCTATAGTTAAATATACTTTGTATTTTTATTTACTTTAATTCTTTAATGGAATTGTTAATTTTGATATTGCAAACGATCAAGAAAAATTTTCTCTTGCATTTATTGTTAAAAAAATCTCTCATTTCCTATTTCTTTCATTTCATATATTCACGTGATGAAAATTGTATTTTTCTGTTTTATTTTTGGTAGTAACTAACTTTTTTTAAATCAGAACTTCTGAAAGCAGATGGCAACATTTTATTAAAAGCTGATTTTTTTTTTTTTTTTTGAGATCCTCGAGAAGATAAAATTTTATTATTATTTTATTTTTGCGAAATAAATTGTTGAAAAAAAAACGATTAAATTAAATTTTTAAAAATTCATTAAAAATAGAGTTTTATTTCGTAGGTCAAAACATTAGTATCATTGAAAAGCTAATTTTTTGAGCTTTAACTTGATGCAAAAATCAATTTTCTGCTGTAATATTTTCGGAAGTTAAAGCGAAAAAACGTCAAAATTTGGCTTATTTTTTAATTAATTAAAATTTTAATTAAAAATTCGAAAAAAGGGCTCCGAGGTGCAAATTCCCGGCACCCGAGGTATACATATACCAAATTTGGTAGCTGTAGGTCGAACGGTCTGGCCTGTACATCGCCAACACACACACACACACACATTGTGCTTTATTATAAGTAAAGAAGAGACCTCGGCTATCTAAAGATCTGATGGCGAAGTTTCGCCGAATCACTTTCGGCTCCAGTTTTCTCGGTCATTTTTCACATTCCGTTGAAAATGGTGAACTTCATTGTGAATTTTAATGATCACCCTAATCTTCCACCACCATCAATACTTTGCTGGCTCTTTTTGAACTGTAGATGCTATTGATAAATGCCACAAATTCGACACATTGCTGTTTTACCATCTGCTAGCTTAGATAATCTGAAAAATATCGGCAAATAAATTTCCTTGAAATTCACAATGTTTGAATGCACTTGAACTCAATTTGGACTTGATCGGTGACAAAATATTAAGGTCGCTCTAGCGATTCATCCCCCTCCTCCAAATTGTGCCTTCCCCCTTCTGTTGGTAAAATTGGAATGTTATTATTTCCGGTTTCTGTGCCCATATATAGAGATAATCCTTTTTCGCATCACAATGGTAAACAATACGTTTTTTTACTTCACCGCATTTTTAACGATTCAGTAGCCCTTATATATTATAACACTGTTTATTCTAAGAAAATAATGTAAAAGAAACATTCTGGTCGATGAATGAAGATCGCACTTAAAATGAAAAGAAAAAGAAAACCAGTGCTCGCAAATGGATTAAATGCATCAGTTTATTTCAATCGAGCAGTGCTTACAAACGGATTTGAAATATCTTAATCTGTTCATCAGGAAGGTAGGACAATTTCTTGATTTTATTTTCTTGTCTAATTACGACTATAAAAAAATAAAGAAGCATTTAATAGAAAATGCACTTCGACTAAAAATTTCATCGCAAAAATAATCTCTTATTTTAATAAATTCATCGAATTGGAAGTGAAGGAAATATTCTTTTATTGGACTTTTGCAACATCTAAATGCAAAGACAAACCGTTAATTTCTTTTATTATTAAAATAGAAGCAACTATTTTAGATCCAAATGAGTATAATAAGGAAATACGTGTAATCGAGGAAGTAAATAAAAGTATTATTAACCTTTGCAATCGGTTAGTGACTCTCACTCATTATTCCATACGGTATATTATTTTGGCGTTTTATTTATTCAAATTTGATTTTTAAAAATACGTACATAGTGGTAAGAAGATGCAAATTAATTAAATAGGAGAACTCAACGTGAAACAATTATATACAATTATATTATTTTTCTGAGCAATAAATAAGTCTTTGCTTTAGATGAATAATTATGCATCGAATTACTTTTCCAAGGGCAAAGAATCAAATGTTGCGTAAAATTTGTTTCATAAAAAAAATCGCAAATAAAAACACAATTTCGTTTTCAAACATTCCTACAATCAAATTATCTGAAAATAAATTCCTCTCTCAAAATTTCCGGGAAAATATAATGAAAGTATAATTTCATATTGTAGTTCAACAATTTAAGCCGGCTTTCTGGCACAGAGATAGCACGTCTTCCTTGTGTTCTGGAAGTCCCGGGTTCGAGTCCCGGTTCGGGCATGGTTGTTCTTCTGTGTGCTATCTGTGAGTTGAGTGAGTGCAAAGGGGTTGTGCAAGCAAAGGTGGTGAGTGTGTAACTAAGTCGTTTTCTTGGCTCTAGTTGGCGCTACTTCAAAAACAAGAGACGCTCATTTCGACTTAAACCTGTTGCTATATCGGGGGGGGGGGGGGGGGGGCTTGACCATGGCAAGTGCCATAAGTGACCACAACAACAAACAACAGTTTAATCTTTTCGAATAGTCAAACGTTGCAAGAACGAAAATCACATTATCTAAATACTTCATTATATGGCTCTAAAATGGAATTGCAGTCAACCGATGATACTTTCAATTCACTATTCAAAGCAATAATTAAAAGATTTGAAGATAAACTAATAGTGGTATTTCATTTTAATAAGATTTTAGAAGCAGGAATATTTATTATTCTATCAAATATCTGAGAAATTTAGCTGATAGAAAAATGAAAAGTTTCGTTGGTTTAAAATTCTGAAATATGGTAGAAATTATATTTCAGATGCACTAATTTTAAACAATGTTATTAATAATTTAGAAAAATAATAGCGACAATATTCTTTTTTTATAATTCAAGTTCTAGTGAAGCTCCCTATTTAAATTATTTAACAGCGAGATCAGGTGTTAGAAAACATCAATAAAAGCATAACTAACACACATAAACCTTTTATAGACAAACACAAAACCTAACAAAATTGAAGGCTTGTGTATTTTTTCAATTCCTACTATTAGTTCACACTCTCCTGATATATATTTATATATCTTGTTCAAATTTTCAATTTTTAATAAAATACTTTTTATTCATTCGCTCAAGTTCATAAATTTTTTTAACTTGTAGTGGATGGCACTTGATGTCAATATAATTTTTTTCAATTATTAATTCATTAATTAAATTTTAATACTTTAAATACAGTTTTAGCAGTTTGTAATGAAATGTGAAATCAACAGGCAGTATCTCAATCGGTAAAATGCAAGGATTTCAGGGTTTTTTCCCGTGAGGTTGAAGAATAGGAGTTCATTTCTAGCGAAAATCAATAATTTTTTTGATAAATTCTTTATATTAATTGTAATTTTTTAATAAAAAGTAATTAAAATATAATTTTTTTACCTAAGTAGGAGTGGACTTAATTTTTTTATATTACTTATTTATAATTTATCTAACTCCGGGGCAGTATGAATTACATAATAGTTTTAATGCTTGCTCATCAGTGGCAATGGTACAATTAACTGGTACTTAAGTATTAGATCGTCTACGAAAATGATCATCAACGGTTTAGTAACTCATTGCCGATGGATTCAAATTTGGCGATAAACCGCCGACGCCAACGAAGCCAACAAAATGGCGGACAACAGTTAAGATTTGAACAGTGCCATTATTGGCGGATTAGCAACTCATTGGCGACGCCTTCAAATATGGCTATAAAAATTGACGGTCTAATACGTAAGTACCCATTCTCTCTGGTAGAAGGCACGCCGTCACTTGGGGGTAGTAAAAACCACATAGCATTTTTGGGCGCACCAAGACAGCAGAAAGCAACCATCACGCCGAAAGTTCCTCACTTTCATGTCTGAAACATCCCCCGAGAGGTCTATTATTCTTATATAAATGCCAGGAGACCTAGAAAACGCAGAGGAACTTCAATTACAGTTGCACAATATGCTAAATTCTAAAGGCAGAATGCCTGCATAAATGGAATTTCAATTCGAAGGAGTTATGTATGCATTATGCATCTAGTGATCAAAGAAATTAGTTTTTACTATCGAAAGAAAAACTGTAAGAATATAAAACATTAATGGAAGCTTGCAAGAGGTTTTCATATTTGAAGTCTTAATCACTGAGAAGGAATTTTACAACAAACGAAATTCCTTGAGTATGATGGCAGGATTATATGATCCTGTCGTAATTAGGGTTGCGTGTATTTTGTTGCGACTCAGAAAAATAATTCTCTTTACACTTTTACCAAAAAAATTTAACATTTGATTTTGACTGCGCACTTCAGCGAGGCAGTCGCCAGAGAGTTTCGAAGAGAAAGAAAGAGACTAGCTTTTTTAGAAGCTTCACGAGTGAATACTCGGATGATGAGGGACGCAGTAATTACTTTACACACAGCTTCGATAAAGCATGTAGTTTACAAATATCTGATATGATTTATATGATTAATGATGGGTATATATGATTTATGATAAATACATACGATTTATGATAGGTATATGAGATTTATAATAAGCCGTTGCTACAATTCTTTAGGTTTCCTCATATCTGTTAAAAATATCTCTCATCAAAAATTATGCAATTAAAAGTGCATCGGGATGACGAGCTTCTTGGATCTCTTACCTGGGCAGATTTAGATAAATAAAAATATATATTCACATAATTAATAAAACGAACATTAACCTAAAATAAATCACCATTAATGTATTGAAAATATGCTAAAAATGTTAAACTAAATACAGGGTGTCCAAAAAGTTCCCGTACTGATGATTTGTGAATTTATTTTACAAAAACAAAAGGTTTAAAAAGAATTATTTTTATGCCAAGGATAAAAAGCAGTTTAAACATAACTAAGGAAAAAATACTGAACTTACATTTATAATAAATGATCAAAATGCTCATCCCTTTCTTGGAGACAAAGCTAGACTCGTTTGCGCATGTTTTTCGAAACGCCTTTTAACATTCTAGGAGTGATTTCTTGCATCCTTTGGGTAATTGCGATTTTCAAATCATCTATTGTTTGAGGATCCCCTTCATAAACTTTATCCTTTAAACATCTCCACAGAAGAAAGTCCGGGATGGTCAGATCAGGGGATCGAGGTGGCCAAAGATTTTTTTGAGATAAGTCGATCGCCGAAAAAAACTGCAAGCATGTCCATGGTTTCATTATTCGTATGGCAAAATTTAGTATACTTGGAAAAAAAACATGGACAATGATTTTTTAAATTTGGAGTACGGGAACTTTTTGGACACCCGGTATATCATTTCATCAAAATAAGGGTCTCATAATATGCAATATTTTAAGCCGAAAAATTCTTAAAATCGCAATTTGCTCCCTCATTGGCTTGATGAATATTTGGCATAACATTATTTACAACTTTTGGTTATGAAATATTTTTTATTGTAGAAGTACGTAATATTTTGTGCTTCTGAAATTGTTTCTGTATAAATTTTGCATAAAATGTTAGCAGTTTTCCCTTTATAATTTTATCTAAGAATAAATTATTTGTTGGTAATCGTATGAATTTGAGAAGTACGAATCATTGGTCGAATTATTTTCAGATCTATTAGTTCCATTGTTCTTATTGGTCTAAGCTCAGTAAAAAATCTTCATGTTTTGAAATTCATTATTTTTTCTTTGAATTTAACATGAATCAATGAACAGTTCCTGACCTATATTTCAATAAAGTTGCTACATCAATTTTATAAAATTGACCAAGCTCCTGAAATTGCAATGACCACACTAATATTTCTTTCATTTATACTCTTTCAACTTTTCATATCCTTATGTTGTGTTTTTAGTTTATTTTAATGGTTCTCAATGATAAAAAAAATTCCAAAATATTTAATAAAATTTGCCAAAGGTAAATTTCTGCCAGGAAAAAAAAGTAAATCTTCAGTGAAATTTGAGAGCTGAAACTTACAATCATTTCGAGTGATTCTATAAAAAAAACCATTTTTTAAATCATAAATGATGGAATTATTTTAAGAAAATGAGATAAATTCATTCCTGAAAGATGTTACTTTTCAGAACAGAAGAAACATTTTAAAGTCAATTTGCATAATTAGATTGTTCAAATTAGTTTCATATGAAACTTGGCTTAACGTTATTTTTTAATGCTAACAACGTAAAGCGAAAAGATTTGTTGTTGATAATATAAATGTTCAATTCGGAGGTTTTTCTTCCCCATTTTTAATTCTTGTTTTTTTTAATAAGTATAATTACTTTCCTATAATCTTTTAATTTATTTACCATTATTAATCCGATGGTTTTATGTTTTTTAATGTAAATATAAATATATTTAAATGAGTTAATAAACATTAATACAGATATTGTATTCATTTTTAAAAAATGAAAAAAACTTCATACTTTCCATCTCTTTTCAACTTTTTCTCAATAAAACCACATTTTTTTAAAATCTCTAATATATAGAACTTAAGTGATCCTTGTCAATGATTCATACGCTGAGGTCAAAAATTCTATACAATGATGTGCTCCCTATAACTATATTATATTTTTATATTTTCATAACTTAATCATCTATTAATTGATTCCTTTTTTTATTAAATAAGAGTGTTATCACACAGCTAATTTGAGGATATTATATAGTAAATGTATTTATAATAAGAAATTGTTTATAAATCATATATATATATATATATATATATATATTTTAAATTATGGCCTTCCTTTGATATCAATTTATTTACTGAGCATATTGATTGCATTTAATAACAATAAAATTTCTAATAATTGGTTTCGTTTTCATCAATCTTTCAATAAAATATGTTTGAAATTTCATATTATGATAAGCATATCATAAATTAAAATTGTAATTAAGATAGAAAATTGATTATACTGATTTAAAAAAAAAGAAAAGAGAACGTTCGAACGTTACGCTTGTCCCTTGTATTACGCTTTGTATCCTTCGTTAAAGAAACCAATTCATGTTTGCGTAGAAACCATAAAATTATACACACCTTCCTGCCGTAGCCAAGACTGTAATAGAATTATGTCTTGTTACTTAATACTATGATGACGCCTGGTGAAGATTCCTCCTGTTGTATTTCATGCCCTGATTATAGAGCAACACATTACAATCAAAATTACTGTAATCCTAGGAGGATAGTAATATCGAACACACATATTGTTACGAATAATTCTCACATAAGAACGATGCGAAGTTGCAGACTTTATTGTTTATGAAAAAACGCCTACTAAATATCCGCAAAAAAAGTTACAAATTCACAGCGAATTAACTATTTAATCCGCTAATCTCGGTTAACAGTAAAGCACGTTAGAATGCTCGTCGAAGGGAAAAGACGCTCTAAGCGAAGCCAATCAACGTATCACGCTCTCCGAACTGTTACTAATTCCTCTCCTTAAGCCTCGCCTTTTAAATAAGGTTCCTCTAAAGTGAGCGAGGCAAACTCAGAAATGGCGCGCTCGTCCGAGGGAACTGTAGAACTTTCTCCAACATTCTTTAAAAACCAATCTGTATTTCCTAGCTTCTCCTACATATTTCATCGTGTTGTAAAAACCATTATACACCTCTTTACGTTTCCAACGAGGTTCGAGTCTCGGTTAAGGCATGGTTGTTCTTCCTTGCACTATCTGTGAGGTGTCTGAATGGGTCCTCTGTGAAAAAAAAGGCTGTGAAAGCAAGTGTGTGTCATTCTCATATAAAGTAATAGTCAGAACTCTGCCCTCGGATGCTCAGGGGTCCATACCCTCAGAAGCTACTGTACTCCTCTTTCCATTGTGAAGCGGACACGTCATCATCATCTTAATATAACTTATTCCAAGTTTTAATTTGTAAGGGATTTTTTCCGCTTTCCGGCACGATAATAATGGATTTAAAAATTAAACTTCATGACGTATTTGACTCTATCTCTTGACTGACGCTCTATCTCAAAAGTGAATTCATTCCAATGAAAATATCGATGCCATCTAATTTTTGAATTCTGATGTAAAAGCGAAGACAGAGAAAATTCTAGAAGTAGAATATCGAAGTAAGTTGGAACATAGTCATAATTATATTTTTTAAAAAAGGCCGGCTTTCTGGCACTGAGGTAGCGCATCTTCCTCGTGTTCTGGGAGTCCCGGGTTCGGGCATGGTTGTTCTTCTGTGTTCTATCTGTGAGATATGTGATTGTGCCCCTTTGTAAAACGAAGCTGTGCAGGCGAATGTGGTGAGTGTGTAGCTAAGTCGCACTCTTGGCCCTAGTTGGCACTACTTCGAAAACAAGAGACGCTCCTTTCGGCTTAAATCTGTTGCTGTATCAGCAGTGGGCTTGTCCATAAGCAAGTGCCATAAGTAACAATCACATATTTAAAAAATGAACAGAATCAGTCGGATGGTTGATGCACTTTGTAATTTACATAGTCTTAGAAGAATTTTTTTCGAATCGAATAACATTTTGATTGTACAAAATTTATACATCTAGAATTCAGTATAACATAGAATACATATTTTTATACATGAAATCATTTCGTAAAAAGCAACACTGCTAAAAGAAACCCGACAAACTATCGAAATTTTCACTCGTAATTTTTCCTAAAATGAAACCTCAACCTTGAGTTAAATGCACAGAAATCTCCAAAACTTAAAAAGTTAAGCTTACAGAATTTCTGTAAGAAAACATTTTTAATGAATGCGGAATGAAATTTAAATCCTACAGGCATTCACGAATCCTACAGACTCTCTCTTGTGATGTAAAATGAATCCTGAGAGGCAGACAGACATTTAGAAACATCTTGGTGCCCACATGTCTTGGAGTAGCAGACATTAGTATTTGCTCAAGAAAGCCGCTTAAGGGAAATGGAAACTAGGTTTTCGAAATAATGAAAGAATATTATGTATTTATGATGACGTATGTACTTACAAAATGTTATATGAAGAATTATGCAATTAGTAAAGCAGCTGTCTAATAGATTCTTCCCTAAATCCAGTTGACAAAGTTCAACTTTTCAGAAAAAAAGTATTTTTTTATAATGTCAGAACATGATGTTATTTTGGAAATGGGCGCCAACAAAAATCCGTAGGCGAAAAATAAGAAAACCCGTAGGCGAAAAAAGTGAAATTTTATTATCTTCACGAGCATCTGAAAAAAAAAAAAACAGCTTTTAATAACGCGTTGCCATCGCACTTCCAAAAGCTCTGATTTTAAAAAGTAAATGGCTACAGCAACTAAAACCTAGAAAACTGTCATTTTGAGCGCGGGATTATAGAGAATGCTATTAGATGAAATAAATAGGAAATGCGATATTTTTTTAAAAACAATAAATGCGAGACAAAGTTTTTTTTGTATCGTTCACAATACTAAAGTGACTCCTTCGATGAAGCAATGAAAATGAATAAAAAATATAATTTAACTCGCACGAGCACGTGGTGCTTGGCCGCTCAAGAAATGGTGTTCTGACAAGATACTTTGAAATATGCATAACAGATTTCATTTTAATCTTTTATTTTTAATTGTTTTTATTACTGATTTTTTCTCTGGGATAGTTAGCGTTATCAATATTCCGATAAAATGAAATTATTAAAAATCAATGTATATTAGAAATCAATAAGGCAGAATTGAACCATTGAATGCATACACGATACATTGAAATGCATAGCAGATTTCCTTTTAATCTTTTTATATTAACTTTGTTTTAGTATTAAAATTAAAAGTTCATCTCAATTCATCTATATTATAATTGTTCTATTTAAAGTTAAAATAATTAGGCCATATGCGTAATGAATAGAATCGTTCTGCTTCAACTTTTATTAATGGAAGAATATCATAATAATTAATTTTTGATTAAACAAGGAAAAGTTTAAAATTCCACCCTGCAATGAAATATATATTTAAAAATTATTCACAAAATTAGTTTTAGGGAAATATCCAAAATTCAGGAATAATTACAAGATAGCTCGACTGACATTAATAAAAAAGTGTACTGTTAAATTTAAAAATGATACAAAAAATATTTAAAGCGACCAGGGACCTTTAAAATTACGATGTAATAACTCAAAACTACTTAAACATTTTCTAAAAAATCAGTAGTTTTTAGTTATTACATAGGTTAATTTGATATTTCGTACTCAAACTTTAAATTTAATCCCAACTTTTGGGCCAAAAGGGTCAGAGAAAGTAATGATAAAAACTGAAGCGTTTTCGAACAAATTTGGAGCACATGGTGCATTTTTCATTGACGTTATTTATCGCTAATATTCTATTGTATTAACCCCCCTAACTCATAAATAAATTTATGTAATGCTTGAAAATTTTGTGTGTCATCTCCTATAATGTTACTCCTAATGTCTGTGAAATTTCGAATTGCTAAGGCAGAAATTGCAAAAAGTCATTTTAAAGATCTCTGGTCGCCTTAAGGAAGTTATTAGAATAAAATGCCGAAATCATCCTTGATTTTTAATTATTTAAAATTCTAAAATAATTTTTAAAAAACGCTTTGCATTTTATATGCTTGCTTTCCAAATTTTATTAGTGCTAAATTTGATGAGACAGTACTGCCTACAGTGTCAGTAGACAGGTACAAATGCACACGCTTATATCCCTTTATTATGAGTATAGTTTATCAACTTTATTTCTCGCATAAATCATATCTTTCTTTCATTTATTTCTTTAACCCTTTCGTTCCTCCAGGTGGCATTTGCCACCAAGGTATTTTAAGCTAAGAATTTTCATTTCTTTTCAAATCTGATGGTGGCATTTTCCACGAGTTCCTGGTTCCTATACCCGCGTGAAAATGGGGGAAAATTAAATGTGAATGCTCTTGTGGTGCTAGCCTTATAAGCCAGATAACATCTACGATACCGAAGTAGACTTTTTGTTATTGTGGTTACTCGGCTACTGGCTCTAGCGTCGCAGGTTCGAACCACGACCTTCACTCGCAACGTTAATGACTTTGAAAACGCAACGCTCACTCGACGCATCAACTCACTCACACGCTCGCCATAACGCGTGGTGTTATTCAAATCGTTCGTCCCTCCGCCGATTCACTGGTGGGGGAGTACTGTGACACTATTCTTATAAGCCAGATAACATCTACGATACCGAAGTCGAATTTTGGTACAGTGGTTATGTTACTCGGCTACTGGCTCTAGCGTCGCAGGTTCGTACCGCGACCTTCACTCGGTACATTCTCTTGGCGATTTAATTCTTTTTAATTCCTGATTTTAAATTCCTGATTAATTTAATTAAATTCCCGCTTTTAAATTCCTGATTTTAAATTTTTTTAAATTCCGGATTTTAAAAATTCAGTACTGAAAGGGTAAAACTCTTATTCCCCTTTATGATAAGCATAGATTATCAGCTGAGTGTATTTCATAGAGGGAGAAAAAGATGAAAGAATTTGTAATAACATGGTTGTAATAAATAAGATTGTATTAAACTCGGCACATATGCATGTTAGTCAATTTCCATAATTGATATATCTTCAATCACATTTATGAAATAATAGAATACAGCAAAATATAGAAAGCTTTCATTCTCGTCCTTTTTTTAAATTTACCAAATAGAATAGCCTGATAAAACCCAGTTTTTATAGCAAAGCCAAACTAAAAGAAATAAAAAAAGACCCTTAAAACTGTATTTCAAATTTCAACAACTATCTTTTTATGCCATTTTATTGATTTATTTTATTACCTAATTTTAAAGCGGATAGGAGTTTCCAATCCGTTTTCTCGAGAGTAAAATTTTTGTATATAGAGATATTCCCAATGAAATTACACTATTTCAGTTTATTCAAAGTTTTATTATCAATTTTTTTAAATAAAATTTTGATTTAACGTGAACGCTCCCATTTAGTAGTTAATTACAAAATGAATTCAAGAATCCATTGGGGTGGATAATAAGTTAGAGTCTAAAATGTATTGAATGAAGAAAGAAAATGTTTTCTATTACACTTATAAAAATGTATTTCTTGTAATCATTTGAAAACATGATATTGTTTTGGTTAGGAGGTTTTGATGTCTTAGAAATTTACGGGCAAAAAATATTTTTACCTACTTATACCTGTATTGCATTATTATTAATAATTGTAGTATTGTATTAATATTAATAGTTGCATTATTATTAACTAACTTTTTAAAAGGCTGATGAAGAACTATGACATCCTACCTGTTATTACATCTCAAAATCGTTCAAGCTGAAAAACTTAGTTGCCGGCCAGAAAAATTGAAAATGAAAGTTAAAAGAAAATTATATATATATACACTGAAGTGACAAAAGTCATGGGATGGCTGTGAATATCGCGTCGGTCCTCCTTTTGCCCGGCGAAGTGCAACAACTCGACGTGTCATGGAGTTCACAAGTCGTTGGAAGTCTTCTGCAGGAATATTGAGCCATGCTGTCTGCATAGACGTCCATAATTGTGAAAGTGTGGATGGTGCAGGAGTTTGGGCACGAACGGACCTTTCGATGATGTCCCATAAATGCTCGATGGGATTCATATCGGCTGATCTAGGTGGCCAGATCATGCGCTGGAATTGTCCGGAATGTTCTTCCAACCAATCGCGAACAGTTCTGGCCCGGTGACATGGCGCATTGTAATCCATAAAAATCCCATCGTTGTGTGGGTACGTGAAGTCCATGAATGGCTGCAAGTGATCTGCAAGCAGCTGAACATAACCATTTCCAACCAATGGTCGGTTCAGTTGCACCAGAGGACCAAGTCCATGCCATGTAAAAACAGCTCACACCATTATGCAGCCACCACCAGCTTGAACAGTGTCTTGCTGACAATTTGGGTCCATGGCTTCGTGGGGTCTGCGCCACACTCGAACTCTACCTCATCTGACCACGCCACGGTTTTCCACTGGTCTAGGGACCAGTCGATATGCTCACGAGCCCAGGAGAGTCGCTGCAGGCGATGTCGTGCTGTCAGTAAAAGCACTCGAGTCGGTCTTCTGTTGTCATAGCCCAAGGAAGACAAATTTCACCGCACAGTCCTATCGGACACGTCCCTCGTACGTTCCAAATTGATTCCTGCAGTTATTTGACGAAGTGTTGCGTGTCTATTAACATTTACCATTCTGCACAGACGTCGGCGATCTCGGTCGTTAAGTGCAGGTGGTCGCCCACTGCGCTGTCCATGATGTGATGGGATGCCTGAAATTTCATACTCTCTGCACATTCTTGATACTGTGGATCTCGGAATGTTGAATTCACTAACGATATCCGCAATGGAATGACCCATGCATCTAGCTCCAACTAACATTCCACGTTCAAAGTCTTTTAATTCTCGTCGTGCCGCCATAAATCACGAAAACCCTGTTCACATGAATAACTTGAACACAAATGAAAGCTCTGGAAAATGAACTGCGCATTTATACTTTTTCGATGCGATACTACTGCCATCTGTA
>JAOUZG010044037.1:5072660-5095844 GCA_026289955.1 Argiope argentata | reverse complement strand
AAGATTTCATTTCAATTTTTTAAAATCTTGCATTTGATTCATTAATGCATCATCTAATATTCTGCCTTTCATAAAATTATATTACTTAAGTTACAAAACACTGACTCCCTTTTTATCTAAAAATGTTGAAACGGTTAAAATAATATACTCAAACTAAAAGTACAATCTTTAATACTTACAATTCTTATGTGAAAGATACATTAATAAGATAGTTGTTAAATGAAGAGTGCTAGATGGATACGATTCTGTTCGCGGATTTAACATCTTTCGTGTAGACTCTTGACAAAGTTTCATACAAAACCAAGAATGGGTGGATTGGTTGTAGGTATGAACTTTCAGCAACGTGTTAACACAATAACGCAATAATTGAACCCTTTGCACTCCGATGGTGCCTCTGACTCGATATTCAAGATTGTGCATCATTTTGACGTTTTATTTATTTTTTCAAATTTAACTGTTAAAAACGCCTACACAATGGTTAAGATATGTAGATTAATTTTTCAAAGCAATTCGACTTGAAAGAATTATGTATATTTATTTTTCATAGCCATAAACAAATCTTTGCATTAAGTGAATAATTTTGCATCTGATTATTTTTCGGAGTGAAAGGGTTGAATAAATCAAATTTGGTATGTATTTTGTGTTGTTGTTGTTGTTTGGTGTTTATTGGCGCATGGGCCATATTTGGCCATGCTACACCAAGAAAATGGTAATACATAAAAGTAGAAGTAAAACACCGGCTTTCTGGCTTAGAGATAGCGCGTCTTCCTCGTGTTTTGGGAGTCCCGGTTTGGGCATTGTTCTTCTGTGTGCTATCTGTGACATGTGTGACTGAGTCCCTTTGAAAAAAGGGGATGTGCAAGCAAAGGTGGTGAGTGTGTAACTCAGTCGTTCTCTTGGCCCTAGTCGGGTTGGGGCCAAAACTTCAAAACAAAGACGCTCCTTTCGGCTTAAATCTGCGGCTGTATCAGCAGGGGACTTCCCCATGGCAAGTGCCATAAGTAACAACAACAACAGTGGTAAAATATATTAGTTTATGGTAATTTTTATTGGTTGTTTAAAATATAAAAGCAGATGAAAATATGTATGTCATAATAATGCAATATTTAAAAAATGGATTTTGTAATTGCAAGTCCAGTTCTGTGCCCAATTTTTACTTCAATCTTTTGAGAGAAAATTGTCTAAAACATAAAGAGTATATTCCACCCATAAAAACACACACCTCATGCTAAGTTGCTAAATTGTTTTGTAATTACTATTAACCTCATTTCAAGGATTAATCACCAAAAAATTCGTTCAGAATCGCATGATAGATTAGGTAAAAATGCTAATTCACAACAAAAGTTAACATTTCTTAACTATTGTTCACCAGTGTCATGTAAGGTGCTCTCTGGGATTCTCTTTATTATACAATACTAGCTCTTACCCGCGATTTCGTACTCGTGAAAATTTTGATGTGTATATGTGAGAACTGACAGTATAATCACAATGTAAAATGTTGTCAAAATCGTACGCATGCATAAATTTTCAACGTCAATTGGGGCAACGCAAAGACGTGCATTTTAAGCACCAGTTTGGGTAACGCAATGCAGATTAGAAAATTTTAATTTCAATTCATTTATTTTATTTTTATTCAAAAGCACTTCTGAAGGAATTAAAAGGTCTATTAATTAACAATGTTTAATTTTAAATTTATCATACACTACGAAAAAAAACTATTTGAAATAACAGGCCGAAAACATGTTACATCTAACATCATTAGCGTGGGGAACTAAACTGCTTAAAAGCTATGTACTTGAAACTATAAAGGTACTTTAAAAAATTTATTCGAAAATAATGAAAATAAGTAAAATGAATATGTACAGCAAGAAAGAAAAATCAAGAAAAAGGAACAGGAAATATCGGATTATATTAATGCAAAAACAGCATAAGAAAAAAAATTAATAAACCTTCCTTTAGAATAGTAAGTAATATTAAAATGAAAAACGGAAACAGTAAAATAAAAACAAACGATTAGATTTTTTTAAATTTTTTTGTTCTGATGAAAAAGGCTTTCTATCGGGAAATCCTACAATAAATCACAAAGAATTCAATTAGATAAAATAATATTAAAGGAATACGGGAAACAGAAAAATAAAAATAAACGATTCAGAAAGCTCAGGCAGATGTTTCAGATGTTTTTTTTATTATTTTTTTGGTAGAAAAGTTAGTTTCTAATTAATAAAAAATTATCCACTCAATTAACCGGAATAAAAATTAGCCTATGTTCTTCTGTAGACTATAATCTATATCTGTGCTAAATTTCAACCAATTTCCTTCAGCTGTTCTGGCGTGATTGACTAACATCATCCATCCATCCAAACTTTCACATTTATAATAGTAGTATAGATATAGATGCGAAAAATTTTAGGGAAACCAACCCCACTGGTTTATCTTGAGAAATGCAGTACACATTTGTCAATATTATTGATTTATTCAGATTTAATAACATATCCCACCTTTCATTAATAAATTATTTAAAATTCATAATCCAAGCCTAGCATATTTCAATTTATCGCACAACGCAGAAATGGGGCTTTTTATTCATTCCGACTTTCGCTAGCTAGGAAAACATGCAGCTGTGTCGGTGTCTAACATTGCAGATATTTCTTAGTGTAGGGAAGATTAAAAATTTTTGCCAAGGAAGTTTCTCTCAATTTTTTTTTCTACTTGCGTGCAATAAAATAGTTTGGAGCTCAATTTAATTCATTTTTACGAGAAGAACCTTGGCATTTGCGATTGATTTATGGATGGAGGTCAGGATCTCAAAGTTTTATGGAGAATTTCGATGTCAAGTTCAATCAATGGATCACAGTAACGATTTTGAAAAACTTTTTAAGTGTCGAAATATTTTGAAAGTTCTTTCATCGATGAAGTTGCATTTAATTGTGAAATAGATACGTAAAGTTATATTGCTTTTCTACCATTTTAAAAACCTTCAACAATTTAAGTAATGTTTAAGCTATAAAAGATAAATTAAAATATCTATTTAATAATTGCTGATCTTATTAAATTTATATGAAACGAAAAAGTTGTTTCAGTCTTTACGCTTATTGTTTGTGGTCGTAAAATAAATATTAGAAATGCATAAAAACATTTTTAATTTAATACAAGTAGTATGAATAACAGTTTATTTATAGATAAAAAAGGAAAAAATCCGTATGAAATGAGAATATTTGTAACGAATAATACAAAAAACTAGTCCCAAACGATTTTTTTTTTCGTGTGTACGTGAGGTGAATCGGAAGCTATCACGTTGCCAGCAAGGGAATAGAAACTCCTTATCTGACTATAAATAGAGGAAAAACATCTTGACAAAAAATAAATGACACAGTTTTTTTAGGCCAAACACATATTATTATTCTAGTCACAAGGGTCTAGTTAAATCTTTTGTACGTAGGTCAGTCAGAGAATTAGTTGCAGCAATTCTTAAAAATTTTCAATCAAAGGGTGTTTTGTTGATACTGTGTGGCAACACTTCTGACATTTATGTTTATTGTGTGGCGTAGCAGTTTTCACAAGGAAATTTTAGTTTTTCTCATGATCAGCTGTAAACATGGCAACTGCAAGGGGCGTCTAAATGGATTGTTGTTTCTAATAGTATTAGCCGTAGACAATCCCGCTGACTAGGTCAGCAATTTTAAGCTAAGAGAGCGTCTCTTGTTTTCCAGTAGCGCCATCTTGGGTCCAAAGTACGTCTAAGTTACTCAAGCATCACAACGCTTTTTACTGGGTGGAGTCCATTCATACAGTTCATTCATCCACAGATCGTAATTTACACTTGATTCAAAGAACGATCACCTCTGAATCAGTATTCCTAGTGGTATTACTCTGACATGGAGGATTTTGTGACCATGAAAGATTTATACTTGCGCTAGCCACCACATACACGGGGAGCCTTCGACCTGCGGGGTTCAAACTCACAATTCAAGGTATACAAATCCTACGCCCTACCAACCAGGCTATCCGGGCACCGCATCCAAATAGAAAATGCATGAAGTGTTCCGTTTTCTCTGGGTAAAAAGGTATAATTGCAATGAAATTATAGACAGTTGCATAAAGTGTATAGTGAAAATGCGATGTTCATATCAAGCTATCATGTTGTTGTTGTTACTTATGGCACTTCCAATGGACAGGCCCCGCTGATACATCAGCAGATTTTAAGCCGGAGATATGCGTCTCTTGTTTTACAAGTAGCGCCATCTAGTGCCACGAGTACGACTTAGCTACACACAAGTCACAACCCTTTTTACGGGGCGGACTACATTCACGCAAATTCATTCATTCAGCTCAGATCGTAATTTAGACCTGAAACAGGGAAAGATCACCCCTGGTCTAGTACCCCCAGTGGTATTACTCTCGATATGGAGGACTTTGCGGCCACGAACAGATTTAACGAGTGCCAGCCGCCATTACACTCGGAGAATCTTCTGGCCGGTGAGTTTCGAACTCGTAATCTAAAAAGTACGAGTCCAACGCTCTACCAACCAGGCCATCCCGGCCCTTCAAGCTAACATGAAGTGGTAAAACGTGTCTGCGTACATGGATGTACAGATATTGATGATGATGATCGCTAAAGAAGACCATCAACTGAGACAATATGAAATAGTTGCTTTCGTAAATGAAGGCATTCAACAAGTAGACACAAACAATAGACGAAATTTCAAATGAATTGAATATCTCTTATGTAAATGTGCATAAAACTATTGCCAATTAGCTTAAATTTTATAATGTTTGTGCTCGATAAGCGCCTTGTCTGTTGGTGGATTAATATAAAGGAAAGCGTTTTGAAGGTGTGTTTGAATTTCTACAATGTTATGTAAAGCCGCGAGGGACTCATCTTTACCAACCGCCACGGAAGGATCGTATTATTCTTTGACCGCCAGATGGCGCAGTAGCCGTGTGGAACTGTGGAAAAGATTAGCTACGAAGAAGATAGTCTGTGGACGGGGGAAGCAGTAGTCTGTTCGAGTGGCCAGGATGACGTGTTGAACTCTTTAGTTATGAACTCTATTCCCTACTATTAATTGTTGTGTAATGTATTTGTTTTGTGTGTTGTTATACTGTCCTGGGTTGTGAGATCCTAGAGAAAAACTATAGGTTGTCCAAAACTTTCCTGTTCATCCTTCCAGTTTCAGTACAGTTACTAAAAGAAAGGAAATTTTTCGGACAAAACTGTGACCGGAGATGAAATTTAGATTCACTACTTCTCGCCCGAAACCCGAAGCAGCTTTGTGGAGTGGAAACATTCCACTTCTCCGACTAGAAAAAAGTATCGAATTATTTATTTCATCTGCTGAAAAGGTGACGTGACACTGTTTTTCAACATAGAAGGTTTGGTGCATGCAGAGTTCATGCCTAAGGGTGCCACAATTAGTGCATATTTTTATTGTGAAACACTAAAACGATTGCTACAATTACTAAAAAATCGATTGGCATGTAAACTGGCATTTTCTCCTGCATGACAATGCAGGACCGCATGCAGGAAAACAAATACGCGGACTTCAGAAAAAGTTTAGGTGGGAAGTGTGGAATCGCCTTCTTTATAGACCAAACCTTTCACCTTATGATTTCCATGTTTTTGGTATCATGAAAGAAATTTTTTTGAAGTAACGATCCAATCCAATGATGAGGTGAAAGCTGCAATCTAAGAATGATTAACAGGCATTGAACGGCTTTCTTGGTAGGTATCAAAAAACTTCTTGCGCGCCTTGACAAATGCTTAAATAACGGAGGTAATTAATTTGAAATTGTAAGTTAACTAACTGTTTATTTAACTATCGTATATTCGATAGTTTATAATAATACAAGCCGCAGATTATGATTCTAAATCAGGAAACCCTTCTACAAGTTAAAGTACCTAACGCCGGCTATCTGGCACAGAGGGAGCGCGTCTTCCTCGTAGTTTGGGTGTCCCGGGTTCGAGCCCCGGTTTGGACATGGTTGTTCTTCTGTGTGCTATCTGTGAGATGTGACTGTGCCCCCTGTAAAAAGGAGTCGTGCAAACAAATGTGGTGAGTGTGTAGCTAAGTCGTACTCTTGGTCCTAGTTGGCGTTGCTTCATAAAACAAGAGACGCTCCTTTCGGCTTAAATCAGCTGCTGTATCAGTGGCGGGCTTGACCATAGACAAGTGCCATAAGTAACAACAACAACAGCGCAGTATCTAGCCCATGCAAAGGCTTTGCGAAAAAATCCTTGCAAATAAAAATCTCCTGTGACTGAAAGATACTCAATCACAAATATATTATGCATTTTTTATAAAGATTTTGCCCTTATGATGCTGGATGACGAAAATGCATATCATATTGCGTCTTCAATTACCGGCAAACTGAACAGATTATTTTACAATATTGCTATGATGATTTATAATATTGTAGGTATTTAAAAATGTTCAGTTTAGAGAGTTTTTTTTTTTTAAATTATCAATAGAAAATAAAAGAAGATTTGGGCAATTTTTAACAAATCTTAAAAGTATTATTGAAAATATTTCATTTTTGGAGAAAATTCCAAATTTTACAAACTAAAAAACTCTTGTTATTGGTGCTAATTGACTTGTTATGAAAATTTGCTGTGGAAGCTATGGGTGAAAAATTGTTCAAGATCGAATTTTTTGCAACTTTAAGGTTTATAGCTGGGTAACATAGCCATTAGATATAAGTGACATGTCCAGTGGCTATTATCTGGCTTATGAGGCATTCACCACATATTAACCTGTATACACCTGTAAATACACACATATACACCTGTAAATAGGTGGTGAGACCAACGATACAAGCGTATGGCGAGCGTGTGTGAGTTGTTGGTGGCAATGTTGGCTATTGTTTCTAATGCGCCTGATGACTTATGCTGGAGGTAAGGGTTAAGGGCGCCACAACAACTATGCGAAGGTTACTTATTCAAGATCCAGTGTCACCATTGTGAGTGAATGGTGTGTTTAGTACCCATAGAACCAAACTCGCAAAGTTTAGGTCTGTAGCCGAGTAACATAGCCAATAGGCAAAAGTAACACTCATGTCCAGTGGATGTTATCTTGCTTATGAGGTCTATCATCACAGAGCCATTAAGACCAAATTAAATAAAATATTCAATTGAGATTTTTAGCCATTACTAAGGCAGAGGAGCCACCTAATCACCAAAACGCGGCAATTAATTATTAAAGAAGGAAAAATCTGAAGCAAAATTCTACGTTAAATGAGCAATATATACACAGAGAGAAGTAGCAAAAGTCTTCTGTTTCGTCTTCAAAGGAAGTTATAATTATGTAATTTTAGTTCAAACACGAAAACATCGTTGCCTTTCAAAATCAGTTTCATGGACGAATCAAATACTGAATGCTTCGATAGAATACATATGTATTCTTTTCTAACAGTAAAAATAAGACTGCAAAGTACCGATTTCGTAATCACCACCATTCGAAATTAACATAATCTCAACTTTCAAGTCACGTACTAATTATATCACAATTCTCATTTCCAGCAGTACCATTTCTGCTGCCGACAAATGGAAATTGAAAATAGCAATTAACCGCCGTCCTTCCAATGCCGTCAGCTAGTTATTACGAACTGACACATTTTCCGTATTACGAGATATTTAAAAAAAATGGTTTAAAAGAGAGTGTTGTACATTATTCTCCCAGGAAGCGTGCAGAATGCATGCCTCGTGAAATTCGCAATGGGAAGGGCCAACAATTTAGTATCAGCTTAGAAATATGTTGACATTTTGCATTTCACGAAAATAAATGCAAAATAAATTAGGTATCTTAAAGATTTTTGCTTAGCATGAATCACTTATTAAATCGAATACAGTGCACTTTTTTTTAAGTTGTAGGTGTAGCGGATAGCGCTAGGCCCGAACTCCGAATCTTCAGGTTAGTAGCCTAGTAACAAATCCGTTGGGCCAAAAGTGCACTTCGGTCCGAGGGATGTTATCTGGCTTATATGTGTAGCAATCACCACAAAGTGTTATTATTTAACTAGATTTGTTTTATGTTCGTTA
Organism: Argiope argentata; assembly: GCA_026289955.1. Classification (NCBI taxonomy): domain Eukaryota; kingdom Metazoa; phylum Arthropoda; class Arachnida; order Araneae; family Araneidae; genus Argiope; species Argiope argentata. The sequence goes on along the minus strand of JAOUZG010044037.1, from coordinate 5,087,809 downwards.
AGAAAAAAAATTTAATCAAATTTTTACTTTATTCTTAATTTATTCTTAAATTTAAATTCGCTATAATTTAAATGCTCTAGGTGATTTTACATCATTTTAATATTTTTAGGAATTGATTAATAGCGAATGCTTGGCTTTAATTAGTTTTGATTCTGTTCACGTGGCGCCATATGGTAATGAATTTAAGAAATAGTTATAAGATTCCCTGAAATAACTATAGTGATGAATTTCAGAAAGATATTGAAAAAAATTTTTAGCATTAAAATTAATAAAAATATCTTTTTATTTTTCAATTTACTATAAAATGTGTTCTAAAAACAATTTTAATAAATATCTTTTCTTTACATTTTGAGGTAGAATTATGAAATAAAACGGAAAATATAAATGTCTCTTCAAAATGATGAATAATAGCCACACGAAATATACAGAACCCAATATGTTGTCCACTTTTAGATTAACTGTGCTATTTTCGACTTTCACTTTTAATATATTTATTTAAATAACAAAAATTAAGTCAAACTTTTTATTTTCTTCTTCAATTTTTCTGTAATTGCTTCTGAGATGTTTATTAAACAACAATGAGTCAAATTTAATCTTTCCATAAAAAAAGATCATCCTTCCAATCATGTTAGTTTTATTATTATTATGGGACATTTGGCTTAATTTTCATAATTTTTTAAATGATTCTAATCGGTGTATTTGTTCATTGAAAGATATCGTGTCTTTTTGTATTAATATCGAGTCTTGGGGAGGGGGAAGAAGGAATATTTTGATCTATATTTCTGATTAGGCATACAAACATCATGAAGAAGAAAAAGGTATTTCCATTCATGCCAATATAGGCCAATGATATAGAAGATGATGATGGACAGAGAGCAATGGAATTCCAAAATTCTTAAAAATTGTGTATGCTATGAAAATTCAAATAAAAAGATTGTCAGAAATCCGGCTATATATCTATCCAGTCTCTCTTCATAACTAGCATTTTCAATAGGGTAAGGAAGGAGCTTTAAAAGTAAAAATTAATGCAAGAAATCTAGGCGTTGCTCCTCAGATTTTAAATTATATTTTTTTAGTATTTGTTGCATTTAATTATATATAATAGTATTTTAAATTTAATATAAAATGGATTAATTTCTTAATTTTTAGCTTAATTGAGCCCATATCAAAGTCATTCTAAAATACTTCACTTTTTCTATTTCATTAAATTAACTGACGCTTAGTAGAAATACTGCGTCATCAGTTCCGTGTCGAGTGAAGGGATGGAATCGTTGAAGTATGCATATTCTTTTAAAGGATCCCTTCGTTTCTCTTGTCAAGGTCAACTGATTCAGCAATTTTGCAAGGTTTCTGTTGAATTAATTAACTAGAACAAGGGGAATTGATCAGAAAATAAGAGAATATTTTTAGAATGAAGTTACTATGGCTAAATTAAGATAAAAATTTGGAAATTAGTGTGTGCGTGTGCGTGTGTGTGTGCGTGTGCGCGCGTGCATGCGTGCGTGCTTATTATATATACATATTTTAAAATTTTATTATACATTCTGAGTAATATTATAGATTTTTTCAATAAGTATAGATTTGCTATTTAAATGGGTTTTTTTAAAATTTTCATTTGATACATTTTTTAATGAGTCTCCGCTATTTTGATACTGCTTTTATCTGGCAGATATCTACCAGATAGTTAAGAGTGCGTGGAACTGAATAGATTTTCATCAAATTTTATTCTCAGATAGACCGTAAGGGTGTTTTTAGTAAAGAGTTCGTAACTATTAATTGTATAGTAATTTTTTTTCATTTAGAACGTCAAAATTTTTTCGCTTTATTTTCTCTAAGCTAATGCCTTTCTGCAGGGTGTCCAAAAAATTCCCGTACTGGTGATTTGTGAATTTATTTTACAAAAACAACAGGTTTAAAAAGAATTATTTTTATGCCAATGATAAAAAGCCCTTTTAACATAACTAAGGAAAAATATACTAGGCTTACATTTATAATAAATGTCCAAAATGTCCACCCCTTTCTTGGAGAATAAGCTGAACTCGTCTGCGCATGTTTTTCGAAACGCGTTTTAACATGCTAGGAGTGATTTCTTGTATCCTTTGGGTAATTGCGATTTTCAAATCATCTATTGTTTGAGGATCACCTTCATAAATTTCCCCACAGAAAAAAGTCCAGGATAGTCAGATGAGGGGATCGAAGTGGCCAAAGATTTTTTGAGATAAGTCGATCGCCGAAAAAAGCTTCAAGCATGTCCATGGTTTCATTACTCGTATGGCAAAATTTAATATACTTGAAAAAAAATCATGAACTATGATTTTTTAAATTTGGAGTACGGGAACTTTTTGGACACCCGGTAGTTAAATGAAAATATTAGAGGTCTTTTAAAAAATTATTTATTGTCTCCAAATGGTCATATTAGTTTTGCAACATAATATAACTAAAACTAACCTTTATTTGGATCCAATTTACTCTTTCTCATCGGAGGTTATAGTACGTAGATCTTAGTCTTATATCACCTTAACCACTTGACATACGAATTTATTTAACTTTCTAATTAGATAACTCATCCTATATTGGTAATTTATTGTTAATTCGATTTTTTTAAAAATCATATATGGAGCATTTGGGATACCAGATCGTTTCATATTGATTTTTTCGAATTTAAATACTCAATTCTGTGGCTTAATTGCAGACTTGAAAATAAAAATTCAGTCATTGAATCCGAAGTGGTTAAAAAGGATTGTTTTTAGCTATTTCAATAAAGATAATTCAATTAGACAATCTTTTATTATTAGGGGAAAAAGAAGATAGATATACATCTTTACCAAAAACTATACAAATTGGTGATCCTTTTTTTGAAACTGAAATCAGCTCTGTTGGAAAGAAACATTGAATGACTGAAGAACTTAGGGGTATCCCAGAAATCTTCAACTGACATTTCATCGTGACGTGTTAGCGATCTATCAATCGATCGAATGTTGAAGGTTATCCCCTCCCCCCTTCGATGAATCGGTTCGTTCAATCTCAAATGTCACGCATTCCGAAGATGTCTCGGAATCTTTAGTCCACCCCATTCCACCCACTTATTTTTTCCCATGAGCAGCAAAATAAACCTTCTTCCGTGGGGAGAAAAGAGAACGCTGAATCGTGCCGAATTCCATTTTTACAAATCACTCTCAGTTTGTGTGGCGCTGTTGGGCGCTTTTTTATTTATTCCGGTCGGCGCAAAGGAATTTCAGATACATTAATAATGAGGATTATTATGCCCCGATGCTCCGTCGTCTCGGTATGATTTTGAGAAAAGATATTGGCGAGCATTTCGTCTGCAAAAAGAGTTTTTTGTCTTTAGTTTTTCACCAAAGTGGAATGGAAACAAATTAGTTGATTCGGAACGAAGGATTGTTGGAATATTTTACCCGGATTGTTAATTGTTTCAGGGGAGAAAATGAAAGTAAGAAAAATAATAATAAGTGGGGTTGTTTCGAAAAGCGTTGTGCAATCGAAGGAAGTAAAGGACTTTTCTGGTAAAAGTTGTTTCTGGTGGAAAGAGGTTTTGTTTCTGTAATTAGGACATAAAGTAGCGATTACTTTTCCTAAAAGTGTAACACCTTTTTGCTTAAGAATTTAATGATGGCACTGCAATGAAACTTTTCGTAAATATGTGTAACTCTTTGTTTTTATTCGACAACTATTTGTAACTTTTTTGTTTGTGTTATATTAATTTCCTGTTGTTCTTTTTTACTTTCTCGTATGCGTATAATAATCATCGAAAAATTCGAAATGGAGATTTTTATGAACCTCTGCGTTTTAGACCTCGCTGAATGCGAAAAACACGTTTTTGAAAAATGTCTGTCTTTGACAACGGTAATTCAAAAACCCTTAGAGCTAAACCGTTAAAATTTGGTTTATGGTGTTGTGGTGAATTCTATATAAGCCAGATTACATCCCTCGGACTGAAGTGCGTTTTTGGCCCAACGGATATGTTACTCGGTTACTAACCATAAGGTTGGGAGTTCGGGCCTAGCGCTATCCACACACTTCCCGTCTTTCTCAACATCCAATTTGGAGTAAAATCTGTTTAGAAGTTTGTCTGTCCGGCCGTTCGAATATAAGCTAACACGATAGCTATAAAACGAAGAGAGGTAGATAGATAAGGTAGTAAGATATATAGTGCACAGATTTAATATCTATAATGTGTAGACAACTGTCGAATTTCGAACCATATCCAACAACGTATTTACTGTCTGTCCGCCTGTATTTTTCGAAACGCATGAAGCCGCAGCGGTCTGGCAGCAAAGTTTCGGCTCATGATCAGATTTCAATTTCGGGACCCGATTCCACCGAAAAACCAGCGCGTCAGGGGGTCTGTTGCACGTTAAATCCGTCAGAGCTAAATGCCCTCCCGCTGTTGTGTTGTGGACACGTGGGGCTGCCAGTTCAGATATCGTACTTGTCATCTGACAGAGATTCAAAAATACGAGGTCCGTCCCGAAATAGCCCTAGTATTGCTTTATATAGGAACGTTAATATAAATAAACTCAAAAAACTTTCGTAAACGTAAACACGATCGTTCGAAAACGCAGTGACTTAAGTGTATCAAATTTGGCACGAGATTTTTTTGACTATTGTAGCTCTGTATCAGATTGTTTCAATCAGAAAGGTCTAAACACAAATTCGAGTGTCGGAAACTATTAGCTACGTGCCAGGACTTTATCGCCAAAGATGTAGCGATGGATTCATTAAAAATTCTTAATTCACTCCAAAGGTTAATAAGTCGTATTTATTTATACACCAATACCTTTCAAGGCATTCTCTGGTATAATAACTTTATTATAGCATGCGATAAAGTTCTAAAGAAACCACTCTAGGTGGTTGGCAATTTCAAGTAAAATAGAATCCAAGAAAAGAAGATAACTTCGCTACCCAAAACTTCATTTCATATTTTCTAATAAAATTACCCCCCCCCCCTCCTACTGGGCAAAACTGCGGTCATTAAGCAAGGTTATAAAGGTCCTAATCATTCAATTTTTTTATAAATATTTTTTTTTATTTTTAAAGTTTTACACAAGGGTTATATTGTGTTTCATATTAGAAGAAGAACACCGAATACACATTTTGGATATTATTTGTCAATCAATTGAAACCAAACTTTTCAACAAATTGAAGTAAAAAAAAGCAAAGAAATTCATTTAGCAAATCTTGGCGTTCTTCTGATATCTCGTTCGAATGTTTACAAATGTACGGATCGATAGTTAGTCAACCCGTTTACAGGTTTTGGCCAATATTTGATACGGGATTATATTTCAGATACTGATTCTGTGCACCAAATTTTATTTATACAGATAGTTATCTTTTACAATCATCATGATTACAGGCACTTTGACTTTTTATTTGATGGTCTCTGGCTAATTTTTAGACAAAAAGAATTAAAATGTCGCAGAGGTGACGAGAATATTTGCTGCCAGAATCTCTTACTGAAATTAACAAGTCCAAGTATTTTTAGAGCTGCAATTGCATTTTAATTCGAAAGCAGATGAAAAGAAACTGGAATGACCTGCTTTTAATTATCTTGTTTTGTTTGGTTTCTTTAAATTTGCATTATTGTCATTTTCAATTGTAGGGCTTATGAAGGATTTTCCATACTTTCTGCTTGTTCTGTTCGTAACTTGTTCATGTTTATGGACCGTATAAACTATTTCCTTTTTTGATGTAAACTTTACCGTCGCCTATTTCTTTTATCTCAATGGCTTTTAGAACAAGAAAATTTTTAAAAGATGAAAATAATAAGTCTAGTCGTCACAGGGAATTCTGAGAGTTTGATAGTAGGAATTCATCAATTCGTTTTCTTCAGTTCTTGCACAATATGGACCATAATATCATTTCTCTATCTTTCAATAGATAATCATAAACTGAATGACTAGATCGTCATGACAGCAATTTTGGGAGGAAACTGTAGACGCCTAAGGACCATCACCGGCTAGAGTACAACCCTTCCCGTGAGAAGTATGCCCCACCATCGATTTGAGAGAACTTACCCCTACCTTTTCTGTACCCTGTTGGATACTAAAAAAGTGCAAGAACCAACCACCATATCGGAAGCTTCTGATCCTCATTTTTTAATATCCTTTCCCTCTAACAGAGGACTCTTTCGATAGGTAAATTTTATTTGGCTGCGCTGGAAAAAATCGAATAATATAAATCCAAATAAATTAGATGTGTTAACCATCCAGTTAAAAATGTAACATCTGGAAGGAATAGTAGCAAATATATATATTCTGAAATAAACTGAATAGTTAAGTATACTACTATTAGGGCCGGGATAGCCTGGTTGGTAGAGCGTTGGACTCGAACTCCTTAGGTTACGAGTTCGAAACTCACCGACCAAAAGATTCCCCGAGTATGTGGGGCTAGCGCTCGTTAAATTTGTTCGTGGTCGCAAAGTACTCCATATCGAGAGTAATATCACTGGAGGCACTAGGTCAGAGGTGTCGTTCTCTGTTCCAGGTCTAAATTACGATCTGAGTTGAGTGAATGTATAAGCATGAATAAAGTCCGCTCCCTAAAAATGGTTGTTACGTGTGTGTAGCTAAATCGTACTCTTGGCCCTAGATGGCGGAACTTGTAAAATAAGAGAAGCATATCTCCTGCTTACAATCTGCTGATGTATCAGCGGGGCTTGTCCAGGACAAGTGCCATGAGTAACAACAACAACAGCATAATACTCTTAGACTCGATAGAGGGTGATCATAGTACTCCACTTTTAGTGTGCTCTATGTGTGTTCCTAGAATTTCTTCTATAAACTGCAAAGATCCTTGAAAACTGGTCGTATTAATCAAAATATTTTATTTCCAATATCTGAAGCTTTGATGCAGACATATATTTGTCACATTTCGTCTCGTACAATCTGAAAAGTCTAAAGAGGACAAATTTAGAGGACTAGAAAGTTTTTGTGCGTCTGATAGTCTTTACAATGAATTTTTTCAATGCATCTTACCTTTTTACTTTACATGTTTTAACCTTGAGTATAAGGTACCAATTTGATACTTATTGATAACAACTCTTACAGTAAAGACAGGCACAAGCGGTATACCAAATAAACACAATATACTTATTTTTAAGATAGGAAAGGAATTTTTATTTTTATGCAACGCTGTTATAGTATAAAGTAATTCAACGCAGTAATAAAAAGGAAAAGAAACCCATAAAACGCGAAAAGCAGGAGAGGAAATACAGGGGAAAATTTATTAAATTCCTACCCACGTATATACGGCATGGAAAGATGGACAGTTGAGCGGTTTCTTCCCACGGATTCAAGTTAATAATAGTTTAAAATTGGAAACTCTTTTGTTAAGCTTCCATTTTTTTAGAGGCAGTATTTTTTTTTAACTTTCTTATATACGTAGTATAGAGAAAGTAATGTTATCGTCGAAAAATTCGAACCAAAGATCTTAACGAATCTGCGTGGTTTAGACCTCCCAGAATTCCAAAAACACATTTTTGGAAAATATCTGTCTATCTGTCTATGACAAAGCTAATTCAAAAAAGCTTTAAGTTGAACGGATGAAATTTTGTATACGCTATTTATTATAAATTTGTAGTTTTCTATAAAATTTTGAGCAAAATCTGATCAGAGGAAGTCTGTCAATCTGACTGTTCGAATATATGTAAGATAGAACAATACTTAAACGAAGAAAATTAGATAGAAAATTTCGGTCAACAAATTTAACATCTTTAGCAGAGACACTCGCCAAATTTTGAGCTAAATTCAAAAAGGAGTTGACAGTCTGTCAATCTGTTCTAGCAGAAACGTGTAAACGTGATTGTTTCTTAAAAACGTAATGACTTAAATATATTGTTACGGTTTTAGCGTAACTGGTTCAGATTGAATGGACTCTACTTGAGGGCAGCACAAACAAATTTATTTAAAGCTATTTACAGGATGACTTGATAAAGTAAAATTTCAGATAAACACAATCCAGCAGTCAACAGTCACTTTCAGCATAAATGCAAGCCTTACGCTCAATAAAAACAGACTACAAAACAGCTATCGTATAGCACAGCAAACAGTAAGTCTCAGCGAGCTCGATAATACAACGTTAACAGCAAACGTAAACACAGCTCACTAATAACAAGCAAAGAAAGTAACCCGCTAGTTCATCGAGACTCTTCTATTCCGAGGGGAAACTCTCAACTAACTAACTGCCGGAACTACGGCTACCCGTCCCTTATATAGCCGATTGAGTGCGCGCCCAAAACCACGCGAAGCAACGCGGCGCTTCACGTATTTATCCAGCGGCTACCAGACTATTCCTTTCGCCAAACCAATCCTTCGGGCACGAAGCTCCTTGTCAAACGTAGCCAACTTCGGTGTACTTCCGCGGCGCTAGTCCACTTGTAACAATACCAAATTTAGTTTGGGAATTTATGACTACAAATGCAGTTTTGTTTTAAATTTTTATTTCAATCGATTGGTAGAAACCTCTGAAAATTCGGATAGTGTTAATTCGCTTGCCAAGAATCAAGCGCCAAAGATGGCGCGATTTATTCAATGAAAATGCTGCATTTATTCCAAAGATTAATATTTCGTAACTATTTCTTACTGTTGCTATGAAAGGGGTTTCTTGAAATATTCAAAAGTATGCTGGAAAGTTTTGATGAAACAACTCCCTTTGATTGCATTACCAATGTTTAGATAACTGAATCTGAAAATGCATTAAAGCAGAAAATAAAGCAAAATACTAATTAGAATTATAGTATAAAAATCGTTTAAAAGCCAGCTGTCGACCCTCTGAATTTTCAAAAACAGTATTTGGAAAATTAACCTTTTCTTCGTGAACTCATGTTTGAGGCATAAATCCCAGTAAAATCGTAATTGCTCACGCGACTTAACCTTCACTCATCAATCAAGGGGGGAAAAAAGATTGCAAAATAGCTTAACCGTGATTGCTAACAGCAACGAGTTGTAATCGTTTCCACCGAGCTCCAAATCTTTTCTTTCTTGAGCCCTCCGCTCACGCTATGGATCTCGTAACCCACTTTTTTTTTTCTGGTTCATGCGACCGAAATGATATATAGTTTGAAAAATGTTTCCTTTCTGCCATTTCTGATTCAATTTGTACTCAACGACCTGTTCATTTGTACAATAAATTTTTTAAGTAGAATTGTTTAAACAGTCTCCTAGGGATTTCTAAAATAAATAAATAAATGAAGCAATGTACAATGTAGACAAATCAGAAGTTTTTTCTACTCGAATTTCTTGTATATTTGTCATATATTAAGCATTTTAAGTTAAGCTACCTCGTATAAAGAAGAAATAGTCCCTTTTTTACTGTCTGGAATCAAAAGTCGATACATATATATAAATTGGGTTTGGAGACGAGATTTTTCCTTTGAGTGACTGGGATCAAAATTTGAAGCCGATGAATAATTTTGATTTCAAACCACATATTCACTTATATAGAGTCTTGTTACTTTCTCGTATATTTAGTTTAGGATGCGGTGAAAAAATTATAAGCTAGATAACGTCTCTCGGACTGAAGTGCATTTTTGGCCTAAAGGATATGTTACTCGGCTACAAATCCTAATTGCGAGTTCGGGCCTAGGGCTATCCGCATCTGCTTTAGGATTTAAAAAATCGCCAAAAAATTTTGTACTCGAGATTTTGGGGTATCTCCACGTTTTAGACCACCCTGAGATCGAAAAATACATTTTATAAAAATGTACGTCTGTCGGCAACAAAGATAATTTAAAAACGCTTTTGTTAGACGGTTGAAATTTGGTATACGTGTTAAGAATTTAACACTAAGTCTCAGGGTAATACATTAACACATTATACTCATACATTATACTCAGGTACATTATACAGGGGTACATTATACAGGGTAATACATTATACTCAGGGTAATCAGGTAATACATATACATTAACACTAAGTCTCAGCGAGCTCGATAATACAACGTTAACAGCAAACGTAAACACAGCTCACTTCTTGGGTTACATGAGTCAAGCTGCCAATCATGTAAACACTACGTGATCTCACTGTTGATGTTGGTATATTTTTTTAGTAGAAGCTAACTTGACTCGGGTACTAGGGGGAGTGTGATCCCGACTCTCTCCCTAAAATTTTATGTGTAGCTCTCTGGGCTTGCAACACTATGGCATAATTATGTGCCTTTTGTTGTTGATATTACCAATAAACCCCATTAAAGACAACCTGTGTCTTCTTAAAGTCATTTCATCCAGGCTATTGTCTTCACTATGAGATAAGTTATTGTGCAATCAAGAAAAGCAGCGATAATCTAATTTTTCTTTAATACGGCTTTCACACCAAAATTGCAAATTTCTACCAAATTTTCAGTAAAATTTGTTCAGTGGAAGTCCCTCTGTCCGAATATAAGTAAACACGATAGCTACAAAACGGGGAAAGTTTGATGTGTAAATTTTGTATTCATATTTAGCATTTCTAATGTAGACACTTGGCAAATTTTGAGCCAACTCCAACTAAGGGTTAACTGACTGTCGGACTGTACTTTCAAAAACATGTAAAACACGATAATTCATAAACGCAATGACGTATATGTAACATTATTATTTGTTGAAAGCAGAAGTCAGTTTTGGAAACATAGATGACCCTGTGAATTTTTAAGTTCGTTTCATTCCATCCCGAGAAGCACGGATTATGTCCAAGCTGAAGCGACGAGCTCAACACAGAACGAAACAATAACGGAATGTGGAAAAAGCTGATGAAACTTATATCCCTTCTGAATATATACTAGTTAAGATTTTAATACGGATCTTTGACGCATGTCAATCACGTGTACATCTCGTGTAAGGGAGTCATAGGGATCTTTTAAAGGAATATACTTGGCTGGACATTCAAGCCTAATCAGTGTCTCTTGTTTTGTAGTAGCCAACGAGGGCCATGGCTTTTGCTACTCACTCATCACATTCTCTTACACAGCCACTGTTTATCGGGGGAACACGTTCGCACACCTTACAGATACAAAACAGAAGAACAACCCTGTCGGAATCGGGACTCGAACCAGCGACCTCCAGATCACGGGGAAGACGCGCTACCCCTGTGCTAGAACGCCGGCTGGTTAAAAAGATACATTTCTAGTCGCAAAATCCCACATAAATATCATATATTTAACACATTGCATTTTTGAGTTATCTCGTTCACATATATCTGAAAGTACAGACCGTCAGACGGCCAACCCCTCAGTGGATTTAACTTAGAATTTGATAGGTGTCTATACTATACATGCTAAATCTGAGTACCAAATTTACCTATTTAAATCTCTCCGTTTTGTAGTTATATATTTGGACAGAGGGACTACCACCGAACAGATTTTACTCAAAATTTGATAGAAATCTACAGATTTAGAGTGAAAAGCGTATACCAAATTTTATCTGTCTAGCTCTATGCGTTTTGGAGTTATATTTGTCACAGACAATCAAAGAGTCAGACGGACATTTTCAGGTTCTTCGGATTCAAGAGGTTTAAAACGCCGTGTATGGAGCGAAGTGTACCAACTCAGGTGTCCTCCTCGTCACATGACCGTGGTTCAAAATTACGAAGTTTCTCCTTAAATATCCTTGGCGTTTCTTTAAAACGGGGCGTTAATATAACTAAACAAAGTAAACATACGACTTTCTCTGTGCTACTTATAAGAGAATGAACGCGGGAGAAAAAATCAGAGTAATTCCACAATTTTAAAATAATACTTATGTAAAAAAAAACGAGTTCAATATTGAAATAACTAAAAAAGAATTTTATCAATTTTAATTATAAATAAACAATACCACAAGTTTTCTGATACCAAAATGTAATTCTTTTTTAGAAATATGCAAGTCACAAATATACTCCTCTACAAATTCGTTTTATACTAATATTTGCACATTTATTGTACTTATCTACTATTCTCCACATTAAACCTTCTTTTTACATGTTCGCTAGGGTTTAATCCAAATCAATCGAATGGTGCATCTTCATTCTAAGAATAATTCCGGAAAGTCCATTTTAAATGACAAAAAAAATCTTGCAGTTAAAAGGTTCCTTAATTGATTTTAACTTCAATTTGTCATATAAATTGAGACATTAAAAGTTAATTTCAATTTAAAATGAGGAGATAAGACAAGCCTTTCTTTTTAAGTAACAGGCTTATTTCCGGGAATCTCAAAATTAATCTGTTAAAATTTCCGGGAAAATGCTCCGAAGCGCCCGGGACAATTCGTAGAAACCACTCCTACCTGAAACGTTCGATAATTCGAAAACTGAAGTTTACTCTCCAACGATTTGATATGCTTTATTATTTTTTTCTTTGTGCTTTCTTAGTTAGAAAATTGTTATTATTTGAGCCTAAAGTCAATTTTTTTCGTGCTTTTTACGCTGTATGCTAACTAATAAGGAAAATATTTTGTTAATTAATTCTTCTTATCGAATTATTCGTTCTTATAAAAGTTAGTTATTTTCTGTGGAGTTTTGCAGAAAAATTCTACAAGGTGTCTCAAAATTAACGCTAAGATTTGAATTCGCCACCATTCTTGCCGTAAAGGAATAACAACCTTATTATAAAAAAAGACAATTGATAATTTGGTTAAGTAAAAATAGAGCGTTATACGATAAAACAATGTGTTTTTATTATTGAATAGTACTTCAAAAATAACGAATCTAGGGGCCACAGTTGGAAATTCTGGGAATTGGCCTTCTAGATCGTGTGATTTAACACCATTGGATTTATTATGGGAATATTTGACATATGGGAGTCACAGATATATTTTATATGGGGTAACAGATCAATGCCAATAAACATGCATGTAGTTGTTGGCGAAATTCAACGTTGCAAATTTATGCAAAATGATCAATGAAAATTTCGGCTAAAAAATGCATATGTTCCAATAAAGTCGTATAGGCCATTTGCCTTATGTGTTATTTTACACGTAACCCTATCCCAGGGGTGGTGAACCATTGGCCCTCGTGCTATTGATGGCACGCGACACACTATTTTGGGCACATCGCCGATCAAAACGATTTGCATTTTAGTTTAAAATAACAAAGCTCACTATGACTCATTACGAACAAACACGCATGTTCCCTTTCCATTTAAAAAAGGACATAGATATTTAAAAGGCTTTTAAACATTCGCTTGTTGAAAAAGAAACTGAAAAAAAATTATTTCATTAGTTTATTTAAAACAGACGTAGCACATTCAATTCCTGAACTCCACTGCATTATTCACCAACAAGCCTTGTGTTTTCAGAGTGGTTTAACATCTCTTGATAATGTAATGGCGCTAGTCTCAAAAATAGTCAATCTCATATCCCAGCTGGCTTTAAATAAGCGAAAGTCTGATGCATTGTTGATCAAGTCAACTCGGTGTATAATTGCTTACTAATATGTAATAATGTTCGCTGGTTGAGTCAACGTATTTGTTAACTATTGTATATGTTGACTGTTGACAGAAATTAGGCTGTCTCTTCAAAATGTGAGGGATATTGAACATTATCCACAGTTGTTGGATGTTATGTAACTCCTGAATTGACAACATTTCAATGAAAGGAACGTAAAACTTCAAGGTTACAGACATATTTCACTGTTTGGAGATGCAGGTTCATGCTATTTTAACATATTTTTAGCCGGCTTTCTGGCACCGAGGTAGCGTGTCTTTTTCGCGGTCTGGGAGTCCTGGGTTCGAGTCCCGGTTCGGGCATGGTTGTTCTTCTGTGTGCTATATGGAAGATGTGTGACTGTGCCCCCCCTTGTAAAAAGGGGCTGTGCAAGCAAAAGTGTCGAGTGCGTAGTTAAGTCGTATTCTTGACCCTAGATGGCGCTACATCAAAAACAAGAGACGCACCTTTCGGCTTAAATCTGCTGCTGCATCGGCAAGGGGATGGCCATGGCAAGTGCCATAAGTAGCAATAACACCATATTTTTATCTACCTATGCTTGTGAGTCATTATTTTCAGAGGTGAGTAACATTAAAAATTTTCTTAGAAACCGTTTGGCAGATGACTCCAATTCAATATGCATTATGCCAAAATTAAAATTTTGCAATCATAATATAAGTAGTCATCTAATCTGTAACAAAAGAATTCCCACTAATAATGCTTCAATTTGTATTATACGTATAACTAAAACCTTTACTACAATATAGTGCTAGATGTATTTTTTCGTAATAAGTACAGAGTTGTTTGTATTTAGTTTTATTATTTTCCCAATAATCACAATTAAAATTATTTGACAGCACCTTTATACCAAATTAATTTCTTTAGAAAAAATGGCAAGCTGATTCATAAAAGTTTGCCACTCCTGCCCTATCGTCTATACTTTGAGATTGAATAAAAATACAATAATTTAAAGAAAAACTGTCCTTTTTATCATGTCAGAATATGTTATTTTGGGAATGAAATAGACAAAAATGCGTAGACGAAAAATTGAAATTTTATTATCTGCACGAGCAAATCAAAAAATCAGCTTTTAATAATGTTAGGTCATTGCATTTTCAAAAGCTCTGATTTAAAAAAATAAATTAATGACTACAGCAAATAAAACCAAGAAAAATGTCCTTTTAATCTTTTATTAATTTTTCATTATCATGTCAGAACATGTTTTTGACGTCAATAAAAATCCGTAGGCGAAAAATAAGAATTTTATTTTCTGCACGAGCAAGTCAAAAAATCAGCTTTTAATAACGTGTGACCATTACATTTACAAAAGCTCTGAAGTAAAAAAAAGTTAATGACTTCAATAAATAAAATCAAGAAAACTATCACTTTGAGCACGTGATTATATGAAATGAGATAAATAGTAAATGCAATATTTTTTTTAAACAATAAATGCGAGACAAAGTTTTTTTTTCGGATCGTTTGCAATACTAAAGTGACTCATTCAATGAAACAATTAAAATGAATAAAAGTATAATTAAACTTGCACGATCTCGTGGTGCTTGGCCGTTCAAGAAATTATGTTCTAATATGATACATTGAAATATGCATAGCAGATTTCATTTTAATCTTTTATTTAATTGATTTCTTGTGTTAACATATTGTTCTATCGTGTAACGCTCCTTTTTTTCTAGCCCTAAACTATCAGCTGTCAAGTGTGTGTGTGTGTGTGTGTGTGTGTGTGTGTGTGTGTGTGTGTGTG
>JAOUZG010044037.1:5047345-5067134 GCA_026289955.1 Argiope argentata | reverse complement strand
GTGTGTGTGTGTGTGTGTGTGTGTGTGTGTGTGTGTGCGTGTGTGTGCGTGCGTGTGTGTGTGTGTGTGTGTGTGTGTGTGTGTCAATCATCCCCTACCAATTACATAACTTTATCTGAGTATTTATAACTACGTATTAAAAATGAAATTTTTTTTTTCGAGTTGGATAAAAAATTGTTAATTCAGCAACATCGATTATAAATCGAAATAAGAGCAATTAACCGTGTTTGATTATCATACATAAGAAAATCCATGCGGAATGAAAAAAATGAGCAGTTTTAATTTGCAAAACGAAATTTCTGAACTAGAGAAGAATACCAGTCATCATCGACAATTTAGCCATTTTTGAAGTTAGCTAATCTCTCAGAATTCACCATCATAGTTACTGAAATATACTTTTAAATAATATAGTTTCTTTCAATGGTAAGATGTATTCATCAAAATTAACTGACGATTGAATTAATCTTATTAATTTTAGTGTCATCCGGAATCATTTTAATGTTATTATCTGTTCCAAATTCGGTAAAATAAATATCAAAATGGATAAAATAATATAAATTCAATTTTAACTTTTAAACATGTTAGGATTTTATATAATTATTTCTAACGTCTACATTCGCATCTCTCTGTTACCAGAAAAGTTTGATTTTAGAAATTAATAATTTAATATTTAGTCATTGGAGAAAAAATATATTTAGCCATTTTTGTAATTTGAAATTACTTAAAATAACTTTTAGAAAATGAATGTAATTACAATTTTTCTTACCAGTATAAATACTTAATTATATAGTTGTTGTTGTTCTCGTGTTCCGCTTTACAAAGGAAGGAGGGGTTAAGTAGCTTCTGAGGGTAAGTCGTAGAACAGACTCTCCGACCCGCCAAGAAGGGACACGGATTAACCGACAACACTGAATGACCAGACCACCACAACAGCAAAGTCCGGGTACTATGGTTGAGTCATAATGGCCGACACCGGCCCAGGTACAACCCTCCCTGAAAGGAGTACGTCCCGTCATCGAGGGGGGAGCCTAACCTCCTCTGTTAGTGTAACCCCCGGGTTGGCGAGATCCAACCACTATACCGGAAACATCTCATCCTCAATTACGAGGTCCCCCCTTGGGGTTGAGCTTCTGACGGTATGGACACCTGAACAACCAACGGCAGAAGTCTGACTTCTAGCTCACACACGCCACAACGCCTTTTAACGGGCTTATTTTATTCTTGCATTTCATTCATTCTTCCACAGACCGTAAATTAGAACCGGAACAGAGAACGATCACTACTGACCCAGTATGCCCAATGGTATTACACCTGACATGGAGGACTCTGTGATCACGACAGATTGAACGTGCGCTGGCCACCGCATACACGGAGAGTCCTCGTCGGTCGGGTAAGAATTCGCAGTCCAAGGGATGCGAATCCAATATCCTTGCTATCCCGTTCCATAACTTTATAGTGAGAAAGGAAAACGAGCTATTATAATCATGTAAAATATATATCGTAATAATCATAATAATCCCCGCAAGATTTTTTGATTTGATGGTTGGAACGAGCAAGGATGTAAGAATACATAAGGCAACGATACATAACCTCTAGATTGAACGTGCACCAGCCACCGCATACACAGAGAGTCTTCGGCTGTCGGGCACGAACTCGCAATCCAAGGGATGCGAATCGACCGCCTTACAAACCAGGATATTCCGTTCCATAACTTTATAGTGAGAAAGGAAAACGAGCTATATAATCATGTAAAATATATATCGTATTAATCATAATAATCATCGCATGATTTTTGGATTTGATGGTCGGAACGAGCAAGGATATAAGAATATATAAGGCAAAGATACATAACCTCTAGAGTATGTTAAAATTCTCTGATACTTATTTAAAAAATCTTTTTTATAATTGATTTACCATTTTATATTGAAAATACGAAAAACTATTATTATGTATCTTTAATATATGAAGGTAAATTCATTATAAAGCGAAGTCTTATTGTCATGCAATTTTTCAAACAATGAAATGAAACTCTATGGTCGGAAAATCAATTGTTTCTTCAAAAAATAATAAATAAAATAGGTAAAACTCTAAGAAGTGGAGAAGTATGTCATTGGTTGTTTTCATCCATAATAAGACAATAGTCAATAAGTAGTATATGAAAAATAACAAATTGTGATTAATTCTAAAGCAAAATTCTCCGATTCAGTTTTATAATTTACCAGGATTCCGAAACCATAACACGAAAGTGCTCAATCTTGTTAAATAATGATCTGGTAAACAATGGAAATAAACTGAAAATAAGCAAAGCAAACGAACAAAACAAAAATATTACTTTTTTTTTCTGTAGCAAATAATTTAATTTAGCTTAAAAAACTGTTGCAGCATAATTAAATGATAACCAAAATTGATTGTCGTAATTAAATGATAACCAAGTTGTGCCAAAATTACAGTCGTCTCAAGCATTTTATCTGAACAGAGTGTGATTTTTAATCCAATAATGTATTTACTAAAAAAACAACTCAAATAATACATAAAAAAACGGAATCTTTTTTTTTTCTTCCTTTTTAGCGTTAAGAGGGAATTTGAGATAATTGCTCCTTTAAAACATGGAAAGATAACAAAAACCAAATCTTGTCATCTTTTTAATATTTTCATAAAATTAATTATGCCCTTGAATTGAGTTATAAACATTATCTTTCTGTTAATTAATAGCCCACTTTCGGGGAGGATTTATTTTTGTTATAAAAATATCATTGGTCTCAGTTATGTAGTAAGGAACCAACAAACGTGGATAGATTTCTGGAACATTCTTGATAACTTTGGACACGAGTGTAAAATGTGCGTTTATCAAACGTGCGTGTGCAGGCAAAACTGGTGCTATATCATTTGTGTAAATAGCTTACAAGATAATTAATTAGTTTTTAAAAACAACATTCTAATTTTTCTACTTCTTTTTCTCATTTACGAACACAAAGTAATATTATTATAGAATTACGAATTCAAGAAGGAATCATTAATACAAATCTGTAATAATATTTCCTTGAAGAGTTATTTTCACTTTAAAGAAGAGAGATTTACAAATATTCTTATGGATGTCTGGCTGATGGTCCTTGACATTTGAGACCAATTTGTGACTTAATGATGAATATAGGAACTAAAAGGAATCTGAAAAAAATGCTAGAATTATGTCCTGCCTTTTTTTGAAAGCGAGATCTGTCGATAACTCTAAATAATTCCATGCAGCATCATAGCCTATCTGGAGATTTTATAAGCTCAGGTACTTATTCGAAGAATTGGAGTGCTTACAGAACAGAACGCCGTCTCATACCCCCGTATCTGTGACCATTCTGGTGGGCATGTTACGGGAATTTTATTTTAAGTAATAAAATATTTACAGTAGGAAAAAATAAAAACAAAATTATTTACAGAATTTACAAGAATATGAGATATGATAATGAGAAGAGCCATTTACAAAGATTTTAGGCTTTGAAAAATGGTTTGACATTATTATAGGCTGAAATAT
Organism: Argiope argentata; assembly: GCA_026289955.1. Lineage (NCBI taxonomy): Eukaryota > Metazoa > Arthropoda > Arachnida > Araneae > Araneidae > Argiope > Argiope argentata. The sequence goes on along the minus strand of JAOUZG010044037.1, from coordinate 5,063,611 downwards.
AACATGTGTCATGATATACATACATTCTGCGTTCATTTAATTTTTTATGACACACTAGGGGACGTTTCAGGTATTAAAAGGAGATAGAAAATAATTTGGCTAGTTGGAACGAAGAGAAACTTTACTTGATTGTAGTGTATAATAGGAAACTGCCTGTTTTTATCCTGTCTTTGTGACTATGTGACTTGTTGAGGACTAGGAAGATGAGAATAGATTTCTATTTCCATTTATAAAAATTTAATTATGCTATGGATTTCTTGTCTGGATAAACGGCGACTCTTTTCAGCCATTCCAGTTCATGACTTGGCAAGAGATTATGAGATCTTCACATGCCAAGAGATTATGAGGATGCATTCCGTGGCATGATGAAGTGCCGTGCCAGTCCCACCACAACTACATTGGTCACTCTCAGAAAGGTCAAACATGTTAAGGTAGGCAGGAAAAGGACTGTGTTCTGAGAAGAAAATAATATCCTCTCTGATCGAGTTTGTGGGATGAAGGTTGACTGAAGGCAGAATATTGAAGACTTTTCTGCCTGTGTCACCATTGCTCCAATATCCTTGCCATTCCTCTAGCATGTCTTTCCGGAGCAGGGCCTTTATATATGGTTTGGGAAGTTTTGTTTGTATATAGGATTGTCCATTTCGAGTTGCGTCCTTTGCTAGCAATATAAGTTTTAGTTTAATTACATTAACGTACCATTTTAAAGCTGGGTTTTTTTTAAATTTATGCCACAGATGCGCTTCCCTTGTGGTATAAAGCGTCGCTTTCTGTTTTCTGTGCTGCACGTCTTTAATTCTAGAAATCCTATATCATCATCGCGCAAAATTCAATCTTAATCTTCTAACGAATATTCGAATTTAAGATTTACATTATTTTCTCTATCCTGAAAAGCAGATTTAGAGTATTACGTCTGTTCATTGATCTGTCTATAAACATGATATCTAAACAAGTAATGAGATGCAAGCATAAAGTGACCTGATGGTCAAATCTAGTTTTCTGCCTAGTTTTGGATTTAATCTGTTTTGGGGAAATCTGTTTGATCGCCATTCCATGTTGATACGAATAAAAATTTCAGATAGTTAAATAAAGAAACTCAAATATAGAGATTTATTATTTAGGTTGTAAACCCTTGTCAAATTTTGGGTTTAGTCTGTCAGAGGATTGATCAGGTGTCGAATTGAATTTTGACGCATTTATAATACTGATTCCATGCGACATTTTTTTCGTGACAAGGAATAAAGTTTTACAAATAGCTCTAAATTGATGCTAACCAAGTAAAATCCGAAATTGGTGACAAAGTTGGCGACTTTAGCAGCAAGAACGAATTTTCCATGAATTAGTAAGATTTTGGCGATATTTCAGTTAAGAGAGGATAAACAATAAGTTGGTTTACCTACTCTCGAAAAATATGTAAGGCCGAGAGGCAGAGCTGAAAAGTTTAGCTCAAACGAATAGTTAAGCGAAAACTCGGAGTATTGCTTTCCAAAGAGTTCTGTGTGCTTTGCCCTGTTCCGTTTACTTCATAACGGTTTGTTACTTGTGTGTTACAGATTTCTTTCTACAAATGCTGCTTTCTGTACTTTTCGTTTGTATTTTGTTGTATGTAATTCATGTTTAATAAAGCAACATTGTCCATTACTTGGGCTGTTGGACTTCTCATTGTATACCCATAGGGCACATTTTGAAACTATCCAAAACATTACATTAGCGAGAGCTTAAACACGACAATCCAAAAATACAACAAATTGGAGAAATAAAATTTGGTATGCTATTAAATTCTGAAATATAATCTAAGGGAATGATATGCTGAAGAAATAAAGATTAATTCAGATATTTCATATATACCTTATTAATACACTGAAGTGACAAGAGTCATGGGATGACTGTTAATATCGTGTCGGTCCTCCTTTTGCCCGGTGAAGTGCAACAACTCGACGTGTCATGGAGTCCACAAGTCGTTGGAAGTCCTCTGCAGGAATATTGAGCCATGCTGTCTGTATAGACGTTCATAATTGTGAAAGTGTGGATGGTGCAGGAGTTTGGGCACGAACGGACCTTTCGATGATGTCCCATAAATGTTCGATGGGATTCATATCGGGTGATCTAAGTGGCCAGATCATGCGTTGAAATTGTCCGGAATGTTCTTCAAACCAACCGCGAGCAGTTCTGGCCCGGTGACATGGCGCATTGTCATCCATAAAAATCCCATCGTTGTGTGGGTACGTGAAGTCCATGAATGGCTGCAAGTGATCTGCAAGCAGATGAACATAATCATTTCCAGTCAATGATCGGTTCAGTTGCACCAGAGGACCGAGTCCATGCCATGTAAAAACAGCCCACACCATTATGCAGCCACCATCAGCTTGAACAGTGCCTTGCTGACAGTTTGAGTCCATGGCTTTGTGGGGTCTGCGGCACACTCGAACTCTACCATCAGCTTGTAACAACTGAAATCGTGACTCCTCTGACCACGCCACGGTTTTCCACTGGTCTAGGGACCAATCGATATGCTCACGAGGTTAGGAGCATCGCTGCAGGTGATGTCGTGCTGTCAGTAATGGCACTCGAGTCGGTCTTCTGCTGTCATAGCCCAAGGAAGACAAATTTCACCACACATTCCTATCGGACACGTCCCTCGTACGTCCCACATTGATTCCTGCAGTTATTTGACGAAGTGTTGCGTGTCTATTAACATTTACCATTCTACACAGACGTCGGCGGTCTCGGTCGTTAAGTGCAGGTGGTCGCCCACTGCGCTGTCCTTGATGGGATAGGATGCCTGAAATTTCATACTCTCGGCACACTCTTGATACTGTGGATCTCGGAATGTTGAATTCACTAACGATATCAGCAATGGAATGACCCATGCGTCTAGCTCCAACTAACATTCCACGTTCAAAGTCTGTTAATTCTCATAGCGCCGCCATAAATCACGAAAAACCTGTTCACATGAATAACTTGAACACAAATGAAAGCTCTGGAAAACGTACTGCGCATTTATACTGTTTCGCTGCGATACTACTGCCATCCGTATATTTGCATATTGCTATCCCATGACTTTTGTCACTTCAGTGTATATTTCTATAAGCTGTCTGATATTTCACATAAGAACTATTGGGCCTTAAGTCCATTTCTAAGTATAAACCTAAGATGATTTATGACAACTGGAAATCAAATGAAATTTGTGGTAATCAATACCTCTGGAAATTTTATAAAAACTTTTATATCTTAGAAGCCATAACGCAGACTTATAGACAAGAAAAAAATTTCATCAGATACAAATTTAAATAAAATAGTCTTTACATTTTGAATAATAATTAACTACTCCGAAATAATTGTCAAAATGTGCCAATATCCTCTGTAGTAACTTTGATTCATTTATTTTGGAATCAGGTTACTAATTTGTCTGTATTTTGGCATAATAATTCTTTTGAAAATTTAAAACCTCATTATAAAATATGTAATTTTTGAAACAACCCATTTTATCCCAAGATATAATTCATTGAACTAACTTAACATTCATAAAATTTCTGTTTATAAGTATAGACTTTTACGTAAAGAAATTTAAAACATAATGATATTTTTCCTTTTGTAGAGATTTTTTCCCCTTTTAGAAATAATACTCAGATTTTATTTTTCTTTGATAAAAACTTCAAATGCTTTAGGCTGCAGTTAATAAAGGAACTCAAAGAAACTTTTAAATCTTCTTCTTCCGACTTTCTTAAATGATTGGTTTTCTTGAAGTGGCTTCTTCCAGCTATCATAGTTTGTATTATAAACTCTCAATATTTTCTTTGTAATTTTTTTCTCGAAAAACGTTCACTAATTGCGCTTCGCATCTAGTTTATAGCAGAAAATGGTGATTCTCAAAAGAAACCGTTATCTTTTCAAGATTTAAAATCGTTGAACGCTTTTATTTCCACCTCATCTCCACACAGACAAGTTGCCAACGTCTGAACAAACAAAAAAAATAATCTGAGAAAATTTCCGATGTACATACAACAATTTTCCGACTAATTTCTCTGAAAGGTTTTTATAGTTAAAAGCATTATCATCAGTCCGTTTTCGGGTCATTGTTGCTACAAATGAGATGCTATGGAGCCGAAATTTCTAAAATTCCAAGAAATACAATCAAGCGTCGGTTCTACTAACGCCTTCAGAATAAACTGGAGATTTAAAAATCATGATTTTTTCTTAGAGAAGTAACCAATCGTGTATTTATTTTTTTAAAGAAATTTATTTTGGATTTTTAACATAAATTTATGTAGTTTGAAAATTATGTAGTCACTTTGTCCACGAAATTTGAAAATTTGAAACTAATTTCGATTTTCAATTTTTTTCAGATAATTTTTCGAACATGTATCTATTATTTAAAAGGGGAACAGTCAAAATATCATTATTGATTGATACTTCATTAATTATTGTCAGGATGATTTGAAAAATGCTTTTCGTTGATTTAATTAATGAAGGGAAAGGAATTTCTTCCAAAACAATGATACAGTAAGTTGTTAAATCCAAACGCAGGAATACAAAAATTGTGAAAATATACATATTTAGTCCCCGTTCGGCTATATAAATCGTTTTATTGATTAAATTGGTGGAAAATCTGCGACAATATATTTTCAGCATCAAATAAATTGAATTTAATTTCTTTAAAATATTATTACAAAATTTAGTTCAAACGCATTCCTTCGCTCAAAAAATCTGTGCGACTAAATTGCAGCTTAAATTTAGAGCGAAAGAAAACATTCTTTCTGCAATTTATTATTTAATACCATGCATGTCATTTATATTTTATACCACGCATATCTCCCCCATGAAAGGCGGTAGAACATTAATAATGTATCTGGGAATCATGAGTCAATGAACCTAGAAATCGATAATATAATGACCGTTTGGGAATTTAGTTGATGTTTTTTTCTATCCTGAAAATGTAAAATGAGGTAACGCTTTTTTCGATTTCTCTTAAAATTATAGAATCGTGAGAGGCAGGTAATCACTAATGACACATCTAGAGGTCATGATTTTTCTTAGGAAATCAAAACTTATGAAACGATCTTGCGGTTACAGCTGGCAAAATCTGTTGCGGGTTTTTGTAGTTTTGATTTCGCTAACGTTCAACCTAGTTATGTTGTGTATGTACTGTTGATGAGTTATATTAGGATGAGCCTTGTAATGACTTGATCCTAGTCGATCAAAAAAACGGGTAGCGTTTTATTTACAGCTTATATACAATAACAAAACAACAACTCGTCCTCATCTAGGTTAAAATGCTGGGAAATATTTACATCTGGATTATCAGTTCCACGACTAATACAAGGAAAACTAACAGGCTGTTAGCGTATCCAGCTACTGCGTGTAGCGCAAGAGATCTACGGATATCTCCGGTAGGTCCTTTCCGAAGCTCGAAGCTTCTCTCAAACGATAATCTCTGTAGCCCTTGGGATCGCGAGTTATCTCTCCAACTGTCCAACTTTTCAGCGCAGCTCACCAGTTCAGCTCATCTCCTCAGATCAGCTCACAGCTCGTCAAATCCCAGCTCTTCTCGTCCCGTCAGATCATCTCGTCTCGTCTCCTTGAGTCTCTAGTCGGATTAGCTGGTCTCGTCTTCTCTTCCTTTCAAAACCTTCCATTTTAACCTCGGTCAAACTCCACCTCTCAGGTTCGCATTGGTGCGCTGGAGATGCCGATCATCCAATAATTCTTCAGAAACATTCCCAGTGGTCAGCAGTTGACCGTGGGAATATTTGCTAATCATCCACCCTCGTAGCAGACCCCTCACAATAGGGAAATATTTACATCTGGAGGTTTTGGTACTTCTTTCTTCAAAGGGCCGTGAAACGCCCGTGTGGTTCATTGTCTGAATTTTATTCAAGTTCGGGTGGTCCCATAGGAGAAATAGTTACATCTGGGGTTTTGACACGGATACCTTCTTCAAAAGAAAGTAAACCGCATGGACGGTCTATTATCTTGACTCTATTCACGCCCAGAGGGTATCATCAAAGGGGATAATCTACAAAGGCGATCACAAAGGAAGGAATCGTCCCACAGCTGACCAGTTGTAATAATGTTCAAACATGTGTATCTTAAAAAGAGAGAGAAGTTTTATAACTTCTTTACACCCTATTCTTTGTGTAGAAGAGGACAGAACGCCATCTCGTACCTCCTTATCCGTAACCATTCTTTTCAATGAACGGTTTAATGAACATGTTATGGGAATTTTATTAATTACCAAAATATTTACAGAAGATTAAATAGAAAAAAATGTGTACAGCAGATGTATAAGAATTGTTAATAATATGAAATCGTTCGCCAAAGTTTTCTGCTTTGAAGTATTATAGAAAAATTAACTGGTGTAAAAATACGCAAAAATTATTATGTATAAAACAACACGCGCGTCCCGTGATTATTACACTTGTTATCATAACATAGCAGGTTATAATATTAAATAATTTGATTAATGGTTACAAAGGAAATTGATATTTGCAACATATCCATGCATAAAGATGTGAAGAAAACTGAAAATTCTTTAAGTAGTAAAAATTTGGGGGAAAAAACACATTTCAATTATAAAAGATCTTACTTGTAAGTATGAAATCCATACAGTGCCGATTAACTGCCTACTTATAAATTTACAAAAACTTGGAAGGATAATCTCATTTTATTTTATATTAATATAATACAAGCTTTTTTTAATCTATTGTATCTATCTCCACCCTTTGGCGCCTCGAAATGGGGAGAAAATGCTTCTGATATGATGGTTGGATCTCGCCACCATGGAGGGTATATGAAAAGATGGGCATCTAAATTTTCCCTTCGATGACGGGACTGGCTTCCTTAGGCAAGGGCTGTACCGGGACCGGTGATGGACTTTAGGATTTAACCACAGCTCTCGCCAGCTGTTGCAGCGGGTCCAGTCATTTAATATATATCATGCCGGGATGGCCTGGTTGGTAGAGCGTTGGACTCGTACTCCTTGTGTTACGAGTTCGAAACTCACCGGCCGAAAGATTCCCCGAGTGTATGGTGGCTAGCGGTCGTTTAACCTGTTCGTGGTTGCAAAATCCTCCATGTCGAGAGTAATACCACTGAGGGAAATTGGGTCAGAGGTGGTCGTTCTCTGTTTCAGGTCTAAATTACGATCTGAGATGAGTGAATGAATTTGCATGAACGAAATCCGCCCCCTGAAAAGGGTAGTGGCATGTGTGTAACTAAGTCGTACTCTTGGCCCTAGATGGCGCTACTTGTAAAGCAAGAGACGTATATCTCCGGCTTAAAATATGCTGATGTATCAGCGGGGCTTGTCCTTGTCAAGTGACATAATTAACAACAACAACAACAGTACATATCATCCTTGTGACTTTGGGCAGATCGGGGATTTAGAGATAAGTCATATCTGTTGTTTCTTTCTTTATATTTTTAATAGCAGTTTTTTACTTATTTATTAACCTTTTCACTACCGACCTGCCAAAACGAAAAAACTAATTTTATCCTGGATTCCCGCTTTCTGTTTCAAAAGGAAGGTACAAGGTGTAAAGCGAAAATCTCCCGATAAAGCGAGAACTCGTTTTACATCCTGATGTCATCGTTTAAAACAGAAACAGGTCTTCCAGGTTAGAATTTACACGGCCGGTTGGGCTGGATCAGTAGTCAAAGGGTTGAACAAATTTTGGTACAATCAAAAATATTTGCTTTAAATTCAAATACATTTCCAACTATAAAATAATTAAAATTAGAAACTGTATTGATTACTCCCGAATATCTAGTAACTTTATGTGTCTTTAAATCATCGTAATAGATTGAGTTTGAGAAATGTACGATCATGTGGACTGTGAAAAAGTAGATGTTGAATAAACTAGCAACGCATATTTATTCACTTATTTATTCCAAACTTACAGGCGAAAATTCACAGTTTTTAACGTCACATGTTGGCTCAAAAACCTCTTTAAAATGTAAATATCGCCAATAAAATGAGGAACATTTAATAGTATTATATCAATATACATAATCAATGATAGAAAAATGTATAATATTATCAAAATAATAAAATTATATTTTTTGATAACATATCAAATCTTCCTCATTGTATAAAGATTATTTAAAATAGAATTATTTCATAAAAGTCGTCTATTAATAATTTAATATTTACTACAATAAAAAGTATGTAAAAGATAATTCAGTTGTGACTTTAAACAGTTATTGCTTATGCATGAGATATTCACATTAGACTTGAGTTGTTACACTTTGTAACAACTCAACTCTCTGTGCATAAGAAGAATAACTCAATGCTGTTTTTCAGAACAAGTTATGTAAACCATTCTTGTTGCGATTTGCGGTTCGGAATAAACAAGAATTCGAATTTCGTTTTTGTGTTTACATTTAGAAGTCATTTATTTCAAGAAATCACCGTAATTAATGACTTTGACAAAAAAAAAAGGAATTCACTTAAAGCAAATAATTAAGCTTAAACATAAAAAAAGCATGAAACGGATAGATATACTTTAACACAAGATAAAGAACAGATTTAGATACAATATGACAGATTAATTCAAAATTAGTACTCGTAGCTCTTTTCAAAATCACCATTTTAAGCAATCTTGCTCTATACTATCTAAAAACGAAACACGCTCTATACTATCTAAAAACGAACACACGATGGTTACTTTTTAAATCTGCACAATGAATACCACAAATAGAAAAAAAAAGAAAAATTTCCCACCTTATAAAAAATGAAAACAAATATTTGATTATCACTTAAGAGTAAAATTCTAAAAGACAAGAAAAAAATATTTGATTATCTTCACTCTATTTATTTTCACTTTGTTTGATCGGTAGCTCATCTTTTCAAGAATCTTTTCCCAATAGCGATAGTCTCCGATGCATAAAACAAAGATAATTTTTAGAGCACATTTTTATACAAAATGTTTAAAAATAATTTTTAAAAAAATGTAAAATAAATATTTGTGAGTTGAAAAAGTTATTGCGCTCAACAATGTCAAATCAATCAATTAACTTATTATATTAGTCCTTCAAAGGTATTTATTTACTAAACTCTCTTATACAATATGAGTTAACATTTTTAAAATTATCTTTATAATTAAAAATGGAAAATAAACATAAAACATTTTGTTTTTTTAATAGAAAACAAAAACAACTCTATTATTTACAAAAAATATTGCATTCTTACGGCTTTGTTCCAACACAAATTTAAATTGATTATTCATTTTTTTCTGGGATTTTCCTATGCATTTTCTTAATTTGGTACTTTCTGCTTCAAATAAGTAATAGTTTTACAAATGTACAGGGTGTCCAAAAAGTTCCCGTACTGATGATTCGTGAATTTATTTTACAAAAACAACAAGTTTAAAAAGAATTATTTTTATGCCAATGATAAAAGGCACTTTTAACATAACTAAAGAAAAAAATACTGAACTTACATTTATAATAAATGCTCAAAATGTCCATCCCTTTCTTGGAGACAAAGCTGAACTCGTTTGCGCATGTTTTTCGAAACGCGTTTTAACATGCTTTTGGGTAATTGCGATTTTCAAATCATCTATTGTTTGAGGATCACCTGAATAAACTTTTTTCTTTAAATATCCCCACAGAAAAAAGTCCAGGATGGTCAGATCAGGAGATCGAGGTGGCCAAAGATTTTTTGAGATAAGTCGATCGCCGAAAAAAATCTTCAAGCATGTCCATGGTTTCATTACTCGTATGGAAAAATTTAATATACTTAAAAAAAATAATGGACAATGATTTTTTAAATTTGGAGTACGGGAACTTTTTGGACACCCGGTATCTTAATCGTTTTCTATTAATCTTTAAATATTGTTTCGCATTCCATCATGTATATGTTTAAAGTTATGTGGGAAAGCAAAGAGCCTATTAACCCATCTGCAGCTACAGGTTCGATTTCGTTAACTTTTATTAAATATAAAAGTACGTGATCTCTTTATATATAATCAATGGTCATCCATCCACAAATACCTCCATTTACGCGAATAATCGGAAAGCGATACTTTAATATACATCATCGCCAGCGTCCAGGTATAGGAATAGCACTGACGTGATCTGGGCGTCATGGGTTCGAACCCCTGTTCGGGCATGGTTGTTTTGCATCTGTTCTATCTGTGATATGTTTGAATGTGCCACCCTCTAAAAAGGACTGTTTAAGCGAATGAGTTGCGTGAGTAGCTGTTCTGTATGCAATGTCTGTATGAAATGTGCTGCCTACTTCTCTAAGCCCCGTAGGATACTTAGTGGTGCACGGGGATTTCTTAGTGTTTAATAATATTCATAAATGAGTGTGTATGTGTATAATGTAATACATATTAACCAGTAAACTGTAGAATTTAGTTTCAAAAGATCACCACAGGGTGTAGAATTAAAAACAAGGAACAACATGTATGCACGTAGAACGCAGAGGAAATGGTACTGTTACACATTCTACGAAAAACGAGGAAGCGTTACATTTTTATTTGACAAATGAACTAACAATTCGTTTCTAAATACGTCATTCTTACCAAGATCTTGAAAATTGTCAAAAAAATAATAAAATACATAAGCAAGAAAAATTGAAGATAGCAAGAATAAACAAGAAAAATAAGGGACTAGTTTACAAAATTTCAAGCTATGTATGTGTGATATGTTTTAAAACACGGTATTACGCAATGTGCGACTTCACTGATCGTATATCAAAACTCAGGGGGGGGGGGGGCTATCGTATCAAAAAAGTTTTAATACGTAAGCCAACCTCCATACGAAATACATAGCGGTCGTGTTGGTAATATAAAGGGAACATGTCACGAAATCAGATTCGTATTACATTTTATTGAGATTTCGAGTTTTTATAGGGAATTGTAATTTTTTTTATTTTACACGACGAGTATACACGTCAACCGCCCCGCAGTAGAAGTTTGGTCCGACGTGTATACACGTCGAGGACACTTAACTAGTTAACTTTTAATTGGAAGCAGGTTGCAGAATTCTGGCCCAATCATGGAGAAAACACCTGTTGAATTTTCAATTTCGTTTTTATTCCATATCAAGAGACACGGCACAAAAGCAGACGAAGCTTACACGGGCAAAAAGAGAGTAAAAAGTGTCGAAACATTTATCTGTGGTTTTATATACTATGATATTCTCATAAATAACACACGTGAATATTTATGAAAGGAATTCTTATACATTTGACCTCGACAAGAGAAACGCAGGAAACTTCTATGTTTAAATAGGTGATTTATTATACTTCCACTCGGCACGTGGAGTAATCAATGACGCGTTATCTTTGAAATACTTCAATCGATTTGTTAAATAAGAAAAGTGGATTGGATCAGGAAATAATAGAAAATTTTAGAATGAAGTTACTATGAATTATATTAAGACAAAATCTTGGAAATGAATGACTGAATTGAAATTAGAGTTTAAAATTTCATCACCCACACACACGGGCAAACCTATGGCAGAAGTTCTCAGCCTCAAATCATTTTATTGATGAATTTTGAACATGATATAGAAATGCTCAGGATCCCTAGATAGTATGTAATCTGAAGTCAGTTACCCATCCCCATTTTCCCTTTATTTCTAAAGATGTTGAAAAATAAACTTAGTTCAAAATTTTGTTATTATTCCCGTTTATCTGCAAATACGATAACTCCAAAATGCTCTGAGTTATACGTATAAAATTTGATATATGATCTTTATATCAGATTTGTGAATTTCTAATAAAATTTGAACGAAATTCCTTGAGAGAAAGCCTATCTGTTGAGCTGCTGGTGTATAAAGTGAACAGATAATTACAAACGTAAAGAGCAAGATTGCTAAATTTGGCACACAAGTTCAATATCTAAGATGTGTTTTTATCAAATTTTATACCAAAAACGCCAAAAGTTGGTTGCCTATCAGGCGGGAATCCTGCGTCCTCGGAAGCGCAATGATTTAAATGGGCGGTATTTCGTATGCGGTATTATGACTGCTATTGTAGTTCTATGCCAAATCTTAGTTTCATTCTGCCATTAGAAAAGCATCTAAAATACAAATTTTATTTGTGCCTTTAATGTATGCTAGTAATTAATCATCAAAAGGAATCACCAAAACTTGCATGATAGATTTGTTGCGAATACCTATCATAAATCCTACAAAGCATATCAGATGTCTGCAAACTACAGGCTCCGTCGAGGCTATGTGTGACGTAATTGCCTGGGCTCTCATCTTCCTGGTATGTTACTAAAAAAATATTCACTGCCTTCTCTTCGGAACGCTCTTGCGTGTACTGCCTTGATGAAGCGCGTAGAAGCAATAGTTGGATTCACAATAAAATACACGCAACTCTAATTACAGTAGGTTCAATAAAAATACTACATTCAGGTCAAACGATCTATACTTCCAAACTATTGTTCGCCAATTCCATGCAGAACATTAACAGATCTACCGAACTTCTATTACTTTATACTTGGGGCGGAGAAAGAAGATATTTTATTGAGCAGTGCGCGAGAATATATATATATATATATATATATATATATATATATATATATATATAATCTTAATCGTTTCATTTAATGAGTCACTTTAGTATTACAAACGATCCAAAAAACTTTGTCTCGCATTGATTGTTTAAAAAAAATATGACACCTCCTATAATTTTCGTTTCATATAACCCTGTGCTCAAAATTACATTTTTCTCGGTTTTATTCGCTGTAATCATTAACTTATATTTTTTAAAAAATCAGAGCTTTTGTAAAAGGGATGGTATCGCGTTATTAAATAGTGCAGATAATAAAATTTTAATTTTTCGCCTACGGTTCTTCGGGACGCCAAAAACCTCATCCCAAAAATAACATCATGTTCCGACATGATAATAATCTAACTATAATTTTAAGAAAGCTTTAATCCATAACTACATATATCATGAATCCAATAAAATCTAAAAGCTTTTTGATTCATTTATCTTAGATATTTATAAATAAAACTTGAAGGGGATATTTTTCACAGATGATAAATAAATATGGCAAAATTTTAGTGCAAATAAGTAAGTAATCGAATTTTTAATGTTCGCACTAACTATACGAGCTCAAATAAAACACACCCATTTTAAATAATTCTTTTATCGCTGTTCCGAACGAGGCCACGGTGCCTTCACCACTCAAGCGACACATATCGGAATTATTTAAAGCCTGAATGTGAGCGGTACTAATGATCCTTTTAATGATGGATTTGGGAATAAGGAACAGTTTGTAATCTAAATCGAGAAAGGCTTCAATCGGGATCCTAAGAGCCGTTTTACAAACCTTTGGTTTGACCGTGGACCACATTCAGATTTTTTTTCTTTTCTAATTATTCCCCGGTGATTAAGCGACAAACTATTTTGAAAGCTTTTTGTATGAGTTTAGCTGTATTAAACACTTAGAACTTATATATTTAACGTTTATTTAACCATTATATAAGTTTATTAAACTAAGTAAGTTACGGTTTTATAAAAGAGTTTTATTCATAACAAATCATTTGTTCGGGCAAGGTAAAAGTGAGATACATTTCATATTTCAATCATTTTAACCCCTTCTGTTTAATTTATAGCTATAGTTATTCTATTGGGGAAAATGGCTATCATTGAATACTTAAAAGAGATGATATGTTAAGGAAAGGCAAAAGCACATAAATTCGCATTTTATATTTTACAGGATATTGTAATGACTTGATCCTGGTCGTTCAAATAAGCGGGTAGCATTTAAACACAAATGTTTTATTTACAACTTATATATAATCAAAACATCAACAACTCGTCCTCATCTAGGTTAATATGCTGGGAAATATTTACATCTGTTTTAACAGCTCCACGACTAACACATCGAAAACTAACAGGCTGTTAGCGCATCCGACTACTGCAGGTAGCTCAAGGGATCTATGGATTTACCTCCGGCAGATCTTTAATCAAAAGCTCGGGACTTCTCTAAAAAGAAAAATCTCTTGTAGGCCTCGAAATCACGTGGCATCTCTTAAGCTCGTCAGCTCAGCTCAGCTCCTCTGCTTCGCTACTCTCGTCCTTTCAAAACCTTCCATTTTAAACTCGGTCAAACTCCGCATCTCGGTTTCGCATTGGTGCGCTGGAAATGCCTATCATCCAATAATTCTTCAGAAATATTCCAAGGGATCAGCAGTTGACAGTGGGAATATTTGCTAATCATCCACCCTCGTAGCAGACCCTCCACAATAAGGAACGATTTACATCTGGAGGTTTTGACATGATTTATTTTTTTAGAGGGCCGTAAAACGCACATGTTGCTCGTTATCTAGACTCGATTCAAATCCAGATTACCCCATTAATGGGAAGAATCCTCTGTCTCGGGCAATCACAAAGGGAAGGTGTCACAAGAGGAAAAAAATCGTCCCACAGCTGACCAGACTTAATAATGGTCAAACATGTGTCTCGAAGAAAGGGAGAAAAGTTTTACTACTTCTTTACAATACATACTATTGTTTAGCTAAGAAACAAACAATAATGGAAAAAAGTATTTCTCAAGGGCTGATGTAATCGCATCAAAGAAGTATTCTTTTAATTTTAACAATCCAAACTTATATTTTATTATCGAATAATATTAACTATAATTTATTCTCTCATTGGTGGAATCTTGTCCTTCTATTAAAAAACTTTTATGTAAAGAAAATTCGAATATAAAAGTGCGGTTGATTCGAATTGTCATAGAACCGAAATTGCAATCGTTGAGTTTGTAGCCGAGTAACATAACCAGTAGACTAAAGCTCACTTCAGTCCAAAGGATGTTATCTGGTTTTATAAAGCTAGTAACACTACAGAAGTAGAAATTCGTAAAGTAAGTTATACAAACGAGTATATAAAACTTATTTATCTACCATGACTTAAAAATATAATTTAATCTGAAAAAGTCTGCAATGCCGTTTTGTTCAAAATTTTAGGTCAAAAATATTTTTATTCAGAAATTTTTCATTTTGTTGCATATTAATTGTATGATGTTTTTGAAAGTTTATTGAAGATCTCTTTGTTTTGTAACAAGAACTTTTTGCAAAACTTTTTCAATGGTCTCTCTATTCTTAATATTACTACTTTCTACTTAATTACTTTTCGTAACGCTTTGAAACATGTGATAATCAGAAGGGTTTTCAGCTAACACCATGTCTCTATCAACGTTAAGATAATCAGGTCAGTTTTTGCTATTTTCTATAAGGTCGATCGCCAAATGGTAAGTTGTAAAAAGGACTACAAGTTCGAAACCCGTTTCCTGTCTGTTGCACGCTAAATTTGACGTATTAAATCGAATTTTCCTTTGGCAGGGAGTTGAAAGAGAAAAGAACGCCAACTTAGGCGCAGTTCTTATAATTTAAACGAGGGGGAATGTTGCAAGCCACTTATCAGAATAACCTTAGTGCTTACAAAACGGGTCGTTACTACTACTAAGCTTCGTTCCAACGACTTATGTGCATCTTGAGATAGGCACACTTTCCCCTCTTTCCCCTCTCTTGTGGTTTTCTGGGGTTCTTTGATGTCTGTTCATTTTACCGACAATTTGTGAGAAACTCGGGACCGACGTCCACAGCCAAGGATGGTCAAACAATGGTCAGTTGGTAGATTTATGAAAAAATACGTAAGGCCACAGGTCGTCGGAACAAGGCTTTAAACTAATCTAACCTACATTCTATATTATAACAAGATCATTAAAAGCTTGGAAGATTTCGTTGAAACTAATGTTTATATGAGGAAGATTGGGTGGAGTTCTTGAACTCACCAACTGAAATGAGTTTTTAAAAAAATGCTTTTTATTTAGTAACATTATGAAAAAAGTTTTTAGCAAAATAAGATTCGGAATCGCATAAAAGAAAAAAAGGGGGTTGAATAACGGGGTGATATAAAGGTTAAAAAAAAGAAGTAAATTTAAAAAAAAATTAAAGATTGCAAAATGCCGAAAAAAAAACTCATAAAAATTTGAAATAAAATACACAAAATCTTTGTTAAATAGAATTAATTTTTCGAAATACGGATAATCAAGAACTTTTTAATTTAATCTTTTAATGTCAAAGATGCAGTCAAATTTCTTGTTAAATGAAAAGCTTCGTTAAGTAGCATCTTGAATGCATTTCTTTCATTGTGAATTGATTGTGAAATAACTTCATCGGAAAGCAACATGACAAATTTGTAATAATATACCTTTTATATTTAACGTTGCACAGAAATTCGAAATGCAAAGATTCATTAAATTTGATATGACCTTTAGAATAGTATTATAAGCC
>JAOUZG010044037.1:5007571-5038192 GCA_026289955.1 Argiope argentata | reverse complement strand
TGTACAAATTTCCAATCGCTAATAAAATATTGCTTATTCATCCAATCAAGTTAATTTTTTTAAACTTGTATTGAATGATATTTGATGCCGATACAGTTTTTTCAAATATTAATTAATTAATTTTTTTATTAATTAATTTAAGAATTACTTTCTCACCCAAAATATTCATTTCTCCGCCGACAAATAAGCAACGAATTCAGTTTGTTTTTCCCCATACACTAACAAGGTTAGGCTCAACATGTTTTCGGCCGATTATTTCAGACTATTCTGTTTTTTTTTTCTTAATGTTTGATGCCTTTAAAATGAAACATTGTTAATTAATCGATTTTTCAGATTCATTTTGAAGTACTTCCGAATTAAAATAATACAAAATAAAGAAAATTATAAATTTCTCATCTGTATCGCGTTACCCCAAGTGGCATAGAAAGTTAATGCATTTAGCGTTGCCTCAATTGACATTGAAAATTCAACACTAGTATAATCTTTTGATCAATTATTTATAGTATTTGCAATCATTAGACTGGAATAGCCTGGTTGGTAGGGTGTTGGATTCGCATCCCTTGGGTTGTGAGTTCGGACCGCCACCCGAAGACTCTCCGTGTATGTGTGAGGTGGACGTTACATCTGTCGTGATCGTAAAATCCTCCAAGCCGAGAGTGATACCACTGGGAGTACTGGGTAAGAGGTGATCCTTCTAGGCCCTTTCGATCTATGGATGAAGGAATGAAATGCATTAATGAAGTCTGTGCCATAAAAAGGATTTGTGACGTGTGTGAGCTAGAAGTCTGATTTCTGTCATCGGGTGCTCAGGGGTCCATACCCTCAGAAGCTAGTGCACTCCTCCTTCCGTTGTAAAGCGGAACACGAGAACAACAACAATTGTAATTATTTAATAAAAAGTAACTAAAATAAAAATATATTCTTTGTTAACCTAAGTAGGTTAACTAAGTAGGTAGGTAGTAAGATTAATTTTTTTTTAAATATTACTTTACCTTTCTCTATTTTTTTCTCTGATTTTAATAAATATTCCCAATTTAGTTTGTTTTTTTACCTTGACATTATAGTAACAATAGTATTATTGATGTAATGAAATTGAAACTAATTTAATTGCGTCTTTCAAAAATTGAAAGGCATGCTTTCACCAGTGATGAAATTAAAATTGAAAAAAACTCGCTTGCTTTAGACATAAACTTCGTAATAAAATTTTAATTCCGTTTCCCACTTTTTAATTCGCTCGCGCAATAACTTATAATAGATTGATTTCCTTCAATTTGTATTTTCCATTTATCATGTCACTAGCCACCATGGGACTGTTCCGGTCTCCTAAAAAGTGAAGAGAAGAGTGATATGAAGTGAAGAGTGAAGGAACAGTTGCGCAGTGATTGAGGCCTGAGTAGTGTTAGAGAGTGAGGGTGTATTTTTGTAGAAGTTCCTAGGGGGAACTCCAAGTCATAATTGATAATCTGGAAGTTAATTTTCAGTTGTAAATATTTTATAAAGAATCATCTGTAAATATACCATTCATAATAAACTCTAACAGAAAAATGTGATTTCTCTCTGGTGATTTCAGTTATTACACCATTCTTATAAAATAAGAAAATAAAATACTAGGTAAATGTATTCCATGAAAATCTTTTAACGCTTGTTGTTGTTTCTGATCCCCTTGGTCTAGACCCCAAGACCGAGTCCAAAAGATCGTATCGCACCAAAAGGTTAAAAAGACTCTCGCTCTCATCCGACTGTTGCCTCTCAGAAACTCAGATACAAGAAATAATACGAGAGGGAAAGGCAATAGCCAAGCAAGGGCAAGTAGAAAAGGTCCTGTTAGGTCCGTCGAAGACCAGACTTCTAATGTGGCCAGACCTTAGCCTAGCTAAGACAGATTGGGCAAGTCTTGAGCGGGTGTTCTGCAAAGATAAACCAGGGCGCTCTGCGGCGTACCTTTTAACACTTAAAAGATTCAATATTCCTGATGAATAAATTAGTCGCCATGAGTAATTAGTTCAAAGAAATTACATTAAATTGCATTTAGAAATTGCAAAGGACTGATTGAATTTGATTGGACAGAAATGCTTCATCACTATAAACTGTTAATTTTTTTATATATAAATGCCCTTTATATTTATTATGAAGCCTCTCAGTGCTTAACGTCTCTTTTTGTTTCATCAGAAAATCAATCTAATCATTTTAAACATTAAATTTAAGCAACTAAAATGCTGCATACACAATAAATGCATAAAATCGAGTGGATTTTAAAAGGCTAAATACTTAATTATTTTACTGTTGCAGTAGTTATTTTACAAGTGAAAATATAGAGAGTAGTTAAAATAAACTGAAAATTCATATGGAAGTGTTCATAAAGAAATATTTTATTTTAGCAGCAGAAATACACTTAAATTATACAAAACGGCCTTTAACCTTGAATGCACATTTTGTTTATCCAAACTATTATGAAATTATCAATATTATGTCTTTTACAGAATAAACACCGATTTTGTCCACTGGCCATAGTTACAATTCCTATAGAAGATATTCGGAAAAAACACACTTCCTTCCCCGACTACCAAATGAGTAAGATTTCGGTTTGTTTCTTTCCCACGCTAATGATGTTTAGCTTAACTGGTTTAAGGACCAATTATTTCAAAACGATATGGTTTTTTCTTAGAGTTTGATGCATTTGAAATTAAAAATTGTTATTTGATCTATTTTTTGGATTTATTTCGAAGTACTTTTGAATTTAAATAAATAAGAATAAAATTCCTTTATTCTTATTATTGAAATTAAATAATAAGAATAAAGGAAATTAGGACGGGATAAATGAATAAAGGAAAAAATAATTAAATTAAAATATAAGTTCAAATTAATAAGCGCAATAAAATAATGCAAAAAAACCCAATTTACGAACATTTATAAGAGTTTATATCAAAATTTAATGATTAATTAATGGAAAATTGAATATTTATATGTAATTTTACTTCTAATTTATTTTATGAAGGAATTTGAAAATTTATTATGAATTTATTAATTAGAAATTATTTATTTGAAAATTTTCTTAGATTGTATGTCATTTCATAGATCACTACCCTCTATAACTCTGGTTATAACTACGTTATTGCAATTTGGCATAATATATGAACCGTATCGGTCAATTGTCATTAACATTTACTACAAATTCTACTGATTCATAAAAACTATTACATTTATAAAAAAAATAATTCGGTCGTATTATTGTTAACAATTCACAATGTATCTAAAAATAAAAATAATAAAAATATTAAAAAATCCTATTTTTTTAAAAAAAATTATTCCAATTTAAAATTTTATTACGGTATTTCAAAAACTTTGCACTCAATTTTTCAAAAATTATTATCTATTAATTTTTTAAAAAATATAATATATTTATTAAAATTATATTTCATTATTATTTTATGTAGTCAATTAACTAAAAAAATCTGTTTCTATATATTTACATTATAAAAATTAATACTTTTCTCTGCCTTTAAGCCTTTCGCTTTCTCAAAGGTTCTAGGTAACTGTGACAAATTCAAATCAATTAAAAAACAAAATGCCAAGTCCGAAACCTTTTAATCTTAAGACCCGGCAATACTGAAAAGAAGATGTCAATTCTTATAACGGGATAAGATTCACTTTAATAAAAATGGAATTCTTAAGTGCAACTTAAAGAAACTTATCTCACAACTGACGGAAATGGTTAAAGATAAATTCTTGGAAAGAGATGGAAATGTAGCATTTTTCGGATTTCCCGTTACTGAAAAAAAGAGCAGCATTATAAAAAATTCAATAAAGAGACAGATAAAAAAATTCGAAAGGAAAAAAAATAGTTTGCGAAACTCGAGCTCAGGGATTTTCGGAAGGGAAGGTGTAAGATATATTGAATCTTGACTGGCTTTATTTTTTTATTCCGTGAGCATAGTGAGAAAGCAAGCAAGAATTCTGTGAAAAGCCTTAATCGATTCTTTTCAACTCCAGGAAAACTAGTTGCATCTCAATAAAACTGTATTTCCTAAGACGTGAATTCTTTTTTTTTATCTTATTATTTTGTGAGAATTGAACTAGCTGGTTGTTTGTGCTGTTAAAAAAAACGATTTATTGCATAATAAAGAAACATCGTTTGAATTTAATCATCTGGTGATAATAGAAGAAAAGTTTTCAAGAAATTCAATTTTTAATTAAATCAAAAATATAGCTATTATTACACTTGATATATTCCGGCGTCCTGGCACATAAGTAGCGCGTCTTCCTCGTGATCTAGCGTTCCGGGTTCGAGTCCCGGTCAAGGCACTGCTGTTCTGTGAATGTGCCCCCCCCCTGTAAAAAGGGACTGTGCACGCGAATGTGATGAGTGTGTAGCGAAGTCGTACTCTAGTTGGTGCTACTTCAAAAACAAGAGACGCTCGTTGGGCTTAAAAGCGCTGACGGCCGTCTGCCCGCCTTCCCCATAGAAAGTGCCATTTGTAACAACACTTTATATACAGGGTGTTCATTAATTATTGTCCGGGTTTCCGTACCTCATGACTTTCGAATAAAAAATATTACGCAAAAAACGATTACGTATTCGTAAATTGCAACTCAAAGAATTTCACGTGGCAACAATGCGATCTTAGCGAAATTGCAGTCTGGGTAACTATGACGTCATAAATAAAAATGGTGACCGTGCAAGAAAAGCGATGTGTGTATTGAATTTTTTCGAAACTAAATCGGTCATAATTACTCAACATTGCTTCAGGGCCCCGTTCAAGAAATATTCTCCTTCGGATAATTCCATCAGGCGCTGGTTAACACAATTTTAGGAAATTAGTAGCGTTCTATACCGAATGGGAGTGGGAAGACCGAGCACTTCGCAGGAAAATGTTGATCGCATCCAAGAAATGTTTACTCGCAGTCCACGAAAATCAACGAGACAATTAGCAGTGCATTTACATAATTGTGGAATATGGGACTCGGAGAACCCACACGATTATCGAGAATCGGAAGGAGATAGCCCAAAGGTGAATGTCTGGTGAGCTTTTTCGCATACTGAAGTTATTCGACTTTTCTTCTTTGCTGAAGTAGCAATAAACTCCGTGACATACTTTTACATGTTGGAGATGTATGCGGTTCCTCAGATGCAGCAACATCAGCCAGAAGTGATATTTCAACAGGATGGTGTACCCTCACTTTGGGACATGATTGTACGTGACTTTTTAGACGAGAACTTTCCCGGCAGATGGTGTGGAAAAGGTGGACCAATCCCATGGCCTCTGAGGTCACCAGATATAACACCGCTGTATTTCTTTCTATAGGGGTTTGCCAAGAACATTGTGTACAAGTCCCCTGTGTCCTCCCTTGATGAAGTGAAGCTCAGCATTGTTACTGCGATCCAAAATGTCACCCCACAAATGCCGGAGAACATTTTGAGAGAAATCGAATTTCGTCTCGATGTGATACGAGCCACGAAGGGCAGCCTTGTGCAAGTTCATTAATCTTTTTAATATCATTAATAAAATCATTTGAGTTGTAATTTGCGAATACGTAATCGGTTTTTGCGTGATAATTTTTATTCGAAAGTTATTAGGTACGGGAACCCCCACAATAATTAATGAACACCCTGTATATTACTTTTACATAAGAACTAGTCACTTTTTGGCAACCTGGGTGTTCATTTAGAATTTATTAGTTTCCTCCTCAAAGGCATTATTATAAGCACTTCTAACCACCCTAACCGACCAACTTCTTCGCTCAGAATATTTCCAGATGTGATATTATCAATATGGAATGTATTTATTTAAAATTTTACCTTATTATATAATATTTGAATTTGATGGAGTCAGTTTTCTCCAAATAGTTAATTGAAAAGTGTTTATTTCCTTAAATAAACCTATATAACATCTGAATGGTCAAATTTTCGCAACACCAACACTGGCTGGAACTGTAATACAGTCCAGATGGCCATCACCGGTGGTGAGCTCGTTCCGTCTTCGATGGAAAGTAGTCGATCCCCAACATTTCTCTACCGCCAGGATGGTTAAAACCAACCACCATGTTGGAAGCTACTAATTTTCCTTTGAGAAGTGTCCATTCTGATGGGAGTATTCTATCAAATAAAAGCGGAAGTTGTTGTTGTTGTCGCTTATCCCCTTGGTCTAGACCCCTTGACCAAGTCCAAAACATCATGTCGCACCAAACGGTCAAAAACACTCTCGCTCTCATCCGACAGTTGCCTCTCAGAGGCACCGATACAAGAAATCATATGAGAGGGAGAGGCAATAGCCAAGCAAGGGCCAGTAGAAAAAGTCTTATTAGGACTAAGACCAGACTTCTAATGTGGCCAGACCTCAGCCTAGCTAAGGCAGATTGGGCAAGTCTTGAGCGGGTGTTCTGCAAAGATAAAACCGGGCGCTTTGAGGCACACTAATCATGTTCAGGAGGAATCCACCAAATTGGTTTTACTTTGTCAATAAGCAGGGAATGAATCTCTGAGACTTTTAAAACAGATGATGATCCATGAACCTACTGTGGAGATGGAGGAGTAGAGAGTTTACTACCTTCCACGGCAAGTCGATCGGTAGTGGATATCCTATTTCGGAGTTAATGCCTAATTAATTAATTCCGCATTGTTAATTATTTTAAATTAATGTTAGCATTGCAAATGCGTGTCATTAAATTTTTTGGTAATAATGAATTAATTTGTATTCCGGTATGCCAATAGTAACATTGTTGAAGATTATGCACCAAATTAAATGTAACAAAAATTATTAAAAGTAGTGATAAAATTGATCAACATTGAAAACAGCATAATGGAGTTATAATTTTTTGAATTTTTAAGACAGCGTAGAAACCATCTTTAAATATATGGGTGAAGATTTGAAGAATTTTCTTTATTTTTAATTAATGCATGCTGTGATTAATTTTTGAATTTGGAAAAATTAAGAGAAGTGTTCTTGAAGATGTACTAAATGTACCACATTTTAAACATATCGGATAGAAACTTTAAATTTGTTTTAAAAGATATTCAAAATATCATTAATCTTTGCATTTATTGGTTGATAATTCAAAATTGTTTAAAATATAGGATATTCTGGAGCCTCATCAACATTTTTCTCAAAGTGATCCTGAAGACCAGTGGTTTAAAAATAGCTCATGGAGTTGAAAATTCAAAAAGTGACCATTATACACTGAATACCAATAAGTATTTGGACACCTGTGATAGAAAAGAAGAACTAACTTTATTCAAAATCAATAGTTGATAGAGCTTCCACGAAAGGTAATTACAGCGTGGATCCTCCAGGGCATACTGTCCACAAGTCTTTGTATGACAGCTAGTGGCATTTTCTTCTACTCGACTTGGAGAAGACATAGAAGTTCCTTCACCGATTTTGCACGGGTAGTGCACCCCTGAATTCGGCGATGCAAATCGTCCCAGAGGTTCTCGATAGGGTTCAGGTCTGGACTCTGGGCAGGCTAGTCCATTCGATGAACTCCATTCGGCCCATACCAAGCCTTGGTTAACGTCGAAACATGACAACTGGCATTGTCGTTCTGAAAGTAACAAGGGTTCAACCCGTGAAATTGCCACAACGTAAGAAGCCCATTGTCATCCAAAATAGTGCAGTAGGCATCGGAGTTGAGCTTACCATGAATGGGGACCAAGGGTCTTTGCCCATACCAGGAGAAACACCCCCAAACCATAATTCCACCTCCGCCGAACTTGACTGTTGGCACAATACATTCTGGTAGGAGACGTTCTCCAGGTAGCCGCCAGACCCAGACTCTGCCATCAGAAAGGTAAAGGGTGAAACTTGATTCATCACTCCAAAGAACCTGTTTTCACTGATCTACGGTCCAATTTCGATGTGCTTTGCACCACATTAACCGAGCAGTGTGGTTGAATTTTGTGATCAAAGGCAGCAGGTCAGCAGCACGACCATGAAAACCAAGCAGATGTACTTCCTTCCGGATGGTATTCATTGAAACAATACTCCCGGATTCCTGTTGAAACTCGTCGTGGATGAGGTCTATCAGTTGGATGCGGTTCTTCCGAATTCCTCTGGACAGCACTCGTCGGTCTCTATCTCCCAGTTTCGTTAGTCTGCCGACTCGGGGCACATACCGACAATCACCGCTCACCTTCCACTTCTTAATCACATAGGCCACTGTCGATTTTGGGTACTTCAGATCGCTAGATATGTCCCTTAAGGATCGCCCACATTTGTGATATCCGATAATTATACCTTTCTCGAAATCAGAGATCTCTGAACTGCAAGGCATCTTGCATGCGACTGAAGCCGATGCTGTTTCCTACATGATGTATACCGGCGGAGGCCGTGACGTACCTTAGGATCGCAGATATCGTCATTTGCATAGGTGTCCAAATACTTATTGGTAGTCAGTGTAGAAGGAGAGGGAATGGGGACACCAGTGAATTAATTAGTAAAAAAGATATAACAGATACAGTGTACATCACTAACTTAATGAATTACAAATTTACAAAAGAAAATACACGACAGTCAGAAGGACAACTATTAATTGCCATATGCAGCATAATCGATAATGGCTAGTAGGATGTTACATCAGCAGCAACTTGAACTAATTGATTCACAATTCAGGGCGATTGATGAATCCATGTTATTCATAACTGTGTTGTTGTGTTTCTGTGTGAGAGTCCGTAAAGCTAAAATATACACTTCATTTGATTCATGCAAAATGACAACCAGATCTTTGGAACATCAAATATTCGAGTTTCTATCTAGTTTTAACAAAACGCGAACACAAGTTCGATTTTAATTTTGAAGCATCTGGGGAAAATCTAAAGGCCCTTGCTTCGTTCCTGGTGTAATGACTTGATCCTGGTCGTTCAAATAAAATGGTAGCGTTTTAAACACAAAGGTTTTATTTACAGCTTTATACAATAACAAAAACAATAACACGTCCTCTAGGTTAAATGCTGGGAAATATTTACAACTGGATTGCCAGTTCGGCATCCAATACCGAGAACACACAGGCTGTCCACGTATCCGGCTACTGCGTGTAGCTGCAAAGATCTACGGATTACTTCCGGTAGATCTTTTCAATAAACTCGAGGTCATGTGGTATCTCTTCAGCTCTGCTCACAGTTCGTCTCGATGTCGTATCAGCTCTCGTCCAGTTTTTAGCCAGATCAGCTGGTCTCGTCTACCAGATCAGCTTGTCTCCTCGGTCCCGAATCTTCCGTTTTAACATTGGTGAAGTAAAATGGAACGCCTCTCAAGCTCGCATTGGCGCGCTGGAGATGCCTATCATCTAATAATTCTTCAGAAATACTCCCATTGGTCGGCCGTCAGCCGTGGGAATATTTTCAAAACATCCACCCTCTAATCAGGACCTTCACAATACACAAATATTCGCATCTGGAGGTTTTAGCACTTCTTTCTTCAGTGGGTCGTAAAAACGCCTTTGTTGTGAATTATTGGATCTTTATCTCTGTCTGGGTGGTCCTGAGAAGAAATAGTCCCAGCTGGGGGTTTCCATGACGGAGTTTGGAAACCCCCAACGGAGTCCATTCTGGACTTTTCCTTTGGCAATTCCATTCTTCAAAGGGCTGCCATCGCATGTGTTCTCCATTTTCTGAGTACCTTCCTTCAAAAGAGTAATATCACAGCGAGAGAAACACAATGCGCAACAAAGGAAGAATCCCCTCACAGCTGGCCAGAAGTAACAATGTTCGCACATGTGTCTCTTCAAAAGCAGACAAGGTTACGACTTCTTTACACCGGATTTCGGCACCAAAATGTGTGGGTTTGTCGGGATCAAATTAGACGGAATTTATCAAAACTCATCACTTTATTCTTCACAAAACCTAACTATCTATCTACAGCTGTTGCCAACTGTGCAAGAAAAAATATGTGATATAGTCTCGTTTCTTTCATAGCTCATTCGTCAAGAATATTGATTGTGTCTCATTTTAATTAAATCTCACTCGTCATTTGAAGTTTCCGATTCCATCAGTGAAGTGCTCTTAAAATTCAAAATGCGATATTATTATGTCGTGCTATTTTAAAAGCCTGGAATTTATTATGTTTTGTGTGTATACGAACTTTCCTAATGGCTTCCATCCTATGATATCATAGAAGCTATAAGAATGTATGTTTATAATTAATCTTCTAATTGTTCTTTTTCATTAACGGTAAAACAATTTCACTTTCTGAGTTCTTTATACTGTTTTTTGTGTAGTAATATTTTCAAGTTATCATGCGAAAATTCCATTTAACTTTTAATTAAAATTTTAAATAATATTTCAAAACAAAATCGTTGACAAGTCAACATATCCCCATCCACCATTTCTATTGCTCATTTGTGCTAATAAAGTGGCTCTTGGTCTGACAATTTAGACCTCTAAAACGCCTACAAACAACACATCGTCTTTTATTATTAAAACACATCGCACAGCACGCGTCGTCTTTTATTAATAGAATTAGAGATTATCTTTAATTTTTGCTTTCTCGTACACGTAGTGTAGAGGAAGTACTGTAACCGTCAAAAACTTGAAATTCAAGATTTTGACGAATGTCCACGTTTTAGATCTCCCAGAGTTTGAAAACCAATTTTTGGAAACTGGTCATCTCTCTGCGACACAGATAACTCTAAAATCCCTTTAAGTCACAGGGAAAAAATTTCATATATGATATTTACACCAAATTTGGGTACTTAGTATTTGACCATCGATGTGCCAACGGTCGCCAACCACCTCGAGCCAATTTACTCTTTGATGCATTACACCGCCATTGTTTGTCCGTTTTCAAGTATAAACTCATCTTATATCCATTCAAACACGTAGTTTTAGATGAAATAATTCCATAGTTTTGGAAATACGTCACTGCATCTTTTTTTGTTGGCAGGCAAATCCCAAAT
The DNA here is from genome assembly GCA_026289955.1 of Argiope argentata. Lineage (NCBI taxonomy): Eukaryota > Metazoa > Arthropoda > Arachnida > Araneae > Araneidae > Argiope > Argiope argentata. Next base: position 5,027,305 of record JAOUZG010044037.1, on the reverse strand, counting down.
TTTAATCATGTTAACGTGTCAAAAAATCAGAACAGAAAAAAGCGCATTAAGATCTTCTGCGAAACCAACAAAATGGCGGACGACAGTTAAGGTTTGCACAGTTTTTAAAATGATGACGGCTGTTTGCCCTTAATGGCGATGTAGCAACTGATTGGCGAAGACTTCAAATTTGGCGATAAAGATCGACGGCTTAGTACGTAAGTACCCAAGTTTGTAGATTTCTATCAAATTTTGAGCGAACTCTGTACAAAGTCAGTCTGTCCGGCTATACGAATAGAAGTTAACACGATAACTACAAAACGAAGGAAGATACTTGTATAAAATTCGGTTTATAGATTTGATACCTATTATGTACACATCTATCAATGTTTGGGGCAAATTCAACAAGTGGTTTACTGTCTATCGGCCTTTACTTTCAGAAACATGTAAACATGATAACAAAGCACGTAGTGACTTATATATTATATTTGGTATATGATTTTCTGACTACTAGAGTAGTTTTGTATAAAATCTTTGTTTCAATTTGTTGGGAAAACATTTCTAAAACACAAATTCGGTTTTTGGATGCTATTAACCACATGGCAGGAATAAAATGTAAAAAAAAAAAAAAAAAAAACGAAACAAGGATCACATGATAGATTCACAAAAATTTCTAAATTTAGGAGAAATATTAATTAAGGATATTAAAATCTGCAAATCTGTATTGCATTACTCCAAGTGGTGTAGAAAATTTCCACATTTTCGTTTCCCTAATTGGCTGAAACCGTCAGTTCTCACACATACACATAAAAATGTCCACGCTACAAAGTCTCGGGCAAAAGCTAGTATAAAATAATAATAATAAATAAGTAAAATAGTGGTATAAAATAATTATTTAAAATTCGAACTCCAAGATGCACTGAATTATCATTAGGACTATCTATGCGCAAATTTCATGGCAGTAATTGCAGGAGATTTATCTGAACACCACAGAAACACACACACGTATGGACACAAAATTCCTCTTCCAAATTTAAAGGATATTTAAAAGAATAGTAAGAGCGTATTATTTTAATAAAACCTTTACCAGATTCAATACAGTATTTTCAATTATTTTAAAATTTCGCATAAAAACCTAGATTTTCATTTTGGCTTTTAAGCACTTCATTTCTTGGTAATTGCGACAATATTGTAAAGATATTGTAACAATAGGATGATAATTGATGCACATTATTCAGGCAAATCCAAGATTTGATCGAAATAAGATCTCACTGCTTTAAAAAAATGAGAATTTACAAAATATTACCAAAGATCTGGTACTCTCATTTACGATGTACCTGACACGATCGATGGGATTTAAATGAGGACTCTTCGATATCTGTTTCACAAAGGCAAGATGAATAAAACATTCCTCATCCCAGACAGATGCTAGCCGGTACCTTCAAAGAAACCGTCGCTCTAATGGAATTCTCTGGTCTTGCCACCTCTACACAAGAGCGATGGAAGGGGATGCAAATGATCTTCCAATTGTATCTTTACATCAAAGTTCATCGAGTACCTTATCATATCTCACTAATCAGGAATTTTTCTTTCTGGAAATATTCCATTCCAACCATTGTTGGACTTCCAATCAGGTAGTATAGGCAATTGCCTAAGGCCAATAGGCTCTAAAAGACCCTCAAGCAAGTCGACTTAAAAACTTTATTTTCTTAACTACCAAACATATAAGTTTGTAAAAATCACATCTGTGAATGATAAAATATTTGAAATGAGTGTACTTAACTAGTATAATTAGCCAGTTATACTTAAACTAGTATATAATTACTAATTAAACTAGTATAATTAGTCACATTCATGTGTGTTTGTTTCCTTATTTTGACAGTTATTAGAGTATTTATGTACCGGCTTTTTGGCACAGAGGTAGCGCGTCTTTCTCGTGTTCTGGGAGTCCCGGGCTCGAGTTCAGGTTTGAGTATGGTTGTTCTTCTGTGTGCTATCGGTGAGATGTGTGACTGTGCCCCCCCCCCCCTCTGTTAAAAGGGGCTGTGCAAGCAAATGTGGTGAGTGTGTAGCTAAGTCTTACTCTTGGCCCTAGTTGGCGCTACTTCAAAAACAAGAGACGCTCGTTCGGCTTAAAATAGCTGACGACCGTCAGCGCGCTTGTCCATGGCAAGTGCCATTAGTAACAACACTTTATATACAGGGTGTTTATTAATTATTGTCGGGGTTTCCGTACCTCATGACTTTCGAATAAAAAATATTACGCAATAAACGATTAGGTATTCGTAAATTACAACTCAAAGAATTTTATGTAGCAACAATGCGATCTTAGTGCATTTGCAGTCTGGGTAACTATGACGTCATAAATAAAAAGGGCACCCGTACAAGCAAAATCAATGTGTGTATTGTGGTTTTCCGAAACTAAATCAGTCATAACTACTCAACGTCGCTTCAGGCTTAAATCTGCTGCTGTATAAGCAGGGGGCTTTTCCATGGCAAGTGCCATAAGTAACTACGACAATAAAAATCCCTTCTGTGAATCATAAAATATTGGAAATGAGTGTACTTAACAAGTATAATTAGTCAGTTATACTTAAACTAGTATATAATTACTTGTTAAACTAGCATAATTAGTCAGATTCATGTATTTTTGTTTCCTTATTTTGACTTAGTTACTAGAATATTTATAAACAAGTAATATAAAAACAATTTTTTAAACCAATTCCTACTTAATTTATTAGGAAAAATTTTATTTTAGTTACTTTTTATAAAATAATTACAATTTTTGTTCCGCTTTACAAGAGAAAGAGGGATGCTATAGCTTCTGAAAGTATGAACCCCTGAGCACCCGAGGTCAGAAGTCTGACTTCTAGCTCAAATACGCCACAAACCCTTTTTTACTGGTCGGACTTCATTCATTCATCCACAGATCTTAATTTAGGTCTGAAACAGAGAACGATCACGTCTGACTCAGTACTCCCAGTGGTATTACTTCTCAGATGGAGAACTTTGCTACCACGACAGATTTATCGACCACCACACAGGGAGAATTTTTGGCTGGCAGGTTCGTACTCTCAACCCAAGGGTTTCGAATCCAGCGCCCTGCCAAACAAGCTATCCAGGGCTAACATTTACAGTTACGAGAAATTGAAGATTTTTGACGAAAGAGCTAGTTTTTAATTAATTAATAAGAAATTAATTAATTAATGTTTGAAAAAAACTGTATTGTCATCAAGTGTCATCCACTACAAGTTTAAAAAACATATTTGAATTTGAGTGGATGAATAAAAAATATTTTATTAACGATTAAAAATTTGAACAATATATTTATATATAAATGGTGTGTGAGCTAATAGTAGTGTTATGTTTTTCTTAACGTAGCGGGTTCGGATTGAATGGACTTTATTTGAGGACAGCGCAAACAAATTTATTTACAGCTATTTACAAGTATTTACAGGATGACTCTATGAATTAAAACTTCAGATAAACACAATCCAGCAGTCAACAGTCACTTACAGCGTAGATGCAAGCCTTACGCACAATAAACACAGACTGCAAAACAGCTATCGTATAGCACAATAAACAATAAATCACAGCGAGCTCTATAGCACAACGTTAACTGAAAATGTAAACACAGCTCACTAATAACAAGCGAGGTGCTTCTCTTCCAAAAGGAAACTACTAACTAACTGCCGAAGCTACAGCAACCCGTCCGTTATATAGCCAAGCAAACACGTGCCCTAAAGCACGCAAAGCTTCATATACGATCCAGCGGCTACCAGACTATTCCTTTCGCCAAACCAACCCGGCTGGCGCTAAGCTCCTCGTCAAACGTCGCCAACTTCGGCGAACTATCATGGCGCTCCCCCGCTTGTAAAATTAGGAATTGAACGAATCTTTATTTCAATAACATTAAGCTCAAACATGGATTCCAGGCAATATGGAGTCATAACAATCAGTACTTTGAAATATATTTCACAACTTTTATAAAATTAAAAATATTTAACTTGAAATAAATCATTAACATATTAAAATGTGTGGAAATGTGGAAAAATTTTGATCATTTTTATTAAAAACAGCGGGAGTTGTCACCCCAAAACTTTCTTGCAACTCTTTAATAAAGATATTGTCACTATTCCGTACACCTTGTTTGGCATTGGCGCACAACAGTTGCGAAATATTGGCTTTTGACGTGAAAATCAAATTTGGTTTTCAGATCCGTTTTTCAAAACCGATTGAAGCAAAAATATGTCATGTAACTACAGTTTAAGTCAGGAAATCACATACTAAATTTGATATATTTAAGTCACTGACTTTTCGAATCATCGAGTTTACCTGTTTTTGAAAGTACAGACTGATAGACAGCCCTAGTTGGAATTCACTCAACATTCAGTAGGTATCTATACTAAAGTTGTCAAATCGGTTTACCGAATTTTATGTATGTATCTTTCTTTGTTAGCGAGCTAACATACATTCGGACGGCTAGACAGGCAGACTTCTGAATGGATTCTGCTCAAAATTTGATAAAGATCTGAACATTTAGTGTAAAGATCGTGTACCAAATTTCATCCATCTATCTCAAAGAATCTTTGAGTTATCTTTGAACTCAGGCTCTAAATGAGAAGATTCGTTAAAAACTCGAGGGTTTTTTTTTTGACGATTACTTATATTCTGCATACGAGAAAGGAAAAATTGTTTCGTATTATGCCCCTTGGGGCCGCCAAATGTTAAATATACTACTAGTTATTGCATAGGTTTATTCTAATTGTAAATTTGCAAGAAACCAGAATGTTGTGAAACTCATCAAAATTTGAAAAAGAACGCCTCAGTATTTAATGCAATATTTCTGGACAAATTAAATGTGTTTTCTTGAAAACGATTCTCAAAGAGAAAGCAGTCACAAATGCGTTAGACATGCTTATCAAACATCCAGAATCAAATTCTTTTGCAAATTTTAAAAAATCAGCCATCAGTGTTATATTTTCTACCATCAGTGTTAATCTATCTGATGTTGTTTAAGCAGTCTATTCATATTGTTATGAATCTATAATATTGATTTACTCTAATGTCAGTATCTTTGCTGAAAAACGATTTACAACGATTCTTAACGGTGGTGATCGATCAATCTTAAACAAAGCGAAAATTTTGATACCGATTTGGTGGGAAAAAGAATAATTTTGTGTTTTCCTATAAAGAATCGTTGTTGAGAGATGCAAAAAGCGAGGCACTAACATGAGAAGTAATTCTCTCTTTAAGATATTCATCGTACAAAAGCTCTCTCAGTGAGTAATAACTGATCTATACCAGAGAGGAATCACATTTTAAAATAAAGATTTTATATATATATATATATATATATATATATATATATATATATATATATATATATATATAAACTACGTGTCACGTTGTTTGTCCGCGATGGACTCCTAAACTACTAAACCGATTTTAATAACATTTACACACCACTTGCAGTTTGATCCAACTTAAAAAGATAGGATAGTTTATTTTTCGAAATATCAATTTGTTCGGGAGAAACTAATTTAAACCCCGTAATTTCTGTGAAATTAAAACCTGTAATGTTACTTTCCGAGTGAAACACGACCTTTCGGAACAGCGAAGCCAATGGACTTTTTATCGTAGACCACGGTGGTATAATTTATTTTACGAAATATCGACGCAAAAATTAAATATCGATATTTTTAAAAAGCGTCAATTTTGACGTGTCTATTTCTTGAACGGCCCTGTAAAATAGACGATTAGTTGGAAAAATACAGAAAATATGTTTCTTGAAAGACAATACGATGTAGTATGCTGCAATACAATTTAAAAATCGAATTTCTAAAGCTGAATTTTTGGCGAATTTTTTAACGAAGAGGCAAAATTTCGCTTTAAAATTTAATTACAACGAAACTTTTCAAGATAACTTAATCAAAAATTTTTTACATAAAATTGGATAAATTTTTCAAAAGTGTGTGAAAGATTGTAAAACTCTGATTAAAAAATTGTGCATTTAATTTTTTTAAATCATTTATTGACTTTTCCACTATAGCATTACAAATCTAATCCATTGATAAATAAAAATGATACTAAACTTTTTTATAAATAATTTGGCATTGATTTGGCACACCCTGATCAATTTTGAAAACAATCCACCAAAAATTATGCGTCTTATGAATTCATTCCAGGTTTTCCACCTCACATACTTCACCTGAAAGTTGGGACACCAGTAATGCTACAATGAAACCTTTGTCCAACAAAGTCATGCAATGGCACCAGACTATAAGTGACTTGACTTAATAAGTATGTAATCGAAGCTACTATACTTACTGGATGCGCTCGAGGAGAGTTGGTTTTAATACCCCGCATTTCACTAATTCCGTCGGACTATCCTTTTGAATTTAGAAGAGTGCAGTTTCCTGTAAAAGTCTGCTTTGGAATAACCGTTAATAAGCCACAAGGACAGACATTAAAAGTAGCAGGGATCTATTAAAGAGAAGACTGTTTTTCACAAGGCCAATTTTATGTAGCTTGCTTCAGAGTCAGTTCATCTAGCAGCTTAATTATTTTAGCACCGGAACCCCCCCCCCGAAAAAAATGTTTACAAAGAAGTTCTTGCTTAAACATAGGTATAATAATAAAATGTGGGTGGCCTTCGTTTACAAATAAAATCAATACTTTAAAAGGATCGGTTAAGGACAAAAGCATATATATAAGGAGTCCAGCCGGGATCCTCCCAAAATTAGAAAAAATTATAGGTTATAAGTAATTATTATAGGGGATTTTCGTAACTAAGTGCACGAAGCACTGTTATCCCCCGTTAATTCCATTACCCGAGCAATGCCGGGTGCGGGAATGCTAGTCTCTCTCTATATATACAGATGATTCTATCTTAAATATTTACGACTGAAGATTAACTTCAATTATGACTCGGAGTTCCCCTCGGAACTCCTACACAACAGACACGAACACTCTCTGCGTTCAGCTCTCTCACACTATTCGGGCCTCAACCACTTCGCAGCTACTCTTTTACACTTCATTTCAAGTCTCATCTCTTCACTTTATAGGCGGCCGGAACAGACTCATGGTGGCTGGTGACATGGCACAGTGGTTTCCCCTGTGTGTTTACACTGCTTTCTGTCTGTTTATGTTATAAAATTCTACAAATGCTACACTTAGTATACGCCCTGGCTCTGTTTTTTGTTATTTGCCCTTCATGCTTTTCTTTGAACAAATCCACACCTCCCATTAGTCTAAATATTTCTAAATGTCTGCTATAAAAATGCTTTGGTAGCTATTTTTGATAATTTTTAAACATATATTTTATTTGTTTGATGCCCCTGTATATCGGGTGGAGGCTAGACTTAAGTTTAAAGCTAATTTTTTTTCGATGCTATGCTATGGGCAACGCAGTGCTGGTACTGCTAATTTATAGTAAATATTTTAAAGAATGAATAGCCGGCGTCCTGGCACAGAGGAAGCGCGTCTTTCTCGTGATCTGGATGTCCCGGGTTCGAGTCCCGGTCAGGGCATGGTTGTTCTTCTGTGCGCTATCGGTGAGGTGTGAGAATGTGCCCCGTAAAAAGGGGCTGTGCATGTGATAAGTGTATGCCATCTTCATATAGCTGGAAGTCAGACTTCTGCCCTCAGTTGCTCCGAGGGTTCATACCCTCAGAAGATACTTCACCCCGGCGCCCTCTTTCCATTGTAAAGCGGACACAAGATCATCATCAATGGATGAATATGAATAGCTAAAACTTTTGTCTCAAGAATTCAGATAATCAGAGATGAACGTCAAAAAAAATTAGCTGGATGAGTCACAGTCTCTAAAAATAATATTCAGTTCAAACAGATGATAACCATGGCATCATAGAATGCCATAAGAAAGTCACAAAATTTCACTTATTATTTCATATGTAATATAATATAGATTTTAGAACAGAATCAACAAAATTTCATCGGCTTAATCAATTGAATTATTTGAAAATCGCGATCCTTCCACACAAGGGCAAAGTATTCACGTTACAAAAAAAAAAATCCATAAAAAGATTCCAGGCGTGCTTTCCAAAGAAACCAAAGTAATTTACATGCTGAACAAAGTTTTAGGCTTCTCATTTTCGCTAAAATCGAAAACTGAGGAGCAAATTAGCTGCTTGGCGGGAAGTACGTGAGTTGGAACAGCGATGGGAGGAGGAAAAAATAGCCTCTAAGAAACGAAAAATTCTCCGGGAAAGAGCAGAAATCCTTTACCGCTGGCGTTGAGCATTTTATTCGTGAAAACTAAACCGAGCAACGAAAAATCTTGGAAATTCTGTTTTCTTTCTTTGTGCTTGTTTCACTTTTAAAATGGAAGATGTTTCCATGAAAGTAAAATTGTTCCAACTGTCAAATTTCTTGCAAGTTACCCTGGAATTTGTTTAATTCCTTTTACATATTTAAACCATTGCAATAATTGTATTTGTTTGTGTTTTACTAAGAAAAAAGTCCTTGTGGGAGATTTTGTCTTTTTACTTTCTCGTATATAATGCATAGTAATCGTCAAAAAAAATTCGAACTCGAGATTTTGACACATCTCCACATTTTAGACATCTTAGAATTCGACAAAACACATGTTTAGAAAATACCTGTCTGTCTATATGTGGCAAAAATAACTGATTCAAGAAAGCTTTAAGTGAGGCGGATAAAATTTAGTATACAAAATTTGAGCCGGCATCCTGGCATAGAGGTAGCGCATCTTTCCCATGATCTAGGCGTCCCAGGTTCTGGCATGGTTACTTTTCTGTGTGCTATCTGTGAGGTTGTGAATGTGCCTCCCTGCAAAAAGGGGCTGTGCAAGTGAATGTGGTGAGTGAGTAGCAAAAGTCGTACTCCTGGCCCTAGTTGGCGCTATTTCAAAACAAGAAACGCCAATTAGGCTTAAATTCACTGGCTACCTCAGCGAGATTGTCCATGGCAAGTGCCATAGGTAACAAGAAGAACATACCCAAATTTGTAAATTTCTATCAAGTTTTGATTAAAATCTGCTCTGAGAAAGTTCATCTGTTCGAATATAAGTTAACACGACATTTAGAAAATGAAGAGAGTGAAATGAATAAAATTCAATGCACAAGTGTAATATCTGTAGTACAGATCGAATTACGTGTTGGTTGTCAGAGGAAATCAGTTTGTTCAGTTGTTCGAATATAAATTAAAATGGTAACTACAAATGGAAGAAAGCGAGGAAGATAAAATTCAGTATATGAATTTAAAATTTAGAGTGTAGACATTTGTCAAATTTTGAGTCTAAACCAACAAAGAGTTGATGTCTGTCATTCTATATTTCCAGAAACATTTAAACGCTATAATAACAAAAATGCAGTGACTTAAATATATTTAATTTGGAGGGACTTACGTATTAAACCGCCAATCATTTTCGCCAAAGCAAAATTTGGTTGCCAATAGATCGCCTATGAGCCAAAATTGTTTTGCCACGTATTCGAAAGCATTAAAAAATTTGGCCACCAAAATGAAATTTGGCATGGTTAGGTGCGTCTAACCATGGGGCAGTCTATTGCATTTAAAATTTAAAAAAAAAATTAAAAACCTGTTGAATTGTAAATAATTATAAGTAAAATAAGACAAAAATGAGAGTCATAAGCTCCACTAGTAAGGCTGAAGGACAAGAAGTTCACAGAAGAGTCATACACGAAATAATAATAATAATAATTTAGAAAATAGGAAAGATAATAAATAAAAATTAAATCTATCAGTTTTTATGACAGTCTTTTACATATAGGATCAAGGATTTAAAAAACTTTCCGAATTTTTAAAACTGTATTTTCATGAACGAATAAATTTTGAAACCACTTACTTTCAAGATCATTTGCTGGGTTACCGAGACAAAAATATTTTGTCTCGGCGAAGTCTGAAAGTTAATGATCGGCGTCTCCCGTGTTTTTGCAGTTAGCGAGAGGAAGTTCAAAAATTTTAAAATATTTAAGATGCAGTCCAGACAATGTACTACAATGAATAAAAACTGTTGCTCTCTGAACTGCTACGTGATTTGTTGAGTACTTGAGTATGAATCTGATGTCTAGTAGTACTAGTTATATTGAATTCCATTTCCGTAATAAAAAGGAGAATACTTTACGGTCAAATCGAGGCAATAAATTCTTTCAACATTATAAAATTTGTATGGTGATTACTACGCATGACATAAGTTTTAATTATATTTTTAAAAAGTAGTTGAAATTTTATTATTTTTTCCTGAATATCTTCTGAATATATTTAAAAGAAAAAGGGGAAAACAAAATTTTAGCGGCATTAAAATGCAGAAAACAAGATCTTAAATGTTGTCTTTAATTTCCGAACAATTTAGTTTGTTGTTGTTACTAAAGACACTTTCCATGGACAAGCCCACTGATGAATCAGCGGATTTAAGCCGTAATAATCGTCTCTTGTTTGAAGTAGTGCCAACTAGGGGCAAGATTACGACTTTAGCAACACACTCAATACAGTCTCTTGCACGGCCCCTTTTTACAGGGGAAGTACATTCACATTCCTTACAAATAAATCACAGAAGAACAACTATGATCGAACCAGTACTCGAACCCGGGAGGCCCAGATCACGGGAAGACGCTCTACCCCTATGCCAAGACGCCGGCCTTCAACGATAATAAACCATGAAAACATTAGATTAAAATAAACATACTAATAAATGCTAATTACAAATGTGAATATATGCCACTTTCACATTTATTTAAGAAATAATTTTATGATTAAATATTTTGAAACTGTTTTTATTTGTCTTTAATTATCTTTCATTTTTTAAAATTTATATTTAAGTGCATAGTTTAGCGAAAAGAGTTTCCTACAGCTGAAAGGAATTTAATCTTTTCCCCTTCAAATTATACAGAAGAACGAATCAAATTTAGAATTTCGCTTTCAAACGAATTCAGTTAAAATCCATTCAATTTTCCCCCCCGAATATCCGACTTGCCGACAGTTGAGTTTAGAGTAATATTTTTGGGACAAACTACGATTTATTATTAATTTAGAAATGAGTAGTTACATAAGACAAAAGGATAGCACGCCTCACAGATAAAACACAGAAGAAGAACCTTGCACCAACCGGGACTCGAACCTGTGACGGCCAGATCACGAAGAAGATGCGCTACCTCTGTGCCAAGACGCCGGCTGATTTCTTTTAAATATAAGTAATATAAAGTGTCGCAACAATAATACATAATTTTTTGCATTTAATAATGTTACAAACACATATCGATGCATTCTGATAACGATGAAATGCATTATTTTTGCTATATTATTAGATATAAAATAAAAATCGACGAATCAAGTCTAAAACATTATTAAGCAACGATGTTTTTGTATTGGAGGTTAAAAGAAATATTTATCACATTTTTCTGATCATTCTAGTTATTTATTTTCATATTTCATAGATATTTTTAAGATAGAAATATTTTAGAATTACTGTTGAACTAGTCATCTATAGCGGCTAACTGAATTGCGAAGGTGAATGATGGGTAAAAGTTTTTAAGGCTTGGCCGTTTAATTAAGGATACTAAATTTGGCACATAATGTGGTATTTGGCACACACTTCCACATTTGGCATTTTAATTACTTAAAAATTAAAGACAATGCGCTACGCCGATTTTCTAAATCATAACGGTATTCTGTAACTGCACTTTTTTTTATTTATCTTATAAATTACAGTAGTAACTTCTTCATATTTCAACAATGGAAGAAAATGAAACGATCGAAAATTTGATAAAACAATGAAAACGTTTTGAATTACTGGGGAACAGTGTAAACCATTGTTAGAAATTATTCAAAAAATATTTTTCAATTACCAAAATTCTGGAAATATTTACACGGCTATTTAATTGTATCATTAAAAAGACAATTTCTTAAATTTTGAAAAAATTATCACTTTTGTAATATAATGCTCTTGGAAAAAGCTGTATTTTAATTTAATAGCGTTATGATGTTGTGGGAATAATTTCAATTAATAAGGTTTGTATAACTCAGTTATCGGACGATGTGTAGTTTAAACACCTTCTTTGTCAATTTGGCGATAATACGCCAATGCTTGCAAGCAACACCGATTATCCTTATTGTGGCAACCAGAGGTTATTTTTCCTCTTGACTGAAAGAACAAAAAAAATGGCGCATTTTCATGGTTGGCGAATTGGCGACTTTTGAAAAGCGCGCCAAGCAGGGGGTTAAAGAAAGTATAAAAAAAGTAAAGACGAAACTAGGAGTCAATCGGTATCGAAAGAGCTGAGAATAGCAGACTGAGTTGAGAGACGCGAGTAATTAAGCGAGGTTTTTCTCTTTCGAGACTGAGCGTTTTGTGCTGTTTGTGAGAGCTTACTGTAAATGTATTTTCTCTGTGTTTTGATTCTGCACATTCATGCTTTTATGTGCGACGTAATGTCGTTATTTATAATTCAGCCTGTTTTATCTATATTCACCTTATACACAAACAAAGAAGCGACATTTTCTGTTACTATATCATATGTTATTACAGTGATATATTATTATATATACAGTACTGGCCACAATATGTACACCTTTTGAGAAAAATGCGTTTTGAGGTACTTGTGTATTAACGCCATCGCAGCCAAAGTTACACTAATACGGTGTAGATTGGCGGCACTTAAAAACCGCCAACTTTGTAGTTTTTTAAGGCTTGATATAAGGTAAAGATTACAGGAATATTACCTAAAATGCATTCGTTATTCTTGTTATTTCTATAAAATAATCTCAAAATAATGTTTATATATAGGCATATATATACAATAATAATTTTTTACAACTTTCATTTTCAATTTTTCTACCTGGCAAAGTTTTGTGGCTCGACTGATTTTGAATTGAAATAACAGCTATGTTGTCATAGTTCTAATTCAACCTTTTAAAAATGCAGCTGCTGTGAAGAAGCATACATAATAATAATGCAATACTGATAAAAGAAGGTCAAACTTTTAAAAACGCATCTGCTTTCAAAGAAGTATAAATGATAACTATTCGCTACTGGTAAAAGCAGGGGAAAATATTCTTCAACCGATAATTTCCGGTGGCGCATAATCTTTATTTTTTGCTCGTAAATTTCGGAGACACCAAAACCTTCTAACCAAAACAACATCATGTTCTCACTTATACTATGAGAACATAATTCAATATGTCTGAAAAAAAATAACTAACTACCTTTTAAAGATTCATTTATACTGCTAAAATAAAGGCAAAATCGTAAAAATGTACTAAGAAAATGCTTATGCAGTAATAAAAAAAGATGTTAGGTTAAAGAGTTGTTTAAAAGTTAAAAATGCTAGATGATTTTGTTGAGAAGAATGTACTGAAATCTTCAAAGTAAAGCTCGACATAAATTAGAAATTTCCCAGACACCATAAGCATATTCGAGTTACGACTCAGACATTGCTTACTAATTTGACTGTCATTGAAACTAAAACCGTATTCATGAGAGTAAAATCATATTCACTCTGAAACAACATATTCGTAATGCCTCAGACGAAGTCATTACATTTTATAAGCAAAGCAGCAGTCCAAAAATTCGCCAAAACAATAACACCATAAAGGTTTCTAATAACGCCCAATAGATGCAGACAATCCCCAGATAAATTACCGCGCAAATATCTCTGGGCGAAACAGCACTTCATGAAGCTTTCCCCTATTTGTTTGTATCTTAAATAAGCTTGTGGTCGATAAAATGTGCAGAATGATGCACCCATTTTCTTAAGAAAGTTTCAAACATTCTAGTTTTAAAGGACACGTTTGGAACAGACTTATTTTGAATTAATTTAATGGCGTTTAACATCATCTTGAATAGAATGCCGTGAAGTTGCTTTCGAATATTTAACACTTTGAAGACTGCATTCATTTTTGTAATAGCCACTTCCACTTCACAATAAGTGAAGGAAAACACTCGATTTGTATTTCTGTTCTTTAGTTCTAAGAGAAAGTGTTTTAAATAAACTCCTCACAGATTTTCTGTCTTATAATTGCATCCTTTTAAAAGAATGAACATGATGTATCTCCATGAGAATTAAACGGTCTGCGTTTATATAAGTCTGTCTTATAACAAGCTAATTTTTTAAAAAATATTAACTTTTAAAATCTTGTTCTTACCCTGACTCACTTTATACAAGCTTCGTGATCTGTTGTTGTTGTTGTTACAATGACACTTACCAATGGAGAAGCATGCTGATGGTGGTCTTTGATTTTAAGCCGAATGAGCGTCTCTTGTTTTTGAAGTAGCACAACTAGGACCAAGAGTACGACTTTAGTAACGCACTCTCCATATTTGCTTGCACAACCCCTTTTTACAGGAGGGCACAGTCACACACCTCACAAATAGTACACAGAACAACCATGCCGAAACAGGGATTCGAACCCGGGACGCCCAGATCACAAGGAAGATGCTCTACCTCTGTGCCAGGACACTGGAGAATTTCGTGATCTAAAAATTATACACAAAATTCACGAGTCTGTAAAAAAAATCTATGGTCAACTTTGGCATTTGCTTACATTTTAAATAATTGGTGCTCACTAATCAAAGATTTTTCAATATTTTAAATTTAATTTTAACTAATCAAATTTTTATAATCTTTCTTCGGTAATACTTGGCATGTTAATTCACAAATATTATTTTTGAATTATTATAAAATTCAAAAATTAAAGCATTAGAGATATCAGTTTCATTTCTGCATCATTTTTTCTTTAATTTTAATAAAATTTTAAAATGTATTTTAAACACAATTTGAAACAATGACTCATTACTGTTGTAATGAAAATAAATAATATTATATTGGTTCATCGGATATGCTTTCATATAATTTTAAAACTGTTAATATTATGCTAAAAAAATAACTTTTTTAGTTATCAATTCCAAAGCAGAAATTTCATTTTATTATATATTTTTCTTTCACCTCCAGTAATTATTCGTACGCAATATTAGTAACATTAATTTAGTCAGGGCAAACAGGTTTAAGAAACCACATCTTATTATGTCAACTGATGATGTCGTGTCCGCTTTTTACCGCGGAGAGAGGGGTGCAGTAGCTTCTGAGGGTATGAACCCCTGAGCACCCGAGAGCAGAAGTCTGACTTCTAGCTCATATGAAGATGAAACACACACACAAACGCTTGCACAACCCCTTTTTACAGGGGGGCACATTCACCCATCTCACAGATAGCACACAAAGGAACAACCATGCCCGAACCGGGACTCGAACCCGGGACCTCCAGAACACGAGGCAGACGTGCTACCTCTGTGCCAGCAAGCCGGCTATTATGTCAACTGAAACAATTATTTTGAAAAATACTTGCACAATAAGCTTTGATAATTCCGATAGGTTATCAAAAAGGAAACAGGCGAAATTAATTGGCGAAATCAATATATTTATTGAATCTGGTGGCAGTATCAAAGTTTTATTTGCCTTATCGCTTGAAAGTTTAGTTGAGAGGAGGAAAGACATCAATTGATTACATAAAATAAAAATGATATTGATATAATGTGTAGGGCCGGTTGACTTCATCGTGTTGTTTTTTCTATAAAATATATTCAAGGAAGCATTTTTTAAAAATTTCTTTAGACGATAAAGGGATAGACGAGCTTTGAAGACATATCGATACACCTTAAGCTTTCATATGAAACAAAAATTGACAAAGTAGGACGAATGATTGGAGCTGAGAAGTTAGTTTGTTGACTTAGCATTTTTTTAAATTTACAGATGATAGTATATTTAGCCATGATTCTTCCTGTTTATCATATAAAGTAAAAAAATATGGTGCGACAGGAGAGAGCATCACCCCTTTTTGGCCAAGGATATTTAGCGCCAAATATGGCAATCCGATGTGGTCGTTGGAGGATATCTTCCTCCGGGAAATAAGACGCAAGAGCGTGGCCAGTTGGCGATTTTAAAAAGTGCGTCAAATGGGTGATGTTCTCTACGGATCAATCAAAAATATTATGTAAAGAAGGCAAAATATTATCCAGTTAAACGAAGAAAGGACAAAAGAATAAAACCTTATGTATCATACTACGATGTTTCAAATTAGAAACTAATGTGTTATTGTTAATCAAATTTAGTTCAGATTACACAAGATCATGATTGAAAGAAAAATACTGATTCTCCATAATCAATTTATAACATACAGATTTTAAACTTTGGTAAGAAAAATTTGCTTAGTTTTTCTTTTTTGTAATGTCCATTGTTTTGTTAAACAAACTGGTACTTTTCCGTTAGCCAGGCATCAGCGAAAAACCGCCAAAGAAATTTGGCGGAATTCTACTTTATTTGGTTATTTTTCGCTTTAAAATCGCCAAAGAAATTTGGCAGAGTTTTCCATTATCTGGAGATTTTTCGCTGGTGCTCGACTAACAGAAAAGTACCAACAAACTTAGTTTTGCTTTAGAATCCAAATTGAATCGCTAATAGCATGTTTAGATTCTTAAGTCTCAGTGAATTAAACCATATTATAACTTCCTTATACCATAACATTACTCTTATAAACAGATGATAAGAAGTGAACGTCTCTTTTTGTATCTCTTACTCCATTCCAGTTTATAAAAGTATCTATCTATATTAATAAAAATACAACTCGAAATACGTTGCTAAGCGCAAAACTGGAGAACAGCTTAACCGATTCGGCTAATTTTTAAAAAAATATTTTCGTTAAGACACGAGGATGGTTCTTATGGAGAGAAAAAATTAAAAAAAACTGCGTGGAAAATAGTTAAAACGACACTTTTCTTACTTTCCCACCATAAATCTGCATTTCCTTCCCCCACACCAACAGAGTTAGATAGCAGGAAGTAATAAATTATCATTTGTTTAGAAAGAAATACGCGAAGTCAGTTGGTTTTCATTCATAGATAACGGGATGTTTAAAAAAAGAAAGAAAATAGTTGCTTTTATTATTAGTCTGCATGGATATTTAATCTATGCCTGCTCAGTCTGAGCAGGGAAGAAAAAAAGTTATAACAAAGGGAAAAATGCGTTTATAAAAAGAAAAGTAGTGAAGAAAAAAAGGATAGAAAAGAAAAGAAGGGTGTGTGTGTCACCATTATTTCGTCTGTGCGAGGCATTTTCCAAGCTGTTTTTAAGCTTTTGCATCTCTTGAAAATCAATTGCGTCTTTATTTGTTTAGTGTGTGTGCATTTACGAAAATTTGAATATCATTATTCTATAAAAACAGAATTTTAGACCTTTCCCTCCACCATTTAAGTAAAATATCAATTCCGGGACAATCATTGCTCGGATAGAAAGAGAAAGATGAGTAATACAATGAACAGATCATCTGAAGAAAATAATACTAAGTAATACTATAGATGAATTATATGACTATCAAAATTTGTTCGGTTTGAAAATATTTTGGCGAAAAACCTGTTATGAGACACAGCTACATAAAATATTAGCGAGAAAACTTTAGCGAGCATTAATACTGGCGAACCGACAGGCCGCCAAAGGCGGCTAGTCTTTAATAAAATTTATTGTACTTTAGAATGAGCAGGTATACAAGAAATCTTTTGATTGATGCAAAGGAACAATTATTATAAAACTAATGCAATAAAAGAAAATTTTGTTAGTACTTCTGTTTCTTATATATTGAATTGTCAACTATAAGATTTTTTATTAAAAGTAAAATCCATAATATGAAGGAACAATTAGTAAAGGCTTCAATGTTAAATCTATCTTCCGTTTGCAACATTAATAAAATGGTCACTTAATTTCCCAATTATTTTCTGGTAATTCATTTTAGCTAAGTCAATATTAATTTCACTTTTTGGATGAGGTGTTTTGTTTGGATGTTAGAAATAAAATGCCTTATCAGTTGCCATCCTATTCATTTAACAATATAAAAGAAACACATTTATCGCTAAATAATCTTATATTATTTTTAGCACTGAAATCTCATTACCAAGATGGATTTTTAGAATTCGTTTATAGAGTTTATACGCTAATCTATACACAGTATTAAATGAAGTCTCCTGAAGGCGTCTGTATGTTGGAACCACAAAAACTCAAGAAATAGTTAACGGATATTGGATATATTGATACCATTTTGTAGACCATTTGTTAGGGAAGGTTTTAGTACATTAAAATATCAAAATAAAGAGTTTTATAGTTTCGATTTTAACTTGTTTATACCTGCGCGAAAACTTCAAACTGCTCATGTGCAAATAGCAAAAGCTGTGGTATACATAAGCGATGCATTTCTTTGTTTACGTGGATTTTAGACTGAGATTCAAATCTCATTATGCCGAAAAGAAGGAAGTCCAAGCTCAAAATGATCACCTGAGTTTTGACTACGAACTTATCATAGTTTTATCTTTGTAATAGTCTAAGTATTTCTGAATGTGTGCTATAAAAACTGTTTTGTAGCTATTTTTGATAATTTCTAAATATTTTTTACGTTTGTTTGATGATACGTAATATGCCCGTGTAATATCCGGACAGAGGCTAGACTTAAATTTAAAGCTAAATTTTCTTCTTGGATGCTATGTCACGGGGAACGCCGTGAGAGTACTGCTAGTGTTGAATAAGCGTGTAGCCATTTTATTAGAAGAAACAAATTAAATATTTCATCTCTATCTACAATTGGCCATAGAAAGAAAACTATCCCACAAGAAATTACTTTCTTATGAAGTAGGCTCCTTTACAGAAGCACATTATAAACATTACATTGCTTTTATTTCGCACATTCCGTTTTAAAATCAACATTTCAATTCCGTCTTAATATGTCAGTCATATCACAACGCAGTCACATTACACCGAATATTTTAAATGTATGCA
Organism: Argiope argentata; assembly: GCA_026289955.1. Lineage (NCBI taxonomy): Eukaryota > Metazoa > Arthropoda > Arachnida > Araneae > Araneidae > Argiope > Argiope argentata. The sequence continues at coordinate 5,008,511 of JAOUZG010044037.1, read as the reverse complement.
ATATGAAAGATCCTATTTTTACAATAGCTCATAATTTTATTTTATTTTGCATATAGTTTTTATTATTCAATAGAAATTGATACCTCACTCTTTAAATGTACACTTTTATGACTTATTTTACTTTACTTAACCTATATTCGCTTCAAACATCGCTTTGTTTCCTTTGCTCCCTGATTATCTTCTGGAATGCGCCCGTCTAGACGCAATCACTCTTGCTATTCGATGGCCTTCGATCATGTGATAGGTAGGGAACTGTTTCACTTCGCGTGTAATTGCATTTGTCTGAAAGAGGGTTGCAGCAAGAGTCACGTAGGAGCATCTTCTTTGAAAGATGACTTCCATGTTTCCATGGCTGTTTGTACTAGCGAACTTCTGGGAAAGAAAGTATCGCAGTTTTAAATATGAATAATTAATTTCTTCCCAAAAGAGAAATAGAAATAGAAATCGGCGCCAAATGCTCATGATTAGTCATCCTGTCGACTCTTCTAATGGATGATTTTTCGATTCAGAAAAAATTTAGCATATGTGGAAAAATGTATCTATCATGCTGACGTGATCCAAATATTAAAATGTTTTCTGAAAGGGAATTAGATGCTTTCTCTGCTGTTTTCGCTTATGCCTCATGCAGAGCGTATTGACGGATTTCCGATTGGAGATTTACTATGGGCTGATGGGCGGGGGAGGAGATGAGCGGAAGCAAGTCTAAAAAAGGTATCAACTTGATTACCAAATAAACAGAGTTCAGGGCATATCCGAAAATCCTCTTCGTTATAAAGTCTTGGGTTTAAAAGAGTCCTTAGCAATTCCTCTTCAAAAAAGAGTCATAAACATGATTAGATTCCTAATTGATCATGAAAAACTGTTATAGTATAACCCTATCAATTTTCTACCCTAGTATAGTTATAACCCTATCAATTTTCTAACCTAGTGTAGTTATAAC
>JAOUZG010044037.1:4973457-5007561 GCA_026289955.1 Argiope argentata | reverse complement strand
CTAACCTAGTGTAGTTATAACCCTATCAATTTTCTAACCTAGTGTAGCTATAACCCTATCAATTTTCTAACCTAGTGTAGTTATAACCCTATCGATTTTTCAACCTGATTCATTGGATACATCTCGCATTTTATTCTTAATAAATCCTTGAACCCCTTCAAGTAAGTAATTTTTACTATTAGTATTATATTTTCATTCATACTGCATATTATCGTGTTCATTCATCCAATTTTATTGTGCTTCAGATATTCCTCAATCTAGTGTTTACCCTTTATTGTAATGTTTTATATTTTCGTATTATGTCATTTGTTTGTTTCTCTCAAATCAATTGCTATGCATTTTTAGGGGGAGGGACAAAATCCAGCTACATCTATTCCAAACCGGAAAAGAACCTCATGAGCCCTAGAAACAGAGGTGTGGTATTACGTGTTAAATAAACAGAGTTGGAAGAAGCACATACCTTTTTTAATATTATGGCCTATGTTTATTCACATGGAATTATTAAAATAATTTCCAACTGAAAATTCAATTCTAATTTACAGAATATTGTAATATTAATCATTTGGGAAAATTGTTATTGCTCGACAAATTCTATGACTAGTTCTCTTTGTTGTTTACTCGTGCATGAAGTATGGACAAAGTTTAGTAATATTCCAAAAATTCAAATCTGGATCTTGATGAATGACTATTGAACCCTTAATAACCTAGCGTTTCAATTTTGATACCAATCTTTTAAACCGAATGTTCACATTACTATTAGTTTTTTTATAGGTTGGCTGTACGTATTTTACTGTTGTATAATATTCTTTCCAACGAAATTAAAAACTTACCTCCTGGTTCTGTAAAAAGTGTAAAGTGTCGTTATGTGATAATAAAAACAATCAATATTTCGCATTATTTCATGCATAGGTATATCTGATTTCTTTATGGCGTTAATGCCTGAAGTATCAAAATTGATACCTGTTTTTTTTTCTAAATAAATATGTAAAATAAATATTGTGATTTTTTTAGCTATTTTTCCCTTTATCTAGACCCTCAAGCAAACACAGTAATATTAAAAATAAATCACTTTCGTAAATCAGGCTACTAAGGGTTCAATAGTAATCCGTTGATCTTTATCGCCAAATTTAAATCCGTCGCCAATTAGTTACTAAACCCTTGGCGATCGTTGGCGAAGATGGTCTAATACGTAAGTACCTGTTATTATGACAGATTCCACAAAATCAGAAACACTGACGTTTCATTGATTCTGAAATATTTTTGGAAATAACTACATATTTATTTACTTATAAGCGCCAGCAATGTAATACACGTGACGATTTTGTTAATAGGTATTTGATTTTTTCAAATTTAATGATTTTAAAATTGACGGACGAAGAAAGGAATTATTATAAATTTATTTAGAAATGTTGGCAATGTAGTATATGTGACCGATTTTTCAAGCTGTCATTTGATTTTTTTAATTCAATAATTTTAAAATTGAAGGACGAAGAAAAGTAATTCTGTCATTCTGGTAAAAATTTATATTTCATCCGTTTTTAATACTTTTCCCATTTTTTAAGTCTTTTCTAATAATGCGAGTTGAAAATATGTCCTTACTAAAAGTAATAGAAAGTGTTTCTGTCTGCATTGTTCTATTCAAACTATTTAATCTGAACTTATTAAATCTGATACATATCTATTCCAGAGAAAAGGAATGCTCGTCTCGGGAGAGATTTTTTCACCCTGGAATTTTAATCAATTTTATTGGTAAAATTTTCTTTTGTATAAAATGCTATAAAATAAAATATCCTTTTCCAAAACATGTGCGTAATAAAAGAAAAGTTTTAAAAATTGAAATAAAATAGTTCGGAATCTTAACTTTGCAAAAACCAGGAAAAAACCTACATTTTTTTTAAATTTCAAAATCTTATGCGCTGCATTTTATAAAGAATTAATAACATTCGAGGAATAATTGCACAGAAATTAAATCGGTATCTTTGAAACTATATAATTTTTCATTTGACATTGTAATTTTTGTCTGAATAGTTTCTAGCTCAAGTCAGCCACTCTTGTAGTATGTGTCCATTTCGTTTCTTGAAAGAAGCTCTACTTTTCTTCCCTCTTTTTATATTATTGATGTTTGGTTACTTTGAAATAAATAAAAACCTGATAAAAGTTATACACTTTGAAATAAAACAGAAATTATTTTTAAAAATCGTGCTAGAGTATTTCAAAGTAAATTTTTTTTTAATTTATAACAATTGAAAAAAAAAATGCTATACAAAAATGACATTGGTATCATTGAAACGGGAAAACTTTAAATTTTAAAATAGTTTGAAAAATTTCTTCTTTTTTTTATAAATTATTTTTAAAGTTACTGTGAAAGAAAGGCAATATGCCGGTTGATTTTTAATTAATTAAATATTGAATTTGTATTTGATCTTCGGGATATTGAGAATATTCTATTCTGTCTGCTGTTTTGAATAAGAAATGCACAAAATTTGAATTAAATTCGACCTCAGATGTTTGATGCGGGATTTACAGGCCGGCTTTCTGGCACAGAGGTAGCGAGTTTTCCTCGTGTTCTGGGAATCCCGGGTTCGGGCAAGGTTATTCTTCTGTGTGCTATCTGTGAGATGTGTGGCTGTGCCTCCCTGTTAAAAGGGGCTGCGCAAGTGACTGTGTTGTGTGTAGCTAAGTCGTACTCTTGGCGATACTTCAAAAATAAAAGACGCTCCTTTCACCTTAAAATATGCTGATATAATATCAGCGGGTCTTGTCCAATTTCAAGTATTAAAAGTAACAAAAACAACAATTTACATGTATGGTCATATATTTTTTTTATTTAAATTAAGATATAAATCTTTTTAATGGAATCAAATCCCATGGCACTATAGAGCCATTAAAATTTTAAATGTCAACTTTTAATATGTAAAAATGAGTATTAATAGTTTTACAATATCTTTTGAGATAATATAATCTCACTTTCTCATTCTTCATGTAAGCTGAGCAGATAATTAGCCGTTTTCCTTTCTTGGCTTTTAACTTGGAAGAAAACTCACTCGATTCATTACATGAAGAAATAATGAAACTTGCTTGAATTTCATTGTGTTTGTTGGTATTATTGTGATATCATTGTATTTGTTGATATTATTGTGATATAATTGTATTTACGGGTATTCATTGTATTTACTGGGTTCAGTATTGAAAATACTGGACGATTTAAACAAAAATTCGTAGGACAACTAATTGATATCGATAAAATATATTTTTAGACTTTAAAATGGTATAAAAATCAGCTTTATACAATGATACTTTCATGATATTTGATGGTAAAATTTCAAAATAAATAAAATTCTAAAGAAATTTTTTTAAAGCATTCCGAAAGGAATCCTTATTTTTAATATCGTAAACATATTTTCTCCAAATTTGGTAGCTGTTTACCAAACTTTGCCTATAGATGACTATTTCTCCAAATATATGTTTATATGTGATCACATGACGCAGGCACACATAATCTTTATAATTAGTTTAATAATTATAATAGTTTAATAATAATAATTATTATACATAATCTTTATAATTAGTATACTTAGATAGCAATTTAATTTATACAAATTCTTTTTACCTCAAATATAAATGAAGTTTCTAACTGAAATTTCACTTAACATATTCTAAGGTAATTATAAAATTTTATTTATTTAAAAAAAATCAGAAACTTAATTATGCTATTTCTAAAAATATGTAAGTTAAAAAGAATTATGCGTCAATCGTATTATCTTAATATTTTTTACCTCATAATTCCAGAAATAAATACACAACGTTCTAGTCGATCAAGTTAGATTTTAATTGTAATATTAATCTCTGTTTGGCGCAAATTTTGGCGATATATCTTTTAATGTTACTATGGTGTTGAAATTTTGGCTGTTAAATAGGTAAATTTTGGTTTTCTTTTAAACACAATTATAAAGATATGAGTATAAAGAAATAAAATATATTTAAATTACTGAAAATCTGGTAGTTTTTATTGCATAGAAATTTTTGTCGTCATAAAGATTAATTATACCGATTAGCTGAGAGTTTACAATTATATGACGATTAGTTCATATGAAGATAATTTTCTAAAATTTAAATTCAAGCTGAAAGATGTATAGTATTTAATGAAATTCAAAGCAGACATTCCGATCACTCAAAATATAATGTTATTATAATATTTAATTAAATATTTAATAAATTTATTAATCTTTCAATCGTTTTTGAAAACACTGTTAGATGAATCAGCGGATTTTTAATCGAATTGTTTTTTTATCATATCAGAACGTGATGTTATTTTAGGAATGAGGTAGACAAAAATCCGTTGGCGAAAAATAAAAATAAAAAACTGTTGGAGAAAAGTGAAATTTTATTATCTGCACGAGCATCTCGAAAAATCAGCTTTTAATAATGTATTGCCATTGCATTTACAAAAGCTTTGCTTAGAAAAATAAGTTAATTACTACAGTTAATTATAAGTTAATTACTAAAAATAAGTTAATTAAATTGAAAATGCAATTTTAATTCACGTGATTATACGAAATGAAATAAATAGGAAATGTGTTACATTTTTAAACAATAAATGCGTGAAAATGATTTTTTGGATCGTTTACAATACCAAAGTGACTCATTCAGTGAAACAATTATAATGAATAAAAAATATATTTTAACTTGCACGAGCACGTGGTGCTTGGCCGTTCAAGAAATGATGTTCTGACATGATACATTGAAATATGCATCAAGGATTTCATTTTAAATTTAAATTACTGCTATCATCTACTGTAGTAACTGAACCTCAAAATCTGTAAAGCAAAATACTGAAGATATTAGAATAATTATAAATTAGATTCTACAGTTTTTATTCACGGTCTTTACTAAAACGAATTTCATGAAAAATTCCGATTTTGGTTTTGAGGCTTCTAAGCTGAAAACTAAATCAATGCCAAACATGCAACCACAAATTGTCATGTTAAAATGAACCTCGGAAAGTAATCCTTACTTCATGAAATGAACGGAAGCGTTCGGTTAATTAGCATGTCGCCGGTCACGCAATGTCCGTTTGCGCAGCATGGGACGAACTCTCTGTCCTGTTTTTTACTAGATTGTTTAATATTAATGGATCCTTTTAATGAATTTTCGTGCTGTCCTTTCGTCTAATGTAACTACTCATTTCTAAATTAATAATAAATCGCAGTTTGTCACAAAAATATTACTCTAAGCTCAACTGTCGGCAAATCGGATATTTCAGGTGAAAAATGGAATGGATTTTAACTGAATTCTTTTGAATGCGATATTCTTAATTTGATTCGATCTTCTGTATAATTTGAAGAGGAAAAGGCATGCTTGTCGAAAGTATACGATGTCCCTTTCCTTTTTAGAATGTTAGAAGGTGAATTTTAAATTCCTTTCTGCTACAGGGAACTCTTTTCGCTAACCTATACACTCAAATATAATCTTTAAAAATGAAGGATAATTAAAGGCAAATAAAAATAATTTCGAAATATTGAATTATAAAATTATTTCTTAAATAAATGTGAAAAGGGCATAAATTCACATTTGCAATTAACATTTATTTGTCTGTTTATTTTAATCTTATGTTTTCATAATTTATTATTGTTGGAGACCGGCGTCTTAGCACAGAGGTAGCGCGTCTTCCCGTGATCTGGGCATCCCTGGTTCAAATCCTGGTTTGGTCATGATTGCTCTTTTGTGTTCTATCTTTAAGAAGTGTAAATGTGCCTCCTGTAAAAAGAGGATGTGCAAGTTAATGTGATGAGTGAGTAGCATAAATCGTACTCTTGGCCCTAGCATTTTACAGAAAGCATGCTTTTATTCTACAAAAACCCCACTACTAAAAGACACGGTCGACCACTATTTATTGTCAATGCTTTCACACCAAGCAATATATTTATATTAAACCTAATTTATACGCTTAGTATAAATATAAGCCAGTAATTGATCAAAGGCTTCATTTTAAAATATTCGTTGATATTATCATGTCATAGCATGATATTATTTTGGGAATGAGGTTTTTTGGCGTCAACAAAAATCCGTAGGCGAAAAAATAAAAATTTTACAACCTCCCGTATTCGAAAAATCAGCTTTTAATAACGTGTTGCCATCGCATTTAAAAAAAGCTCTGATTTTAAAAAAATAAGTTAATAATTACAGCAAATTACACCTATAAAAATGTCATTTTGAGCAGGTGATTATGTGAAAGGAAATAAATAGAAAATGGGATATTTTTTTAAACAATCAATGCGAGACAGAGTTTTTTTTTTTTTTGGATCGTTTGCAATGCTAAAGTGACTCATTCAATGAAAGAATAAAAACGAATAAAAATATAATTTAACTTGCACGAGCACACGGTGTTTGCCCGTTCGAGAAATCATGTTCTGACATGACACATTGAAATATGCTTAGCAGATTCAATTTTAATCTTTTTGTTTTTTACTTTTCATGATAGCTATTTCATTTGAAAGGTTTTCGGAATTAGAAATATGTGTTTAACCGACGTTTGCGGAAATAAAGTCCGGGTAATGACACCACTTTGCAATCTGTATTGAGTCTATGTAATGATATTGATATTGTGACGACGTAGCAAATCTTGTTTGGAAATAATAATTTTAAACCTTCTTGAGCCAAACTTGCAAAGCAGATTTCAACAACACATGATCGCTCCGGGGGGGAGCGCCTTGTAGTGAGGATGAGATGCTTCCGGCATGGTGGTTGGATCTCGCCACCCTGAAGGGTGGTGTAGGTACAGGGGACGTGGCTATAGCGAACACATAAGATTTCGTGGTCAGAGTGGACACATTTTTTAACCATCTCAGTGCAGATAGAGGGAGCAGATAAATAAATACTTTTAAAATTCACCAAACTGTATTTTAAGTGGTAAATATCTTTCTCTTTTAATAAAGAGAAAGATATTTACCACTTTAATAATTTCTGTTTTTACACTCGATTACCAAATTATAAGGAGAAATACATTTTTTCCAATCAAATTTAATTATTTATATTAAGATATTATGATATGAATGCATTTTAAACATAGCAAAATGAAATGAAAATAAAAACTTTCAGTGAAATATTTAAAAATCAATAATAAGTAATAATATAATAAATGGTATAAACGAATTTTAGGGACACATTTTCTTTACAGCGAGATCTCTTTTCTTTTATACATACCTAACACATTCCTGACTTATTTTTTCGAGGTAAACGGTGTTTGTAATTGTCTACCACTGAGCATTCTTTTCATCTTTTTATAGAGAATAATTTTGTTGAAAGGGCTATAATTTCCATCTCAGATTTTTCAACGATATAAGATGACATACACATTTCATAAAGATCAATCTACTGAGATACTTTATATCTACTGAGAAAATGAGAAAGGCCTCTCTCAAAAGTATCGGCTTGTCTCTACAACAAGTGCAAAGCTCGAAACTGCACAATAGGTGACATATGACTGATTAGGAAAACAACACAATAGGCGTAAGAATGTCCGTTCTATCCACCCAGGTCCATTCGTGAGTCCGCTGTAGCCACTGTCCGCTCTGGCCACGTAACCCCTAGGAGGGTTGGCTCTTCCCATCGATGACGGAACATACTTCCTACGGGATGGGTTGTACCGTGGTCGGTGATGGCCCGTAGGATTCAACCACAGTTCGCACCAGTTTTGCTGTTGCGACATTAAGCCTAATGGTTTAAATCCGTGTGCCTTCGTGGGGAGTTGGAGAGTCCGGTGTGACTTAATCAATACATGATGAATTCAAAACTTGGTCTGAATAAGCATCTGTACCATCTTTCAAATCTTTTGGATTATATATACCGGGTGTCCAAAAAGTTCCCGTACTCCGAACTTTAAAAAAATCATTGTCCATGATTTTTTTCAAGTATATTAAATTTTGTCATACGAGTAATGAAGCCATGGACATACTTGAAGCTTTTTTTGGCGATCGACTTATCTCAAAAAATCTTTGGCCACCTCGATCCCCTGATCTGACCATCCCGGACTTTTTTCTGTGGGGATATTTAAAGGACAAAGTTTATGAAGGTGATCCTCAAACAATAGATGATTTGAAAATCGCAATTACCCAAAGGATACGAGAAATCACTCCTAGCATGTTAAAACGCGTTTCGAAAAACATGCGCAAACGAGTTCAGCTTTGTCTCCAAGAAAGGGGTGGACATTTTGAACATTTATTATAAATGTAAGTTCAGTATTTTTTTACTTAGTTATGTTAAAAGTGCTTTTTATCATTGGCATTAAAATAATTCTTTTTAAATATATTGTTTTTATAAAATAAATTCACAAATCATCAGTACGGGAACTTTTTGGACATTCTGTATAATTGGGATGGACATATGAAGAATATTTCCCTCTTAAATCTTAAATATTTCACTTCCAAATTTTCGAAGTTTTACTTTTAAAGGACCCAAAACAAAAGTCAGCTGTACAGTTTGGATTTATTCTTAGTGTAGGTCAACACAACAAATCTGTAGGCAGATGATTCCAGCGATCAAATCGATATCCATTACGAAGTAAAAGGATTCGCCGCATCGCGATTAATATCATTTCCTAAAAAGGCTTCATTAAATCACTTTCCGTACAGATTGAAAGTTTGCGTGCCATGAGTCTTTTAAGGGGATTTTTCGCTTGCACAATAAAGGAAATCGTGGGTCCGGCTCAGAATGGAGCCCTGGCTTTTATTCTAATGTTCCAGAATAATTATTTTTATTTATGCGCCTCTGGGGTTTTAAAAAAATCGAGGTAGCAAGTGAATACTTGCGAAGGTTATTTGATAGAAAGGTTTTACAACGTATCTGTAAAGGCTTAAGAAGTCTTCAAAAGTATAAAAAAAGCAATTTAGAGAATTTTGTATGAAAAAAATTTCAAAAAATGGGTCATGCCTGTATTTTTATCATTGTGTTAAAATTATGTAAAACTTACACAGAGTAGAAATTTTATCAGTGAAATTTTATCAGGTGCCTTTTGAAGAATTATGGCAGACATATCTAAATAATAATAAAGCTTATTTTTAGTATGTTGGCGTTTTGAAGCGTAGATAATTTTAAACCCAGCTACCAGATTTGCCACGTATATACCTTGGAAGGTAATAATGTACGACTCGGAGTAATTTTTTAAAACTTTAATAAATAAAAAATTAATTTGAATTTTGATGTTTTCCGCGATAATTTCCTAAAAATGCGCTGCACATGTTAGCAGGTATAGCTCTTAAATTAATAATAATCGCATAATTAACTGATACCAGTGGGACAGTCAAGCAGATAACAAATAAACATTAAAAGAATTTTATTGCTAGTTATTTTTAAAATTTTTCAAATTCAAAATAAAATCTTAGAAATTCTTTCCTTTATACTTATATTTAAAAAGATAAATAAAGTTAGTTATCATGTACTCTTTACTAGTCAGTAACTAGCACAAATTGTAGGGCATAATATATTTCAAATGATAAAAAATATTATATATTATTTGACTAGTATCAAGTGACGTGTAATAAAAAGAAAGTGCAACGTGGAATTTTTGCTGTTTGGATTCAAATTTTTGTATAAATTTCAACACCTGTTTTAACATAGATTTATATCTGAAATTCCGTAAACCCGTCATTACCTTTTATTCATTATTAATGTTTAAAAATTAACGATGACTCATTTTTAATTACTTACAATATATTGGAAATGGCTGAAAGCATTTTTAATACATTTTATGTCGTTTTGCTTCTACAGCAAAAAAATAGTGTGTTTTTACTTACTTAATTAATTGAGTTTAAAATTAGTTAAATTATTTATTAACTAATTTTTTGTACTTTTAGAAACAATTTCATTGACCCTTTATAATTTTTTAAACTAATCACTTCAGACTTCCAATTAATTTGTCTGGAATATTGATTATATTTAATTTCAAGTGAATCATTTTTTATAACTTCATATTCATGATTCCACGAAATTATCTTACAGTAAAGTCGTGTTATTTTAATTCTCTTAATTAAATTCTGTTTACCTTGAACGTGAACCTTTATAATAGAGATAGTCCTACAACGCTATCAAAAACTTTAATATTCAGTTCATCTATTTTCTATACTCCGCAATATTATTTCCTTTTTTATTTATTTCCTAAATTACACAAACATTAAAGAGAATCATTTTTTTAACTTTCAAAAATGTAAGAAAATCAAACGTTTAAGAATTTGATGAAACAATGGAAATGAGACAAACATCAGAGTGGTAATGTAACTTATTATTGGAAATCAGACAAAAAAAATATTTTTAAAAAAATTTCTAAAATTCAATAAAACTTCCCATGACTAATAAATTGGTATTACAAAAAAATGACAATTGTGAGTATGTAAAATTTATTTCTGTGCCATAATATTTTAAAAGCTAAGTGGAAAAACTTAAACATTGAACTTGTTTTGTGATTAATTGAAATTTTAATTATAATTCTTAAAACTCCACAAAGGCTCTACCCTCCAAACATGTGCTAAAACTGGTTTCTATACAATGCATGTGCCAAAATTGGTTTCTATACTATACATGTGTAAAATTTGGTTTCTGTACAATACATGTGCGAAAACTGGTTTCTATACTATACACGTGCCAAAATTGGTTGCTATACAATACACTTGCCAAAATTGGTTTCTATACAATACATGTGTCAAATTTGGTTTCTATACAATATATGTGCCAAAACTGGTTTCTAAACAATACAAGTGCCAAAACTGGTTTCTATTCAATATATGTGCCAAAACTGGTTTCTAAACAATACATGTGCCAAAACTAGTTTCTATTCAATACACGTGCCAAAATTGATTTCTATACAATACTTGTGCCAAAATTGGTTTCTATACAATACACGTGCCAAAATTGGTTTCTATACAATACACGTGCCAAAATTGGTTTCTATACAATACACGTGCCAAAATTAGTTTCTATACAATACACGTAGCAAAATTGGTTTCTATACAATACATGTGCCAAAATTGGTTTCTATACAATACATGTGTCAAAATTGGTTGCTATAAATCAAACGGTCTGGTCTGTAGAAGCGTTAACGCATATATGCACGATCAACTTTATTATTAGTACAAATATATATGCGAAGTACTATATTTTGTTAAAGCGTTTCAAGCTCAATGGAAATATGAAAAATCCAATTTTTCAAGATAGATATGTGGCGGATACTATCTAAATTGAAAATTACTTGATGCTATTTAATTATTGTTAAAAAATCAGTCAAAACGATTTACAGAGCAGATGCTGGATCTATAAATATTCAATATCGCATGTGGCTGCTTCTGGTGTAAAAATATAATTTTTCGAAATTTTATTTCGCTTTTTAGTTTAAAATTATGAAAAATTATGAAAAAATTTTCTTTAATTATTTCGGAATATATTCACAAGAATCATTTTTAAAATCCTTTAAAAATTATAAATTTTTTCTTTAATATCAGTTTTTTTTCAGCTGTTTTGTTCTGATTTTTAAAATTAAAAAATGAACAATCTTCTAAAATTACTTTTCGTGGTTCGAATTACTGGATTTATACTCTTGCGCGCTGCAATAATATTAAATATATTTTGTGCTTACGTAGTAGTGATATTACTGTAAAATTTCCTTTTTTTTTCTTTAATGATAAAAAAAATTTAATCTAATATGTGGTTTGTGTTTGCAAAAATGGGTTCTCAATAAAAAATATATTAATGAAAAGGAAACTAATGTAAACATAACTGTTTTTGCTTGCAAGATTATTTAATATTTATATCTATAACAGTCAAGAGAACTCATTCCTAATTTCTGATTCATTGTTTTAATCATACTTAAATACCTTATGTAACTAGGCATAAATCTTAAAAGCGAAATAAAGATAGAAGAATCCCATCTAAAACCGGTATGTGATTACGATATTTCAAGACAGTAGTTCGAATTTTCTTTAATTTTTTTTATTACTGATTAAATTTAACGAATATTTATTACATTCAAATTAATGCGGAGAGCGTTAAATTGAAGATGGTGAAAGATTCCCCCCCCCCAGGCTGAAAAATAAAAATGTGGTGAAAATACAGACATTCCCGTTTAATATTAGAAATGAGAAAAAAAAATTAGGGAAAAAATATGCATACTTCAATTATTAAAAATTAAAAGCAAATTTTTTATCACTACTGTCTAAATTTAAATTCCTTTACGAGTTTATCCATTGGATTGTTATAAAACTTTAAAATCAGTGCTTTTGTTTTTCATATAACTCGCTCTTTAGAGACTATCTACGCTTGGCAACTAATTACATTAATAGAAATATGACTTGTATTTCTTCCTAAATCTTTTACGCGGAAATTCCGGTTCAAGATTCCATCAACAAATTCTTGTTAAGAAGTTAATTGCCATCGACATTAAATTTGAGTTATTTTAATAATCTTACATTTGCTCTGTTCATTGTATACATAACCTGCTCCAACAAGATCAAATCCCATTACATCATGTAACTATTAAAAACCAAATTCTCTCATTCATTTATATTCTAACTTTCCCTATACTATTATTTAAGTTCATTTTTCTTTATGTAAATTATACATATTTTTGCAAGCGGGCGAGTGCCACGGAAGCACGCCGAAGTTGGAGACGTTTGATGAGGAGCTTCGCGCCAGCCGGGTTGGTTTGGCGAAAGGAATAGTCTGGTAGCCGCTGGATTGTACGTGAAGCGCCGCGTTGCTTCGTGTGCTTTTGGGAGCGCGTCTCACGGTCGGCTATATAAGGGGCGGGTAACCGTAGTTCCGGCAATTAGTTAGTTGAGAGTTTCCCTTCGGAAGAGAAGCCTCTCGCTGAACCAGGGGATTATTTTCCTCGCTTGTTATTTGTGAACTGTGTATACGTTTGCTGTTAACGTTTTATAATTGAGATCACTGTGACTTACTGTTTACTGTGCTACACGTTAGCTGTTTTGCAGTCTGTTTTTATTGCGTGTAAGGCTTGTATTTACGCTGTTAGTGACTGTTGACTGCTAGATTGTGTTTATCTGAAGTTTTCCCCATATCAAATCATCCTGTAAATAGCTGTAAATAAATTTGTCTGTGCTGTCCTCAAGTAAAGTCCATTCAATCCGAACCCACTACGCTAAAAACGTAACAATATACTAAACAGAGTCTTTTTACGTTTCAACAACAGAAGAATATTATGAGATTAAATATTTGATGTAGTATTGAAAACGATATTAACTTCAATGCAATAATCAAATCTATTGCTTGATGTCGATGCATTTTTTAATTGTCGAAATTTTCAGAAAAAAAAGAGCTAAATCGAAATCCATTCATGAAAAACAAAATTCAGATTTCAAAATCGTGCAGAAGTCATTAGTGTGCAATAATATTTGTGGAAATTGTGGGGGAATAAAATCAAAATTTTTAATTAATTAAAATTAGAATATCCAATAAAAAAATTTAATTAATTAAAATTAGAATATCAATTAGAATATGATTAGAATATCAAAAAATTGCTTCAAAATGCATATTCTCACCCTCCAGTTTATTGATATTTATGCTAAGTTTAATAGCTCTTGGTCAAATGATCTGATGAGTCTAATACATATATACACAAATAGGTACTTTCATCTTTGTTATAAGTAAAGCCAACCATAGAATAAAGAATTATAGTAATAAGTATCTTGATATCCTTTATGAATTTAAATTTTTTTATCTTATCACAAGTTGCTGTTTAAAACGTATTTTTAAGAAATTAATGTTGCTCAGTCACAAAATTGATCACCAAAACGCTAGGATAGTTATAATTCAATGAATTTAACATTGTACATGCAGCAATTTCTCATGAGAGTCGTCAAGTCAATCATTTAAATGGATACCAAAAATAACCGTTCTAAAATAAATGAACTACGCCATGCCGTATTAAAAAAGACTGTGTTAAAAAATAAGTGAAAGTTAATATTAAGTTTTTAGGTATAGCGCTGAATCTTGAGAGAAAGATGAAAATGAAATAAGAACTTAATTTTTTAATATCTTTTTATTTTAAAAACAAATTCATAAACCACTCTATGTATTGAACAATAAATAAATCTACAATAAAAGAGTATTGATTTTTATTTTATCAAACTTTTTCCACAGTAGTAAATTTCTTTATCCAGTTTTAATTAGTCAAATATTTAATGCTAGTCGCCTTTGATAGCCAACTAATTCTTCTGAAATATTGGTTGTGTTTACTTCCAATAAAATATAAACTATCTTAATTGCATCAAGAAAATATTTTTAAGCATCAAATTCTGATAAAGATTAAAATCGTGCTATTTAAAATATTATATACCTTCTGTTCATTGTAAATAGAAACCGTAAAATGCAGTTAAGTACCTAGATATAAGAGAGTTACTAAAAATGTAAATTTTCGACTCGTCTATGCTTTTTATGTAAATTAAATGAATATGTAAATGAATCTTTCTTCGTGAACATTCAATAATGGAAGAAAATCAACCAATAAAATATTTAATGAAATAATGAAAATCTTCAATTTCAGTGCAATATTGGAATCTGTTGTTGCAAATTAAAGGAAACAAAGGGCGACATTTTACCAAAAATAGATTCGTGATGCACTGTTTTCTCCAAGAATGGAGGTTTTTTTTATTGAACCTTTAGAAATCCCCGAGGACCTAAGTGTCACACGATGCTTACAGAAGTAAACAACGCATTACATAAAAACATGACATGCATAACAGCTATTAACGTATCATATTCTCTTGCTCAGCATCTTTTTTACAGGGGCCACAATCAAGCATATCACAGATAGAACAGATGCAGAACAACCATGCCCGAACTGGGACTCGAACCCGGGACGCCCAGATCTCGGGGAATAAGCACTCCCCCTGCGCCAAGACGTTTGCAAGAATGGAGTTTAATAGTGCATTTTTTTGTTATAAATATGCTTATCATCATCATGGACTTAAGAACATTGTATTCATTAAAAAACTGTTTAGTTCAAAGTTTCTCTACATATTTAGTATTAATATACATTCATTCTCAACAGGGACACAACAAACAGATTGTACCTTTACTTTTGGAGGCCAGTATAAATGGAAACAATTCCGTTCTACAGCAGTTCCATCTGTCATTAATCGTTAGATCACGAGATTATTTTTATTGATTGATTGATTGATAGAAGATGAAATAAATAATTATTTACTTTAGTTTCAAAATAGCAAATAGGATGAAGACTGAAATGAAAATGTTTCCATTTAGAAGTCAAAATATTACGATTTCCACTGTCGTATCATGATCAATAGCAACTGATTTGCATACAACAGGTATTCTTTGTGAAAGCGTTTATGCGAAATCAGTAAATAAGAATAATACAACAAAAAATCATTACATATACTTTGCTTGTTGCCATGAAAATTCTTCTTCATTCATCCAATTTAATTGTGAATAAGTGATATTGAGAAAACGATAATTCTAAAAGAAGAATGGAACAAAAAATACTGCTAGCACGGATAAAGTAGCAAAATTTTGTCAGAGTATATTGTGATCGTTGCAAATTAGTCGCTCATTTTAACCCCTTAACTGGTTTATTTTCCTTACTATCTATTAAAATGACATCTTCTATTTTGGGAAAATTTTCTTATTTCGATTCAAATGGAAATCCATGGAATAATTGGCTTATCTACATATTCGATACACATTTTACTATTGAATTATAATTGTTATGAATGATTTATTTTTTGTTTACAACTATCAAAATTCGAAAAATCGATGCACTTACAGCAGACGGGCAAACCGGTTAAGTGGTTAACGCAAGATCTGAAATTACTGCCTAGTTTACACTTGGCCAGCTATAAGATGGCAAGTAGGTAGCGCATAAGTAGAAAGGGACTGATTTACGTTTGCCCCAATTTCAAAAGAAATATTCGTGTATTCCATGCTTGGCCATAAATTGTCGTTTTGGCGTCCATGAATATTTCTTTTTCACTGCGTATTGTATTAAAATAATGGATATATACACAATTAAATAGGATAAACCTTTTTAAAAAGACATGTTAACATGCCAAATGACAATTAAGATGAAAACACTCTCACATCAAAAAGAGCAAAAAATGAAGGAATTAATCTTATAAATCATCAATTTTTTCCCACCAAATTTTACAAACTCATAAGTAAGAAAATTTTCAGTACTCCATCGGTTTCTAGTTTGTTCGTTAAATATCATAATAAAAATCTGTCAACTGACATTTGGCAAAACTAATATTAAGTAGTAGTGTTTATTCTATCTGTTTTTATTTTCTTTTTCTGTTTTATCTGTTATTTTATGCTTTTTTTAAACTGTCATCAAATTGGATTTTTTAAGCATCATATTATTAAAGTTAAATTGGATTTTTTTAAAATATTATATTATTAAAAGTTATAAGCAAACGATATTTTAATTAAAACATTATTAAAAGTTATAAGCAAACGATTTTTATTTTAATTAAAACATTATTAAAAGTTATAAGCAAACGATTTTTATTTTAATTAAAGCATTATTAAAAGTTAAAAGAAAACGATTTTTTTTTTTTGTAAAATATATTTTATTAATTGTGTTTCGATTAATTCTTGTATATGCGGTTTTAGTGAAAGAAATAAAAAAGAAGTGGCGATGAAATTTAAAATGCTTGGAGTATCATTTTTATTTTAAGACTTTAAGACGCTCTGCAAGCTATATTTTAAAGCTTTAAAAA
This sequence comes from Argiope argentata, assembly GCA_026289955.1. Classification (NCBI taxonomy): domain Eukaryota; kingdom Metazoa; phylum Arthropoda; class Arachnida; order Araneae; family Araneidae; genus Argiope; species Argiope argentata. The sequence goes on along the minus strand of JAOUZG010044037.1, from coordinate 4,990,822 downwards.
AATGGTTAGTTTTTTAGAAAGCATGCAAAAAGTTGTCCCGTACGGGCATTTGCTTGCCTTCGACCGAATAGCAATTTTCAACCTTTCTGTGTGTGCGCTGCCTATTTGCTGTCCTATAACTGGTCTATTGTAAACCCAGCATAACACTAAACTTTATGATTTTTACAGAGTTTTTATAGAAATAAATTTATAATAACATTAATAATAAACCTTGCAATTATTTTTTACAGATTATATTTATAATAAGTACAAAATCGGTCCCTGATTACAAAGCATTAATATGAAATAATAGTTAAAGATCATAATTTAAATTTTTATGATTGCTTAGCTCTCTTTTTAATTTTTTTAAATAAATAATAAATTGGCCAATAAATGAAAAGAATTTTATCTAAATTTACTTTTTAACGGAATGTCATCGATAGGGAAAACCGAACCTTAGATTGTGGTTTAATGATGTTTGTTATATAGGTCAAAGAGTTAGGATAGGTTAGGTTCTAAGTTGTTATGGATGTAATCCATTGAAATCTAAGATTATAAAGCGAATGTATAAAAATTCCAAAGAAATTTGAAGCATGGGTGAATTTTCAAGTGTTTTCTTGATTTCTGCCGAAGTTAAGGCTCTGTAATAATTGTCTCATTAGAAGTAGCTACGATTATTTAAATACGGTTTACATCTCAATTAAATTAATTTTTAAGTTTCCTTATAAGTAATTAACTATTCCTATTTCTGATGATCAGATAATCTATATACTTCTTTATAGGTAGAAAGAATGATTTTAACATCACACGAGCTAAACAAAATAGAGAATGGTGAAACTCGGTTAATAATAAATTCGACTGCTGTATTTATAATATACAAAAATAAACACAAGTCTAGGAATAATAGCTTTTTCCCAGTATTTTTTAATCATGGAGAGAGTTTGTATCCTGTAGGCAATACAATAAAAAATATCAATCCTTGACCTTTGGCAGCTTTATTTATTTGTCTATTTCCCTGCTGCAAGTTGTACTAATAAAGATATTTTTCGCAGAACTTTTTCCAGAACATTCGTTCTTCTTGGTTTATTTTTCATCATACCTCATCAGTAATTTGTTCACATGTTCTCTATGGTCTCCAAGTTTAGAACACTTTTAAGAATTACACTCTTGGGGAACTCTTCCATTTTCTTATTGAAGACTTATTCCCAATTATACTCCATTGAAATAACGGATCCTTGCTTCCGCAATAAATTAAAAATTAATTGAAACTATTAAGAATTCAGCAGCATACTATTTTCTGCACAGTTTTATCTAGTTATTAAAATAATTGCTGCTGCATCTCTGTTTATAATTGTAATTCTTGTTCATTACGTCTTTAGTGTTCTTTGCATCTCTTTTTACTATACTGCATGCCATGCATGATATACGAATTTCACTGGAACTAACTACTTTGCCTTTAGTAAAATGTCTTTAGTTTAGAATCAACCGATTTCTTTAAATGACCTCTTCATTATAACATTTCTAAAGTTAATTCAAGATCCTGAAAAATTCACTTGCCATGATTCAACCATTAAATGTTTCTAAAATTTATATCTGATCATCTATCAAAACTTTTGATACTGAATTTGTTGAATTATCATTTTTATCAAGAGGTATTCAAATACCTCTTTGCTTAATTTATCATATTAATGTTTTTTATTTAGAAAATAATCATATTTGTATCATTTATGCTCACTTTAATAATGTAATGCAACACACATGACGAATTTTAACAAGAATTCATAACCTTTTGATATTTATCTGTTTATATTCTATACAATTTTCGTTTTAAAATATTCAAACGCTGTGATGCTATTAATGCTCATTATGACTGAGTATAGAATGATCAAGGATAGGAACTGAATTTCCCCATTGTTCACACGAGGTAAGCGGGATGCTGAATAAACACAGATTTTTAACCTTCAAATTTATCTGAAGAACTAATATGCATGAACTTGTGGTGAAAGCTTCATAAGCCAGATAATATCTACGGTAAACAAGTAATTACTTTTGTATATGGGCTATGCTAATAAGCTACGAACCCAAACGTCGCAAGTTCGGTTCTAGGACTATCCGCGTACGCTATAATGGTGACCCTCGACGCAGAATAAGCAACCTTCATACAGCTACTGCGGTGCCCTTTATCGGCAGCACAAGTCGTGAGGCACATTAAACTACAACAGCCAACATCATCACCAACTCATACTCACTCGCCATAAGTTTGGCGCAATTACATCGTTCGTTCCCTCACCGATTCATTGATGGGAGAGTATGTGATGATAGCTTTATAAGCAGATAACATCCACGGCACACAAGTAATTACTTTCGTATTGTGGCTATATTACTCGGCTTCAAACCAGAATGTACCAACTTCGGTCCTAGGGCAATCCGAAACCTTTATGAGCTCTATTCCTATTAGAGATTCAAATTCATTATATTTTCCTTTCCATTAGTTTTCTCCCAAAGGTCCTTCTTAACAATAATTAACAATTAAACGTATTGTGCAGTCAAATACATCGACAATAAAACCTCTTTTTTAGTTTGCACCTTATGAGTTAGTGCGTAATGTGAATTGCTCGTATTTGGAGAGTCTATTAATAGGTCTGGTGTAATATAGCATGACTTCAATAAGTCATGACTAACCTTTAGCTACTTGATAGATCCAAAAATCATTAATTAATGACATTTGTATTCAAATTTTAGGTTTCTTGAAGCTGATTTACCTTTGGTAGGGAAATTTGGTGAGTAATTAGAAGGCTATAGTAAATATGCACATTTCTTCTTCAGAGAAGAGAGGTGATAAGTGCTTTTTAGGGGTAATATCTTTTTCTCAGGTAAATAGTTATCATGAATTCAAAATTTTAACTCTTGAAATTTTTTTATACAAGCAAACACGTTTTTTAAATCAATTATTATGAAATAAATAAATTTCAAATTTTCGCTAATCCAAGGCAACCATCAACATCAGAAGCAAAAACAAATATTCACGCCAAGAAAGTATTACTGAGTTTAGCTGTTGAGAATGGGATGAAATAATTTACTACGAGCTTCCTGAAACCTATTCAAACAGTTACAACTGAATTTTTCCTCACTCATTTGGTAAAATTATCTGTTGTTCTGAAATTAAAAAGAAGAATATTTGCGAGCAAGAGAAAGTGGAAAGTGATATTGTTGCTTGACAATGCTCATCCATGTACAGCAAAACAAACATAGGAACTCGTGTTCTCCTTAATCTGAGAAATTGTCCAGCAATGCAACGTATTTCTCAGATTTGAATCCATATAATTACCACTTATTACCCCAACTCTTCTACAGTGTGGATGCCTTCAAGATATCACTTTCATGCAGGATGGCACACCGCCTCATATTGAACGTCGTGTAAAGTTGCATTAACAATTACAGCTTTTCACAGAAGAACTAGCTATCATCCGTCATTTCCCAATAACATGGCCTCCTCTCTCACCCTATCTTACCCCTTGCGACTCTTTATTGTAGGGTTATTTGAGGGACAATATTTACTGCCAAGAGCCATCATCTCTACCAGTTCTAAAGGACGACATTCAGCGCCATATTCTTAATACTACATCAGACTATTTCCGGTCATCTATAGTTTTCCTATTAGAGCATATTTTTGAAAATGAAAAAAGATATATTGAACAATTTTAATTTTATTTTGTTTAACAATTATAAATCATATTAAAGGGTTTTATGTGTGACAACACGCTAACAAACGGTGATTTTTTTTTTACTATTTTTTATTACAGAAACGTAAAGCGCATCTTCCGAATAATCTGTAGTTTAAATTTTATCTCATTTGGATCATTAGAACGCCTTTTATAGCCCTCTGAAGTGGATCACTAATTTCTTGCTAGCTTAGTATTATTGACAAAGATAAATTTTACTAAGTGACAAGCTTCCCAACGCTTGAGCACCTGTTAATGAGTTTGTGGAAATGCGATTGAGCGCATTTACTATTATTTCATACACCACATATCCAATAAGAAATCATTAACTATCCATTATCAATCATTGTTTACGAACTGTATTGCAGAAAATCCAACATGTATGATAATTTATTGTTTACATATTTGGCAGCACAAGTAATTACTAACAACAAGTGAACAATAAATTGCAGACCAATGTAAACAGTAATAAGAATTTATTATTAGATTTTTGCTTCTTGACCTCCCCTTCCTTCTGATTTCGCTTAGTATCTATTTTAACAGAATTATTTCCATATCATATTTTTCTTCTTGAAGGAAATTTTTCCAGACTATTAACTCATCATTATCTTTTATCTAGAAAGTTGTCAAGGTAATAAGGGAGACAAGAGAGGTACCACAAAAACAACCGATAATCCAATACCTCCAACAGCACAGCAATTAATCTTCTTGTAGTCTCACTCGGCAATTACCAATTTCGTCTGACGACTGTGCGAGTGCCTCACAATTGATATTATATTCTTTCCTGGAGTGTAGGAAATAACCACCTGGTGCTGGATATTTATTACATCAAAAGCAACTTTTATGAACGATAAGAGACACGTACACATTGAGTGTGTCATATCAACGCATTGTACATTTCTGTAAATCAAATATCTATTTAAAAAACTGACGTTAAAAAAGCAAATTTGACAGCGAAATCTGATTGAGTTTTTAAGATTTAAATATCTATGGCTTCGATTTATTAAAATTACATACATATAATTAACTACATATATCTTTATATGATAGATAAATAATACCGGGTGTCCAAAAAGTTCCCGTACTCCAAATTTAAAAAATCATTTTCCATGATTTTATTTCAAGTATATTAAATTTTGTCATACGAGTAATGAAACCATGGACATGCTTGAAGCTTTTCTCGTCGATCGACTTATCTCAAAAAATCTTTGGCCACCTCGATCCCCTGATCTGACCATCCCGGACTTTTTTCTGTGGGGATATTTAAAGGACAAAATTTATGAAGGTGTCCTCAAACAATAGATAATTTGAAAATCGCAATTACCCAAAGGATACAAGAAATCACTCCTAGCATGTTAAAACGCGTTTCGAAAAACATGCACAAACGAGTTCAGCTTTGTCTCCAAGAAAGGGGTGGACATTTTGAACTTTTATTATAAATGTAAGTTCAGTATTTTTTTTCTTTAGTTATGTTAAAAGTGTTTTTTATCATTGGCATAAAAATAATTCTTTTTAACCTATTGTTTTTGTAAAATAAATTCACAAATCATCAGTACGGGAACTTTTTGGACACCCTGTATTAAAACCACTTATCTATACGAAGCAAATAGCATATGTCTTTGACCCAAAAATGTTGGTAAATGTTAAAATTTGAATTAAATTCATTATTAGGAAGAATTGCTTTTCCCAAATATTTATGCTTTCTACTGTTCTGAAAGATTTCAAAAGGTTTCGCTAAATTTGTTGATTTGTGTCAATTCATTTAGAAGAAGTCTGTCTGTCCAGCTACCCGAGTGCAAATGAATACAGAAAACATATTTAAAAAAAAGAAATCTACGGTCGCAAATTTCAAGTTATCATGTGAGAACATCATTATGTTTAGTGATTATTTGTCTTAATTAAAGTCATTAGCCAATTTAAACCGGTTTGAAACAATCACGAGACTTCTCTCTATATATATATATAATGATAGTTTTTTAAAACTTTCATTTTTACTTTTTCTAACTGGAAATCAAAGTTTTGGAGTGCGACCGATTTTAAGATAAAAAACCAGGAATTTCGATGAAAAATTCACTACTAATAGAAGCTATTGTATATATGGTAAAATCCAATGAACGTAATGCAGATTGATATTAAAATTATATTCTAATATTTACAGTATTTTGATAAATACATTTAGTAAGAATGCGCTTATAATATCTTTAAAGAATAAATATAGTATCGCGTTTTACAAAAGTGCGATAGTTGAAACTAAAAAAGAATTTTTAAAAAATAATCTTCTGAACGCGAGATGAATTATTTAAAAGTAACAAATCGCAAATAAACTGGAAGATGACGTCATGTCATAGAAGCGAAAAACAAAAAGCAATTGATAGGACTTTAATTAAATATCTCAAACAATACTGGCAAAACAAACCTCAAATGTCATCGGTCAGGTGACTCGCTATCTACCAAAAAAAAATTTCTTGCCAGCGATTTTTTTTTATATACCATAAAACCCTATAACCAAAAGAACACCCTGTTCTCACAGGATAATAATTACAAAAAGCAGAATATACATAAAATTTGATATTAAGATTTAGCATTTAAAATTCATATTCGTACCATATTTGTAATCAAAGCGATCAAGGAATTGACGGTCTATTCTTTCACGTGCATATAAAAGCACATCACAAAAATGAATGACAACAATTAAATAAGAAATTTGGTATGACATTTTGTGATCACAGTTGCAATCATATGCCAGATTTTGGGTTTCGATCGACCGAAAAAAGGGGTCACCACAACAAATATTCATATCCTAATTATCTGTATACTAATCGCATATTAAAGATTTGTAGCGTCAGCCTTATAGGCCAGATAATATCCTTCGAGCTGAAGGGTCCCTTTTGCTTGATCAGTATAATACCCGACTACAGGCCCAAACGTCGCAGGTTCGTGCCTCGACCTTCAATCGTTACAGATTTTTTAAAAAATTCGAATCACCAAAAATACAAATAGAGTACTCTAGATACAATACTCTAGATTCACCACCAAATATTTATATTTCGCACCTATTGTTCATTTGTACCATTCACTAAATGCGCAGGTATGGGTTTTTCATGAAACCTAGAACTGTCATATTTGGGACTCTAAAAATAAAAATTTGAGAATTCGTCACATTTACGACGTTATCTAAAGTCCACAAACTTATATAGTGGGGGAGGGCAGAACTTTTACGGGAGAATGCACTGGAAAGTTTTCAAAAAACCATTTCCGATGGTTTAATTAGCCTTTATAAAAAGGGCAGTCGTAGGTGGAATTTAGTATAAAGTTCTCTTGAAACATTGGATAAAGTGACACATTCTTATCCAATGTTTCTCGAGAATTTACTAAGAATTATCGTTTTCTAAAATTTGTAGGATTTTTTTACCCAAATGAAATTTTACAAAGAGTGCTCAAGCAAAAAGGTACGAAACGATACTGTGGATATGAATAAAGACTTTATTCAAAGTATACACCGTAGGCCTAAGCACAACAATCCTATTGATTAACGATCCGAAGGATTCCTTGTCCCCAGAATTTCTGTGGCTGTGATGAGACCCAGTCCTTAACAGAGTCCTAGAGTTCCTCGTCCGAGTTGAAGTTCTTTCCTTTCAAGCGGTTTTTTTTCCCAAATAAATTAACTCCAATGTGTTCTGTGACACACTCCAAAGACTATGAAGCTCCTCAAGAACAAAAAGCCGAGGCAACTCATAGAGGATGTATTTATTCTCCATGATCTCCTGAGTTACACAAGTGGAACTGGACAAGTTCAAGTGGGAGAAGCTCGACCATCCGTCTTACAGCCCAGACATGTCACCCTGCAATTTTTATATTTTTGGTCCCCTGATAAAACATCTGAAAGGGAAGAACTTTAACTCGAACGGCGAATTCAAAGATGCTGGGAAGAACTTGGTTTCGTCACGGTTGCAGGAATTTTAGGAATAAGGAATCCTTCGACTTATTAATCAATGGAATCATTGTGCTCAGGAACATGGTGTATACGTTGAATAAAGTCTTTATTAATACCCACAGTGTCCTTTCGTGTCTTTTCTTTTGAGCTTCCCTTGTATTAAATTTAAAATAAATTGCTGGGCAATACTTACTTTTTTTTTTTTCGATTCATTCGATTGTGACCCATTCGATTGTGACCCATTTGTATAATATACGGTGAGAACTTTCTGATTCTCCTGTAGTAGACTATGTACTTTTCTTCTTGCAAGATTCACTGTATTTCTCCATTTGTTGATAAGAATTGTCCTTTATCAGCCATTAAGGTGACCGAATACAAACTTGTCGCTTAATGAACAATAGTCTAACCTAGGTATTTCTTCTCCATTTAGTTTGATCCTTCAGAAAAAATTACAGATAGTTATCTCGAAAAATTACCAGCTTTGGTAGCAAACACGTTTTTATGTCCAATCCCTTTCATCGAACCAATAAAGACGATGTAGTTATCTCATGTCACTTCATCATTCTTAAATAGCATTAATAGCTTTTTCTTCTTCTTTAGAGTGATGATAATGCATTTTTAGTAAAGAGTTATATTACATAAAGGTGTTAGTTAGCAAAAATTCGTAAAGGAAATTTACTAACTAACTGGTAACTTGTTTAAAGCTAAACTTGTTTGTTTATACAGATCTTAAAAGTTTGTAAAAAATATCTTGTTTTGGAAATTTATTACTAAAAAAATTGCAATGAAAATATTCCTGCTAAAGCAGCAGTAGTATTTTCTTTTAGAATTTCTTTTTTATTCTTATTGTAATATGGCGAGTTTTCAGTTAATTTTCGAAATGCAGTAAAAAGAATAGATATGCATTTTGATGTTTTTCCCTTTCATAGTTCTCCGAAATTTGATACATACTTGCCATTTTGATGTGAAAATCACGAGCTTAATTCATTTAGATAATCCGTTGTGTTTTTGAGTTATCGTTTGTTATAAACGAGAATTAATACACGCATTTATTCTTTCCAAAGTATATGTGAACAAAATTTTGCAACTCTGGTCGCATGGTTTTCTTTATTGAGGGCAAACTGAAATATACATATACATTGAAAAATCTAAAGATCTTTCCTGTAGGTGCACAGGGAAAAGTTAAGTTTTTAAAATTATTTCTCGGAGAGTTGCAGTCTAAAGAAAAAATCATTATTGTGCGTACTTATACCGATTCGAATGCGCATGCGCTTTTTATATCCGATTTGTGTAGTAATGTGACAGACTAAACTCATTATCATTTGTTTTGAATAACTCAGTGAAAGAACTGATAACCTCAGTGCATTTTATAAAGTACTGTCGTATTTTTTTCTTAGTAAAAAATGGCATCATAGACATGTTTTGAAAAGAAATAATCAAACAAGAATGTGCTGATAAAATTCAAATCTATTTTGTTTTCATTTTTTATAGTTGATTTTTTTTTTCATTTGTTATATTTTACCTCCAATTATATCAAATAATCCAAAAATTTCCAAATATTTGTTCTCAGAAGAACAGAATACAATCCTGATTCTCGATTATATAATCAAATTTATTAGATTGATTGATTCGGCAGATTTAGAATAAAAATTTAAATCAATAGGATAATGATAAAATATGATAATATATATAGCATTCAATTTAGCATTGTCTCACACTGGGTTTTGATATCAGTATATATCTGTTTCTACAAAACGTACTCTGGATTTCATTATTGTTTCGGAACGATATTAATTTGTGTTTCGTAGAAAAAAATACTTTTTGAAACGATACTGATGAAATTCGAAGTCCTGAATTAAAATGATGGCTCAATTTACTTTATCCTTCAATAAACATTAGATGTATTATCTAAAAGTTCTCTGAATCTTTTAAATTCAAATATAATCATGGTTAAATAAAGACTATGGGGTGTATAAAATAACCATAGTGTGCTTTGTTTCCTTTCAGACAAGAAAAAAAAATTCAGTTAACTATTGCAAAAAAAGAAATTCCCGGATTTTAAAAAAAAATTATATAGAGAATAGAAAAACTTTTTGAGCATATTTAAAACACCAGTTCGTCTGCAAAAAAATTGAAAACGTTCTTTTATATTCACTTCTCTTTTTTAAAAAAAATAGAAGCATAATAAGGCGAAATATGTAGAACTTTCCGAGAAATAAATGCAAAGTTATAACGAAAAAGCCGTTGCTTTTGCTTTAAAAAAAGGAAAAAAGAAAACTCTTTCCTGTGAAATTCAAGAAATAACAAGAAAATTCGCATTCGTGTCCGCCGTCATTTGTCTTAACGGAATATCGTGCGGAATTCCCTTGCTGTTTAACAAGGTCCTGCAAATTTCATCCCATTTCTTTCATCTCTCCTTTCCGGAAAATATCCTGTTTCATTTATTTTTGCCCCCGGATTTCTCCAGTTTTCGCTACGCGATTAAATAAGCAATTGCGTTTGCTTTCCCTCCTCCTTTTTTCCAGTAATGTTTCGATCGGACGTTTTAACTCATTTGTGCATTTCTGGAAATTTTATCGTTTGGCGAATAATGATGATTCTTATGTAAGAAATATTTCTCTTATTTATAAAAATCTGATGCCATTTTGTTGGAATGGAATTCAAAGATGATCAGTTTAGTAACTTATATTGTGTTGCGCAGGAAATATGTAATCTATCTCTTGGGTCGTTGAATAATATCAGCAAAATAGAGAAGAAATTTGAAAATTTATTTCTACCTAAAAGTTAAAATGTATTTAAAAATTATAATGCAATTGCAAGAATTTGAATATACATTGAAGTGACAAAAGTCATGGAATAGCAATATGCAAATATACAGATGGCAGTAGTATGGCAGCGAAAACGTATAAATGCGCAGTTCGTTTTCCAGAGCTTTCATTTGTGTTCAAGTTATTCATGTGAACAGGGTTTTCGTGATTTATGGTGGAGCGACGAGAATTAACAGACTTTGAACGTGGAATGTTAGTTGGAGCTAGACGCATGGGTCATTCCATTGCAGATATCGTTAGTGAATTCAACATTCCGAGATCCACAGTATCAAGAGTGTGCCGAGAGTATGAAATTTCAGGCATCCCATCCCATCATGGACAGCGCAGTGGGCGACCACCTGCACTTAACGACCGAGACCGCCGACGTCTGTGTAGAATGGTCAATGTTAATAGACAAGCAACACTTCGTCAAATAACTGCAGGAGTCAATGTGGGACATACGAGGGACGTGTCCGAAAGGACTGTGAGGCGAAATGTGTCTTCCTTGGGCTATGACAGCAGAAGACCGACTCGAGTGCCTTTACTGACAGCACGCCATCGCTTGCAGCGACTCTCCTGGGCTAGTGTGCATTTCGAATGGTCCCTAGACCAGTGGAAAACCGTGGCGTGGTCAGATGAGTCTCGATTTCAGTTGTTACGAGCTGATGGTAGAGTTCGAGTGTGGCGCAGACCCCACGAAGCCATGGATCCAAACTGTCAACAAGGTTCAAGCTGGTGGTGGCTGCATAATGGTGTGGGCTGTTTTTACATGACATGGACTCGGTCCTCTGGTGCAAATGAACCGATCATTGACTGGAAATGGTTATGTTCAGCCGCTTGCAGATCACTTGCAGCCATTCATGGACTTCACATACCCACACAACGATGGGATTTTTATGGATGACAATGCGCCATGTCACCGGGCCAGAACTGTTCGCGATTGGTTTCAAGAACATTCCGGACAATTCCAGGGCATGATCTGGCCACCTAGGCCGCCTGATATGAATCCCATCGAGCATTTATGGGACATCATCGAAAGGTCCGTTCGTGCCCAAACTCATGCACCATCCACACTTTCACAATTATGGACGTCTATACAGACAGCATGGCTCAATATTCCTGCAGAGGACTTCCAACGACTTGTGGACTCCATGACACGTAGAGTTGTTGCACTTCGTCGAGCAAAAGGTGGACCGACACGATATTAACAGTCATCCCATGACTCTTGTCACTTCTGTGTAATTAAAGTGGTAAAACAAAATTGTTCCTATTATTCTTTAATCTTACGCCGTGTCCTTTTTCCATCTTCAAGATAGGCGAAAGATTCCAAAATTAAAGCAGAATGTTTCATTTCATTTATATTGTTACGAAAATTTATCATCTACGGGGTTCACTTTTATTATGTGGTGGGCGTATGTTGCGATGATGCAATCAGCCGACCTTAGGTGAAAGCAATGACGTTTTTTTTACACGAAGAACGAACACAAACACGACGAATACACAGACGACAAATAAACAACTACCTAAAAGCCTCACAGCTTTAGAGAGTTCCGACTTATCAACATTTTTGAGAGATTTTGAAGGATATCGGTGGTTTCATAAATTATTAAAGTAATGTAATAAGAGTAATTTAAAATTAAAAGCAAGTACTTGTTTGATTTAATTTCGGAACGATATTCTAATAATATTCTAACTAATTGCCATTTGCTTTATATTATTCTGTTTTATAATACTACAAAAATATGGTTCTTTTTAAATTTAAAAGTTCTCTTATAATCAAATTTTTTATATTGTATTACGGCAAAAAATTGTCTTGATTTCCCTATCTTCATTATAATTTGCCTTAAATTTTGGATTGTATTTTTTCTTCATTATATGCTCTAATTAACTTTTTTAAAAGAGAAGTGTGACTAAGCATTACGCTATTTCACCTTACTATAATTTACAGAAAATTCCTTATAAAATTATTAAATGAAATAGATAAAAAATTGATTTTATAAAAACATTTGGTGAAGGAAAGAGGCCCCTAGATTTATTTTATATATCGAGCTCATGATGACTTACTCTGAATCTGACGATAGCTTAAAAATGCAACTCTTCAGAGAAATAAAATTTATCATACGGTTTTTGACAAGTGGCGGAATTAAAGAGGATCGTTCAAGTCATAATTACACTCCTCTTCTTCTTCTCCAAAAAAAAGACAATATGTTTGTATTTTTCCAATTTGGGTAATTTTGGAATTTTGGAATATGCTGTCTTGAGGCTGATCGTAATAAAGCTGCTGATCATATTATACATAATGTCTTCAGAGCAAAAAAGCTTCGATGAAAATTGGTTTGTTAAAGGATTAATAAATTGACTTATTTTTACACACCATCGTTTTTTACGGCCTTACTAACTAATGTTTTCTTTTCTTTTTAGTATTTCTTTTATTTTGTAAATAGCTTTTATTCACATCGACCAATTTATTCGTTTTCGGTTTTTATTTTGTTACAGCTTTTATCATTTGCACTTATGAAATTCTGTATCGCCATTGTCCTTATTATCAACATAGTTCTTCCAAATGCTGTAACCCTGAACAGTTCAGCCTCGCATGCCTGCTATCGATCAGTATTCCTTAAATGCTTTTAAATAATTAAATTTTGAAGCTTATTGGCTGGAGAAAACTAAGAAAAATTTTTACCCTCAAAGATTTTGATTTGTCTTCAACGTCATATAGGCGATTCTGCTTAAATAACCTTGTAATAGTTGCAGGGTCAAGTGATGGTGTATGTTATATAAACATATACACGAGCCAAAAAACGGCTGTGTATACAAAGCGAGCATATACATTCCCAACAGTGAACGTTCCTTGAACCGTACCAGCCGTATCTCCCTTTTGCTCCGATGAGCGGCGCTGCTATCAGTCATTTAAGATGGTGGTTGCTCTTCAGACGTCCACAGCTTATGAGCAGCGAAGTGTTATTCGTTTTCTATGGAGCAAGGGACAAACGCCCATAGAATGCAATTCACAGGAAAATGAGCCCCACGTATGGGGAAAAATGTCTCCCTTTGAGAAGTGTTCAATGGTGGTGTCGTGAGTTTCAAAAAGGTCATGAAAACTTGCATGAGAATGAGCGTTCTCTGGAAGAATCTGGAACACCCACCTTAGAGTCCAGACCTTACACCGAATTATTTTCACGTTTTCGGTCCACTGAAGAAGTTTCTGGCAGGACAGAGATTCACGTGTGACGAAGAAGACAAAAACGTGGTCCGACGGTGGCTCCACAGGCAGCCGGAAGAATTCTACCACAGAGGGATCTCTAATTTAGTGCTGCGATGGGACAAATGTCTGAACTGGTGTGGTAACTAAGTGCAGAAATAATGTAAGGTACGCAGTACACTACGTATATTTATAAATACCTGTATATACCTGTTTTCGGCAAATAAAAAATAGGCGCAAAGACTTTTTTTATTTGCCCTCGTATTAAAGCATCATAAGATGAATTTAACATTGATGATTGGATTAAAAAAATTAATAATCTTTAAATAAAGATTTTCATTAATATTTCCTTTAATTTCCCATGTAGTTAATATACTGATGTTTGAAATCATCACTTCTAATTTTACATTTAAAATGAAGTAATACAAAGTATACCAATGCAATTTAGCTTCAAACATCTTATTCTTCGCCGTTTTTGTGCTTTTTATTGACTCTCAACCCCCCTCCAGGAAATTTCCATAACTAAGACTAATTTCCTTAGCATGACCCCCCCCCCCCCCTAATATGCTATTTTGCATCCAAAGTTGAAAATCAGGTCTCTGTCACATTTTGGATTTAGTCGGTGTAAATGTAAGTCGCCCAAAATACATGTTAAGTTTTCCTTTTTTGTAATAAAAAGCACAAAACTGTACCATGCTGAGTCAGTATAAAAAAAACAAAGGCATTTTCATTTGCAGGTTACCACGAATTTTGAGTATTCTCTGAAGCCTCCTTGCAGTTCCCCAACATCTCTCTACATTCAGAAGCTGCAAAGAGAGTTAGAAAGAGACCATGGAAGAGTTAGAAAGAAAACATGGAGTTAGATGAGAAGGATTAGAAGTAAGCCACTCCTCCAAGTTTTATAAAGAATTAAACATTTCTTTTTGAAATTATGGAAAGAGTACTGATTCGATTTTATAAGAAAAATACGACCAAGAGAATCATAAAGCTTTAACGAAATGATAAAAATACTTCAAAAATAAAATAAAAATAATTTATTGCCAACATCATATACCGGGGCCCAATTAAAAATTTATATAACGACTACCGGAATCGAATGTTGTACATTTCCATTTCTTTATTGTACGAAATGAATAATTTTCCTCCGTTAAAAATAAAAATATAAATGTATAATGATTCTGCGATTCTGGAGGATTAGGTTGAGAGACGTGTTAGAAAGAGCAGCCCCCCCCCTCCTATTTCTGTCTCGTATAAAGAACGGAAAAAAGAGTTACACCAAATACATGCAGCTTGAAACTTCTCAATTATTAACAGGTGGGAATTGATTTTCCATTAGACGGTTATAATAAGGTTAATGCATCCTTCTGGTGCAGCAAATCGATGTCTCCTTTTCCAGTTGATTTTCACACCCGGAAAACCCCATTCGAATGTTCTGGAAGACCCTCCCGGAAGGGTTAAAATATGTACCGGAAAAATAATTGTAAAGTCGAATGTTGATGTACTTTATGCCGTTATTTTAATAAAAAAATATTTTCTCATATATAGTGTTCAAATATGTCTTGTCAAAGGCTTATTTTTAAAATTATATATTCGAAATTTTAGTTTACTAGAGCGCTATTTGAGAATCATTTTCTCTTGTCTTTCTCTATTAGTAATAAATCTGAATGTGCGTGGATGTGTGTTGGCATGCTGCAGACTTGGTAATTTTATCTAAAATTACCAAACTTGATATAAATATACTTTAGAGGATCGGAATATTCACTTAGGCCTTTTTGAAAGAATCTCAATTAACCTGCATTTTTTGGAATATTATTTAAAATTTCAGTTAGTTTATTTAAGCAAGTACAAAAAATGATTCTTGTGTGGTCATTTATCCAAAAGTTATATTAAATTCTTTAATCATCATTTTACTCCATTAGAATAACTTAGCTCTTTAAAATATTAATTAATCATTCTAGGTACCATAAAAGATACAAGCCAAATTTCGTTTGAATCCGTCATATTTATATTTGAGATGTGAAATTGTATGAAGTTCAAACAGACAAAAATTCTATAAATTCAACAAATAAGATCCAACATTCAGTTATATGTCTATAGATTAATCTATACTTAGCATAAAATGAAGTCTCCTGAAAGCGACTGTATGTCTGAACCACAAAAACTCGAGAAATAGTTAACGGATATTGGAGATATTTATATAATTTTGGAGAACCTTTATCGGGGAAGTTTTTAGTACATTACAGTCACATCAAAATGAAAAAAGGGAGTTTTATAATTGCAATTTTAACTTTGAGATTTTCGTGCATGCGCGGATAAGCTCAAACTGCGCATGTGCAAATAGCAAGAGCTGTGAGAGGCATATGTGATTCATTTCTTTGTTTACATCCGATTTTAAACAGCGTTTCAAAACTTATTATGTCTTCCAAAAAAGGAAATTTAACCTTCGCCAGAAAATGAAAAACATTCGGTTAGCGAATATCAGAGAAATAATTTCTACACTTAGGCAGGGAGAGTCTTTTGTTGGGCGAAATAACCGCCTTTCTTTAAATCAAAATGCAGCTGAATTGTGGAGACAGAATGAATCGCCTGAGTATCGAAATGATGGCCTGTGTTTAGTCTACGGACATGTCATATTTTTGTATTTTTAACGGTCTAAATATTTCTGAATGTGGGCTATAAAAAATTGTTTTGTAGTTATTTTTGATTAAGTTTAAATATATTTTTTAATGTTTGTTTCATGTTGCGTAACATGACCATGTCACATCGCGTGGAGGCTAGACTTAAGTTTAAAGCTAATTTTTCTTCTTGGATGCTATGCCACGGATAATGCCGTGCTGGTATTGCTAGTTTACTATAAATTGCATATTTTTTTCATCAAAGGTCGTTTACAACTATATTAAAGCAGATTCTTTATTAATATTGTTATAATTATGACCCTAATGAAACGGAAAAGGTACCTGATCAACTATATAAAATATTTTTATTATTAGATATTACATAATATTTTATTAATAAGTAACAAAAAATCACTTATCTATTTATTTGGTAACTATGAAAATAGCCTTTTTTAATCAATCTACTTATGATCGCTCTTTAAGCTAATGGCCTTAGGCAGCTGCCTAGTTGGAGAAATCTACCTCAGAGGAGAAAACACAATAGTTAAACATTAAAGAAATATCGTAAGTAAAATAACTTTTGAGCTATCTAGTTAGTGTTGATATTATTCACCAATTTTTTAACCTTAAGTTTCTCCTTTATACACTAGCGATAGAGAGTTTTGCTCCATATGATTCAGATTTTACAAATAAATCAATTTTCAAAGCAATAAAATATGTGTGGAAAAAAAAGAAATTTCTATCCTGTATTGAGACTGAACTTTCAAAGAAAAATCTGAAACATTTTTTAAAACTTCAAGATTAATTCTAGTTTATAACCGATCCGGATGAAATGATCTAAAAGTTTCCAGCAAATGACAAATTTCTTTCATTATTGCTTAAATGTCTAAAATCCAGCTTTTTTTCCCCCTTACCGCTTAGATCAACTTTTGAGGTCACTTTCTCCATTTTTTACTTCGTTGAACAGTTTTCAGAAATGCGCGTTCACGAAATCCAAAATGAAATATCAATAAACGGGACCGTTTCAATCATTGAATAAGATGTAACTCAATTTTGGATATAGTCTGTATCATTTATAAGAAATATACAATTGCTAATAATAACAA
>JAOUZG010044037.1:4942650-4968457 GCA_026289955.1 Argiope argentata | reverse complement strand
TATAATTCTTTCAAACTTTTCCATCTACTTATAATAAAGTTCTACTAAAACTGCTCCTTTGAGGAATAAAAGTGATTATTAATGTTCGTCACATTAATTTTATAATCAATTAATATTGAAATATCGTGGACACTTATTCGATTTTCGCTTGTGAACCGTATTCCCCGCATTTACCATTTATTCTTTATCCATTTTTGGCGTAATAACCAATCATGCTTAACTTTTAGATATCAATGTATGTCTAAAATTTTTAATTTTATAAAAATAGTGTAAAAAACTTGTTTCACACAACTCCAAAAGTGTAAAAGTTTTCAGTTCATTACTTTATTATCTTACTAAGATATAGAAAAGGTTTTTTTTGCATGAAATTATCTATAAAACATATTTTAAAAGATTCCAGAACTATAAAAAAACGAGATTTCTTAATATATAAATAATGATTCGTTCGTAAACTAAAAGATTTTATCTAAATTCATGCTGTTATTAATTATTCCGAATTAATTGACATTTCTTTAAATACATTACATTTATTATGAAATGAAATGTCACAGAATTTTCCGGAGTAAGCAAAAGTATAAGAAACATTTTTCACATGATAAACTTTTGGCAAACTGCCTGTTAATTTAACCGAGCTGAAGATAATTCTATCAAAAATTGCGAAAGAAAAAAAAATATTTAAAAATAGAAAGCTCAGAAAGAAAAAAAAGTTACTTCAAATTTAATGCGACAGTTTTTGCTGAAGAAGTTCATTTTTTTAGCGATAAATCTTTTTAGGAGTATTTTGTACCGAAGACTTTAATAGTGAGTTTGATCAATTTAATATTATTCGCCTAAGCGTTAAAGAAAGATAAATTATTTCTCCATCCAATGCGCATGATTGTAGAAATATTTTTTATCCAAGTAGAAAGAGAATATCCTTGAAATTCTCAAGAAAGCATTATTATATGAAATATTTTATTACATATTATTTAAAACGTGATTTTATAATATAGCATTTGTCTTAACCGATTTGACACAATCAATCAAACAAAATTTTCATTACTTAAAAGTTTCCCACTGCTGCAATTAAAATCAAAATATTGATTATACAATCTATGTTACATTGATATAATTCATAATAGTAATTATTAGTTAGTGTTGTTCCAGTGATCTTGTAGACACTAATTATATAAATTTAATCAACATTGATCCAATCTAGTATTTTTATCATGTCAGAACATGATGTTGTTTTTGAGGTGAAGTTTTTGGCGTCAACAGAAATCCATAGGTGAAAAAAATTATTATCTGCACGAGCATCTCAAAAAATCAGCTTTTAATAACTTGATGCCATCTCACTTATAAAAGTTCTGATTAAAAAAAATATGTTGGTGACTACCGCAAATAAAACCTAGTAAAATGTCATTTTGAGCACGTCATTATATGAAATGAAATAAATAGGAAATATGATATTTTTAAATTAATTAATGCGAGACAAAGTTTTTTTGGATCGTTTACAGTATTAAAATGACTCATTCAACGAAACAATTAAAATGAATAAAAATATAATTTAACCTGCACGAGCATGTGGTGTTTTTCCGTTCAAGAAATGATGTTCTGGCATGATACATTGAAATATGCATAGAAGATTTCTTTTTAATCTTTATTGATATTATTTTCTAGTTTTAAGTCTTTTAAGTCTTTATTTCTTATGGTAATCATTGTGGTTTTAGAAAAGATTTTAAATATTTAGGCTTTATCTGCGAGTCGAGCGCGATATGGTAAAGATTTGCTGTTCGAAAAACATTACATCAAATCATTCGGTTTTCTTTAAATTTGCAGCCACATTCTGAACAATTATACAAAATTTCATTTTATCATGAAGAAAAGTACCCTCTATAAATATTCCAATTTGTATATTATATATTTAATATTCAACTAGAATGGTAAATATTCAAGTTCACATTAATAATATTTCTTTTCTAAGAATAACTTTTTTCTTAACTTTTTATAATGCTCTCAGTTTTTTACTTTAACCAATTTTCTTAACAGTTGATTGATTTTTTTTAGCTTTGAACATTTTTAATGAAAAAATGGATGCTAAAATGAAACTAAAAAAAAACGTGAGGATTTTTTTTATTAGAAAGAAGGCTCCAAGTAAATTGCAATTTTTATCACACTTTTTTTTATTTTTAGTGATTATCTAAGAATTTCTTTCTTATGATTATGTTGCGTGTTAGTTTCCTAATAATACTGCTTCATTTCCGATAAAACAAAATACTTTTTATACTTTTTATTACTTAATTTTCTTGGAAGGAAATAAAAAATATCATGCAAAGGTTAGTACATAAAAAAAGAATGATTATTTTTTCGTTAAAAGACGAAGAATATTTATTTTGTAATTATGTTTATTTTTTAATAATAATTTGGAAATGTGATGCCCAAATCCTGGAATTCATAATTATGAACTGGTACTGTCAGAAAAAAAAATTGATAGTGAACAAAATTATTCCGAAATAAGCGTAACATTTTATTTTATGTTAAAAAATGCTGATTTTATTTTCATTTCAACACATTTTAAATAAAAACCTTAATAAATTCTGTATACTGTGTAATTTGGAAATCTAAAAAAAGCATTGTTACGTTATTTAAAAATCTACATATTTATGCTTAGTATAATTTTTAAATAAATGAAATTAGATTTAATAAATGTGTTTGCTAATATTAATATATTTGTGAGTAATCATGAACTCCTGTCAACTATATATTTTCAAAGCTATTTAAACTTAATTTTTTTTAAATTCTATATCCATCATATACATTATACGTATTATATTTCATTTACTATACTCATTACACATTTGTGTAATCAATTAAATGCGTTTCTTTTTAAAGAATAAAACTGAAAAATCCATTTTTTTTAATTTCAATATTTTTTTATATATTTCAAAATGCATTATCATAAAACATTCAGAATCTAAAAATTTATATTTCTCAACTTAATTCCTAGGTGACATTAAATTTGTGAAAACAAATTTTAACTAAATTAATGCATAAATTAAGAACTGAAAACTCTAAAATTATTAAACCAGTCTCTTGTCATCAGGAAAAAATAAATGTATAAAATTTCAGAGCTTTAATACATGAATAAATGAGTAAAAAATTGATTTAAGAATTCTATTTTTTCCCTTTTGAAACAAGCAAAAGGTGCAAAAATCTAAAATAATGAAATGTACTATTGTTCTCCATAGCAGATATAAAAACTCTAATGTAAATTCTTGAATGAGAAAAAAACTTTACAGTTGATTTTTTTTTTTCCATTTTTGCTGAAATACTTATCGAAAACCTCTTGTGATAGTAAGATTAATTTCGTCATGGCTATTTGATTAATATTTAATAAACAATAAAATTATTATATTTGAATTTAAATCATACTTGAGTAATTATACTTGAATATTTTTGAATGATTAGATATATTTCAAAGTAACGAGATTGATTGGCAATGATCCTATAATCCGAAAACTTCGTCCTATACACAAAAACGCTTTTACTCCAATAATTCGCTCATTTATACTTGATCATCTTATGAATGATTCCCTCATACTTTTATTTGCCCTAATTTCAGCTTAACTTAAATTCGGTTTCCTTCGCAATTCCAAAAATATTCGTAGCGTTGTCTCAGGTTTCACCTTGCGGAAGCATGTAAACATTTTTAATGTGCGTTATATTGCTAACAGGTTCAGAGGTACGTATTAGACGGTCTTCGCCAAAGATCGCCAATGGTTTAGTAACTCATTGGCGAGGGATTTCAATTTGGCTATTAAGATCAATGGATTATACCATTGCTGGATTGCCATAATTGGCGGTTTAGCAACTGATTGGTGACAACTTCAAATTTGGCGATAAAATTGGACGGCCTAGTACGTAAGTACCGGTTCTTATACATTTGTATATAATTTAAACGAAAAATACCATCAATTCCTGTTATGTTCTTTTATATAAAATTTTCTTATCGTATCTATGCATGCACATTATTATATGATGCTATGAAAATCATTTGGTAGATGTACGGTAGAAGCCCGCCACATTGGATACAAAGGGAGTCAACATTTTAAAAACAAGAAAACACAAAATTTAAGTAGCAAAATCAATAACTGAGGGGGAAGTCATAGCAGACTCTCCGATCCGCTCGAAAGCACGCCGATTTAAACCTTAAGGCTTAACAACAAAACCGCCAGGACAGCAAGCACTAGCTGGAACTGTGAGTAAATCTTAATGACCGTCACCGGCCACAGTATAACCCTTTTCATAGGAACTACGTCCCGTCATCGATGAGAGGAATCTATCCCCCACTATTCGTGTTCCCGCCAAGATGGCGAGATCCAACCACCATTCCGGAAGTATTCATCTCATAACTGAAGAGTAAAGAAGATCATTACTTGCAGAAATTAACAAAATTTCCTCTGTTTCAAAAAGTTATTTAAATAAAGAACATCTCGGATGAGTTCCATTGCGATTAACACTCGAAAAACAGAATATTAATTCTTTCAGTTCACATTTTCAAGTTACATTGGTTTCCCGAGCGGACAGGATGCCACATGGAGTTTTTCAGAATAGTTACAAGATTAGAGACAATGTCACAATTCTTGCATTTCCCAGAATTTTTTTTCCGTCTCCAACCCCTCAAATTTAATCTGGTCGCCAACTTTGCCATCTACATCTAGGTCCTTGAATCGTCCATTATATGTGAATTTAGCATTAATTATATGTGGATCTCTCTTTCCAAATATGTGAATAAGATTGCAAGCAAGCAATGTTAAAATTTCATAACATGTACAGGATCACCTCGCTATTTCGTTTTGATCAATTACAACGCTTTTTATTGACCTCTTCCAACTAAGCTTAAATGGTAATTAATGAAAGTGATGTCTTGCAATTTATATCCCCTCCCACCCCAATTTACTTTACTATTCTTCTGCCCCTGTAGCTATTTGAAAGCGAGCTAATGCTGCATTTGTTTCCGTTAAAAAAGACTGTTGTCATTCCAATTGCAATGTTACGCCATCAACTTCAGAAGCCAGTCACGCTACTTAATTGCTAAAAGTTGCACCTTTCTATTTGCTTTCCTTTTTTAAACCAACTGAGCCCCGCGTAACATTCATTACATGCTTTAAATGAAAAAAGAAATGCTAAAATCCTCTGCAAGCTACATCAATCACGAAACAAGAAAATATAACACCATTTCTGACCTTTCGGAAGCTTTTCCTTTCTTCTATCTCCTCCCACAATTAATGGAAAATAGTGTCGCTCCCCATAATTAGGCGCGGATTACATTTATAGCGGGGTGCCCACTTAAGCTGATTTATGTGCTACATTATTATCACCGGGAGACACAGTGCACAAATGCAAAATCATTTCGCTTTCATTACTTTGAATTAGCTGAGGAATGCGGCTTTCTAGCAGCAGAAAGGGTGACAGGCAGGGGTGGGTATTTCCCTGTGTCTCCTTTAAACACCGCGGCCATGCAAGATTTAAATGGAGTGTCGCTAGACTTGGCGTTAACAACATTGTCTTCTCTGCGATAGATTCTACTTTTAAAGGCCATTGTTCTGTAGTGAAGCTGGATTCATTTATTTCTGGAATGATTGAGTGGTTGTTACATAGCTTAGATGGATTTAGCGAATACTTTTGGAAAGCAGATCGTGCTCTTTAAATATGATTCCGGTTTAGTCGGTAAGGGGAATAACAAATTGGGGCTATTTAAATCACTTGATGTTTTTATAATTAATTTTTTTCTTGTACGAATATATTGTATTTCTGTTTACCAGCAGGTGCTCCTTCTGTTAACTTTTAACATTAACTGCTTTATTCAAATAATTCGAACCATTTTTTATGATAGTTTTTAATATCGAAATATTTTGTCACAAAGATATATGCACTTGATAAATGAAATATAGTAGATAGCCTTCTTAGATTTAGTCATTACTCATAATGGGTGGGAAAAAAACCCCATTTATATGGTCTTTAAAATTTTCTAGGCAAGAAAGGTTTTAGAAACTAAATAATACAAAACAAAAGAGGATTCAAGTATTTTTGGAAATCAGATCGTGCTCTTTAAATATGATTCCAGTTTAGTCAGTAATGGGAATAACAAATTGTGGCTATTTAAATCACTTGAAGTTTTTATTATTAATTTTTATCTTTTACGAATGTATTGTATTCGTATATATCAGTAGGTACTCTTTCTTCTAACTTTTAATATTAACTGCTTTATTCAAATAATTCGAGCCATTTTTTATGATAGTTTTTAATATCAAAATACTTTGCCACAAAGATATAAGCACTTGATAAGTGAAATACAGTAGATAGTCTACTTATATTTAGTCATTACTCATAATGGATGAAAAAACACCTATTTATATGGTCTTTAAAATTTTCTAGGCAAAAAAGGTTTTAGAAACTAAATAGTACAAAACAAAAGAGGATTCAAGTATAGAAGATAAATAAAAACTGCTATTTATTTACATGGCTTCTGTTGGATTTGATCACATATGTTATATTTTTAAGTCAGCCACAACAAGGTAAACACCTTTCTTCACAATCAGAGCCTAACTAAGGCAGGGGCATACTGGGCAGTTGCCCCGCGCCCCCACATTATAGGAATCCCCTCAAATTGAAAAAGAAAGTTGGTTTTTCGTGTCCTTTTTTGATTAACTTTATTGAACATTGCCTTTAAAAGAGAACAAAGGCAGAGGGGGCCCAAAAGAAGTTTCTGCCCAGGGCCCCAGTTAGGTTAAGTCGATCAATGTACACAATATTGCATATAATCAGTGTATAACGATTTTTTTAATGAAGTTTACTAACATTATCTTCAGCAAGTCGCCTTTGGTGAACATCTCGTTCGCTGGAGAAATTGATTTTATTTAATTTCGGTTAAATTGCTTAGATAATATCAAACATTGCATCATTAAATCATTTAGATAATATCTACCATCCCCTCATCGGACATTAAAGCCATGTTAATGTAGTTGCTTTACATACATTCTGCTCACTGTATATGAGATTTTTTTCTGCCGGAAACCAGATTCGTGACATCATTTCTTGATACAGTACAACCCATCTTAATACTAATTAAAAATGAATTTACTGTATGAAAATTCAAAACATTTTCATTTCTATGGTATTAGTTTAATTGTTCTATAACTTTTTTTGTAATTTAAACAAAATTTTAACATTATTTTTTTTGTATATTTGTAATATTTTTCATTGTTATAATGAGATTTAAATAGCTTTCACTATTGCTAGAGTATTTTTATCATGGGTTTTTCTTCCATTGTTGAGAGTCAAAATATGAAAATTTGACTTTTATTTTCATTTGTTTTTAAGGTATGATTTTAATAAACTTTTCTCATCTTTTCTCTTTTTCTTTTTATATGTGCATTTTCTAGTTTTTTATGATATTTTGATTTCGAAAGTAAACAATGTTAGAATTTTGTTATTGTTTGTTTATTTCCAAAACTTGATGTTCTTTTCATTGATATAATTGAAGGAATAAAAATATAGTTTCCTTCCTAAAACTTTAAGGTTTGGTTTCCCTTTATAGAGCATTAAAGTTTTTTTTAAAATCTGTTAACAAAAATTGTCCAAGATATTTCAAAACAAATAAAGTATATTCATTACTGCATAAAAAAAATTCTTATGCTAAATGTTATTAGATATTTGCTTCATATATATAGTTTAGTACATATTACTTAGTAAGCAAGCTATTATGTCAGTTGAAATTTAACCCTTTCTCTACAACTCCACCCCAACCCACTTGTGTAAAGTTTCTGTTCCAAACAAAAAGGGTTGAAGGATGTAAATCTAGAATATCCTCGATGATAACTCGTTTAACATTTCCATACGACTCACCTGAAATGAAAACTGACTTACCAGAATAAAATTTCCACAGCCGGTATACCAGTGTCAGTATTGAAAGGATTAATCATATATTTTTTTATTATCGGCTAAAAGGGGCAAGCTGAATTAAACTAAATAATTCAGCTTTATTACAGCAGAAAAAGACCTAAAGTCATGAATTACATTTCAAAACAGTCACCATTGACTTAGAGGATTAAAATGTCTTTTGTTTTAAAAATATGAGTCAGACACGATTAAAAAATATACCGTGGTTACATTGTAATCCATCATTATTAAAAAAATATGTACGCCGATGTGTGTGTTAATGATGAATTATTCACTGCTCCTGCAGTTTAATTCCTAGTTGCCTCAAAACGGATCCCTGAAAGGGATTAATAAAATACCACAATATTTCTGAATACATTTTCATAAATTTGTGAAAAAGAAGAATAAGATATCAAAGTAATAAAGTTGATGTCCTCTTAAAAACAGCTTTTAAAAACATATTTATTGATTAAACGATAATTTTATACCATTTTTTGAACGAAAGAAAACCGTGAAATTTAGGGATATGAAGAAACGATGAAATTGATCGAATTTTCAGTACAATGATGAAAAGTAATGATGCTGTTGAAATTCCTGGCCTCACCATAACATGATGTAACCCTTTCGCGCAAGCGCATTGGTGACGTCAGGAAAAACCCATGATCCCACATAAATAACTGTAAGTTCAAGTTTCGGTTTCGATTTATTTTATCTGTGATTGGATTCGGAGTAAGAACGGATTCAAAGATGGTTGTATGCGATGTAAATGATTCGTACAACTAAAAGTTATGTAAATATTTGTAAGTAATTGTCTGTGCCAGTGTCCTCGTCCAGCAAATAAAAAAGATGAAAATGAAAACCCTGGATTAATGATTTCGATGTTGTGATCTAATTCATGTTGGAATACTACGATTCTATCTGATTTAGAAGTTCCCGGAAGGACAAGGTAAGAGTAAATTTTCTCTTACATTTAGATATTTGAATTTGGGGCCTAGAAATCCCAAAAGAAACATTTATGTTACCTATAAAAAAATTTTGGTACTCACGTATTATAACGTCTTCGCCAACGATCGCCAATGGTTTAGTAAAATTTTGGCGACGGATTTAAATTTGGTGATAAAGATCAATGGATTACACCATTACTGGATTGCCATAATTGGCGATTTAGCAGCTCATTGGCGATTACTTCAAATTTGGTGATAAAGTTGGACGGTATAATACGTAAGTACCAATTTTTTAATTTAAAATAAGAGAAAAAATTGTTCATTCACATATTATGCGCATCATCTCAATGAGACGTGTCATTTCCAAAAAATTAATAAATTTCTTTATAAACAGTTTATATTAGCAGTTAATTGTTTAAACATAAAACGTAGTTCAATATCTGATTAAGTAGCTGCTTAAAGTCAATGAGCTGAAAAGGAATATGGAAAAGTTTGCTAAAAAGATATTTATAGCCCATTTACCTAATAAAGAAATTTGTAAAGAGTTCAAATTCTATAGATTAAAATGAATATAATTATAACTTTTTGTCGAATATATTTGATCAAGTTCCTGTTCTGCTTCATTTCATTCACCTACTATTTAGAAACATCGGAAATCTACTCAAATAACATTGTATAAAAACTGATCATAAGTCAAAATAAAAATGTAAATCAGCAAGCTTATTATATAAAACCTTCAAAATTTGCATTGCTTACACCATAAAAAGTCCGAATCCGTCACTGCATATTCTAGTCTTACTCTTGTTGCTTTCATTCACTATTATGTTTATCTTCTGCACGAAGAATAAACAAGAGAAAATGAATGACATTTTTTTTTCTCTACTGAGCTCACAAAGGGCACTATAAAAAAGATAAATGATAATTTCTGTTTAATATCAAATTAAAAAAAGAATTTAAAAAAAAATAAGACAGCTACGTTAGTGCAATCCAAAATTATAAACTTCTTTTTAAATACAGAAATAAATCTTACGTACCTTATTATGCTAAAAGTCTCAGAAGATGTTCTTTGGCATAGTGCCTGGAATAATTCATTTTTATAGCAAAGCTTTCCTTCTCTTTTACAGATGTTCTTTCACTTTATCTGACCTATGTGTAATATTGTTAGAAATATCATGATTTTATTCAACTATATAAATCCATCAAATTTGTATATTATCCTGCTTTCCTTTTGTCTCAAAAATTTATTCTCCATAATTTAGGAATATAAATCCTTCTGCAACTCTATTTTACAGTCATCTTTAGCTAAGTATTTTTATAAAAAAGTTTTAAATTAAATTAATGTAAGAATGATATATTTAATATTATTATGGTTTATAAATAACTACTAAAATTTGTCACGACAAAGACAAATTGCACCTAACTTGCAATTTATTTAGAAAGTTCTTGCCACCTTTGGCGACCAACTTGTTGAATAGAAATATTGTGTTTGATTTTTTATTAAAAAATGACTTATGCACAAAACAAAATATTTATTTGCTTTAAACTTACATAGAAATTTAAATAATTTTATTTTAGAAGTCTTATACCTATTCCTTTCTTTGTGTGCATGAACCCTCTTAAATAACACATCAAAACCAAATGAGTCATTTTCTGTCCACATTATTTAACATCTAACTATTTGTTTTTGACGCGATGCTTTAACTCCCTATTCTTCCTCTTCATGTTTTATTGTTTCCGACTTAAAATATAAGAGCTATATTTAACTTGTTATACCCACCCACCTGCATGTTAACTATATGGAAAACATGCTGTAAAAATTAATGAATAGCAAGAATAAATATTCAGCGGGCCAGATTTATTTTCTTGCATCTATAAGATTTCATTGAGATTTGTTTAAATTCTTCAAAAATTGAATGAAATAAATTTGAACGCAAAAATTCCTGAACATATAAACAAAATCTTCATCACTTGGCTTTTAAAAATGTAAGAAATAATATCTAATTATGAATTAATAAAAATAGATGAGATATAAATACAACAAACTAAAATATTGTTGCAAATTATTTTTTAAAATGTTAAAACTAATTTTTAATAAACGTGCATTGGCATTATTAAAAATATTGTTTCAATTTTAAAACCAATAAAAAATCGTTTTTGAGCAATAATATTTTTTTGAAATTTTGCATGAATTTTAATGAATTGAAATTTCAAAAATAAATCACTCCAATGTAGGAATTTTCGATTTACAAATCATGTCTAAGTTAAACCTGTAGCTCTATATGAAAAGAATTGTTCTTTAGATTGCCGACTTTTACATATTCTTTAAAATTGTCGCATTTTGATTTTTTATGCAGTTTTTTTTTTTAAGAAGCTGGGGTTTTTACAAAAATTCAATTATATTGAAAAAATAATGATACACTGTTCATGAATAATAGCAAGTTGACTTTTAAATGCTCATATTGAAACTATATTAAGAATTTGTTTATATGATTTTTGTGATTCTTAACTACAATTAGATTACCCAGTCGATTCCTGATCTGGCTCTTTGATAAACGTGAAAGTGATAACATCACTTAGAAATAAAATGAGCAAAAACGGGGGCAATGCAAGGTATATTTTTAAAAATATTCAGTTTCAAATCCATAATCTTTCCCTCCAAACACGAAGATTAGGCTCTCTGAGTATTTATAGTCCATTAACAACTGTTTTATTTTAAAAAAGAAATTGGGCAAACGAATTCATTTTGATTCAACTTTTCAACCTTTTCGAAATATAGCACCAGAAAAAAACGCAATAGAGCCATCTGCGACGCTTCCAAAACAGTTGAGAGAATTGAATAAGAGACTCAAGATGGCAAACTCCCTCAGCACAGAGAAATCAATAACATGTTTCTCTTATCAAACTGTAGTTGTTCGGCCCTATAAAAGACGCAATGTTCTGCTGCTTAATTCTAAGTTTTATTAAAATTTAGACAATAGATTAACAATAAAAACAGTCGTCAAAAGAGTTCCATACTGAGTTGTCAGTATGTTTTTTCTGTACGTTTATAACGGTTCCGAAATATTTCCCAAATTATTTTGGTTTCCATTGTCTTAAACAGTATATATACGTATATACTATTTATAATATAATATTATATCATTTTATGTATCTGGCATCACAATAGATTTTTGTATATCATGGAATAGCGTGTGTAGATATTAATTATTCCATATTGATTAACCCTAAATTTCACGTTTCCGATTTTCAATAACCAAGTCAAAGAAATTAGTCTTGTAAAATGCGGTAAGGAATAACATGATTTTACAGTTTTCTGTAAAATCATATGAGATTTTTTTAACTCTTTGTAGTGCTGTTTTGCTTATAAGGAGTGACATGATTTTACAGTTTTTCAGTAAAATCATATGAACAATTTTTATTTGTTTGTAGCGCTGTTTTGCTGTATAAGGAAAGACATGATTTTACAGTTTTCAGTAAAATCATATAAACAATTTTTATCTGTTTGTAGTGCTGTTTTGCTGTATAAGGAATAACATGATTTTACAGTTTTCTGTAAAATCATATGAACAATTTTTATCTGTTTGTAATGCTGTTTTGCTGTATAAGGAATGACATGATTTTAAAATTTTCTGTAAAATCATATGAACAATTTTTATCTGTTTGTATTGCTGTTTTGCTGTATAAGGAATGACATGATTTAACAGTTTTCTGTAAAATTATATGAAATTTTTTATCTGTTTGTATTGCTGTTTTGCTGTATAAGGAATGACATGATTTTACAGTTTTCTGTAAAATCATATAAACAGTTTTTATCTGTTTGTAGTTCTGTTTTGCCGTATAAGAAATGACATGATTTTACAGTTTTCTGTAAAACCATATGAGCAATTTTTAGCTGCTTGTAGAGCTTTCTAAAAAATGAACAATTTATCTTAATCCTATCTAGCTTCAATATCAGTATTACTAAATCAGAAAAAAAATCAAAATCACTAACTCAGATTCCTGGTTCAAAATAAGGGGACTGAGAATTTTGCTGAACAAGAGATGCTTATTGAGACCATTTTTTTACAATATCTATGTGATAACTGATCTGCAAAACTATTCTGATTATATTTTCAACAGTCCTATGGGCAGGACCTGACTAAGGCAGGGGCATACGGGGCCCAAATCGAATAAAAATTTTATTTTACGTTTCTTTTTTTAATGAATGTTCTTCATTATTAAAGTAGTAAAGCAGAGAGGGCCCCAAAGAAGTTTTTACCCCAAGCCCCAACTAGGCTAAGTCGGGCCCTGACTATGGGATATTATATCTAAAATAAATATCCAAACAAGATATTTTTAAAATTTCATATCGGCATTCTTTTTTCAAGTACCAAAATTTCATATCGGGACTCTTTTTTACCTGTAGCCGATATTATGAGATCGTGAAGATATCACAAAATAAAATAATCGAATCAAGATTGCCTATATTAATATTCCTAATGCATGACTTTTACACTATTTGTGTATTCTCACTTTATTTTTTAAACTCAATAAATAAAAATAGTAATTCTATAGATATTAAAATTCAGTGGGCCTAAAGTAGGACAATTTTGCTTTCTATATATGACTTTACAACTTAACAGATTACTTGGAATTACTGTATTCTTAAATCTGCCTAGTTCAGAAAATTAGATCCGCTTTGAAGTGAACGAAGAACCTCCAGAAAATTATCAGTCTATTGAAGCTAGCTATCTCTCTTTTACCTTCATAAACTGTTTTCTATTCATCTGACTTTAACCGCGCACTCTTTCTAAATATGGGTTTTATCAATTCCAGAGAATAATATAGATTAAATGAGTGGAATTCAATCCATTAGTATCTCAAGATGAAATTCCATTATATTTAAAAGATCAAAGATGAACTTATTCATTACTGGTGGCGTCGATCGCTTGGTCTAGACTTGTCTTTAAAAAAAGAGACGAAATTACCCGTCTGAAAGACTTTAATGAGGAGCGGGTTAAAACACTATTTGAAATGGTGATCATAAGAATAAGATTATTTTGTTTTTGTTTTAATCGTAATTACAAATAAAATTTTATATTGAAAAGCAATTTGGAGATTAATATTGTTATTAGATAAATTTATCCTCTAGTATTATGTTTGTTTTTGGCTATAAATTACACATATTCATTAATAAACATATATAATAATTAAAAGAGAAGTTCCATTAGAAACAGAAACAAAACCTTTGAAAAAAAAGCAGGATTTTTACAGTTCCAATCAGATTAATATTCTTGAAATTATCATGGCTATTTTCATAACATTTTCACTTAAAAACATATTTGCGATTAAGTTTATCAGAACATGACCAAAAAAATCCTTTATAAAGCACGATAAGTGTATATAAGACCACATGTTTTTATCAAGTAGCTTATCAAAATGAAAAAAAAAACATGTCATGAAAGGTATTTATATTTTACTGAAATTAAGAATGAATTTATTTTATTTGTAATTTCATTCATCTATTTTCATTCATCTATTTAATCATATTCTGTAAACAAGGTGTCCATAATTGAACGACCCTAATTTAAAGTACTGGTGAAACTATTGTTCAGAAAGTTATGAAATTTTGTTTTTAAAGGACATAATGAAGGGATGGGAATTTGTTTGAGCGAATAAAAAAAAGAGCCAAAATTTCGCTACCAGGGGCAGTTTTTCAAATAAATTTCACATTCAGTATATTTTTGACCAATTTAGTTACAATAAAACATGTTCAACACGACGGCCCTCATTTTCCGCTAGCATCTGGAATGGTAAGATAGCAAGTTCCACAGTTGACCAATAGTGTGTTTTCGGAAATAGTAAGAACATGCTATGAGATGCTGCTTTAAATCAGGTAAAGTTTTTGTATTATCACAATTTATCCTTAGTTTGATCCTGCGTATACCATGAAATAGAATCGTAAAGAAAATCTTATTCTAAAATTAATGTCCAAACAATAACTTTTTAAATTTTAATTTTAAAATTAGCAAAAGCACGAGACAATGTTTTGATAGAAGAATAAGATTTGTTTAAACTTCATTATAACAATAATAACATTGTTAAAAATCATTATAAATTTGTAAAAAAACTATTAAAATTATAGAAAAAAAATGTGCAGAAATGAAAATGATAATTAAAACTTAATTTTAATATAGAGTTTTTGGATTAAAAAAAAATATTTTTTTGTAATTCACTTTTTCGAATATTTTCTTAATTTTTAATTCATTTAAATTTTAATTAATTTTGTATTAAAAATAGATATTAGCTCGGTGGAATGTTAATATATAAATCAAGGACAAAAGTAAGCAACTATTACTAAAATCAGGTGAAAACTGCTGCACCTGCAAAATAGGAAATAAAACTGGAAAAACTGCTGGAGATATTGAAGCTGAGGAATCTGTTAAAAGATTTATTTTTTACTATCTTGAAGGGAAGGTGGTGAAGCCTGGCAAACAGGGATGAATTATTTATGGGCAGTGAATTTCCATAAGAAAAAAAAAAGGGAAAAGAATTGAAATGGTGCAGGGGTCGAATCCGGCGGACTGCTTCTTTGGTCTTTTTAATATTTATAAAAATGTTTAAATGTATAATTTTAGAGTTAAACAATTGTTTTAATTACTGTATAGTAATAAATTCATGCAGTTTCAAATTTTTCTTATTATTTTTATATGAATTTGTATTAATAATACAAATTTGTTCAAATCAAAATTGCTGAAAAGCGTCGAATACACATCTATTTATTTATACATAGTTTTATCTTTATAAGACGTCTCATCAAAGGCACATAAATCGTATTTTTATCATGTCAGAAACTGATGCTGTTTTGGGAATGAGGTCAACAAAAATCCGTAGGCGAGAAATAAAATTAAAAAAAAAACACAGGCGAAAAATAAAAATTTTATTATCTGCGCTAGCATCTCAAAAAATTAGCTTTTAATAACGTGATATCATCCCATTTTCAAAAGCTCTGATTTAAAAAAACAAGTTAATGACTACAATAAATAACCTAGAAAATGCCATTTTGAGCACGTGATTATATGAAATGAAATAAATAGGAATTGCGATATTTTTTTTAAACAATAAATGCGAGACAAAGTTTTTTTTCATCGTTCGCAGTACTAAAGTGACTCATTCAACGAAACAATTAAAATGCATAAAAGTATAATTTAACTTGCACGAGCACGTGGTGCTTGGCCGTTCAAGAAATGATGTTCTGACATAGATACATTGAGGTATGCAGAGCAGATTTCATTTTAATCTTTTTTAATTTTAATAAATTGTAAATACTATGATTAACTGACACGCTATCTCATAATAGTAATGTTTTATTTCTCATTATGGAATAACTGATTATCGAACTTGGCTTAAACCATGATAGATGCACCTTATTTCTTATTCAATATAATTACTCCTTTATTTCAAACTTATATAACTGTTTCTTTGAAGTGAGTTAGCCGGGGGAAAGCGAAAAAATTCTGATAAATTTCTTTTGTGCACCCGGATAAGGGAAAAGTTCCGTAATATATGAAGGAGAAAAGCCTTACCTTAGAGGATGGTATCCCAAATCATGCAGAGCCGACGAAATTCCGCAGAGTATTCAAGCAAGTTGTGACATCAAACTGGGAGACAAAAAAATCAATAATGACCAAAAATCTCTGTTGTGTTGCTCTGACAAATGGCACTTGCCGTGGACAAGCCACCGCTGATACGATCTGCAGATTTTAAGCCTAAAAAATGCGTCTCTTTGTTTTTACAAGTAGCGCCATCTAGGGCCAAGAGTACGACTGAGCTACTCACACGCCACAACCCTTTTTAGGGGGCGGACTTCATTCATGTCAATTCATTCACTCATCTCATATTGTAATTTAGACCTGGAACAGAGAACGATCACCTCTGACCCAGTAATGTGACAGGCACAATCTAAATTAATATTTCAATCGAAATAAATGTAATTTGCGGCATCATGTCTAGTGAAGCTTGCTGCCATCTGTCAAAGTCTGTCCTTGCATTATGAAAGCATCCTGTATAATATCTTTAACCTCTTGTTAAATATTTGCTCTTGTGCACTTTATCTATACTATATCCAACTGGAGGAAACTAATATTTGCGTCGCTGTGTAAAATTCTCGTAAATGTTATTATTTATTTATATTAAAAGATAATGTCATAATTCTTTCCCTTACTTGCTTAATATCTTCAGAAGTAATTGATTTTGAAAGTAAGAAATAGCATAGTTATTCTAGAAATAGATCCCAGAATATGTGAAAATTTCATTCGTTATTGTTTCCTGTTTCAAAATACTTGTTACAGGAAGACGCTAGGTTTTTCTTCTTCTGTTTTTTTATGTAATTATTTTTTTTAATTATAGATTGGAAGGATAGTTTTTTTTAAATATTAATTAATACGCAAGATCGGATTTAGCTCTACGATGGGTCTTATCTAATTTCAATCTCCTTCCCTCGCCATGTTCTTGTGTTTATAAATGGTTTTATTGCATGTCTATTTGACTGTTTTATGTATCAAATTTTGACTAATTTGAATTTTTAAAAATTTAACTATGGCTGTATTCAAAGAAGATAATTCTATTATCTCGCATATAAAAAAAATCCAAAATTTGAATTTAAAAGTCCTTTTAAACAAAATTTTTAAAAGCTTATAAAGCATATTTATTGAAATCTAAATGCTATTTAATTGCAGAGTAGAATATTATTACAAGCGAGCGAGCGGCACGAAAACTCGCCAAAGTTGGCGACGTTCGGCGAGGAGCCTCGTGCCAGCTTGACTGGTTTGGCGAAAGGAATAATCTAGTAGCCGCTAGATTGTGCGCGATGTTTTGAGAATTTTCACGAGATTCAGGTGCACGCGCTTTTCGGCTATATAAGGACGAGTAGCCGGAGCGGGTGAGTTAGTTGAGCTAAATAGCCAATCAAAACCCGTCCTGACTCTCGCCACCTCACTCACCCCTACTCTCTAACAGCTACTATAAAAGTTCCTCCAGCATTTTTCCAGTCCACTTCGAAGATGACCACGGCAGTAAATGATCGCAACGAGGAAGCACTACAGCCATGACCGGTGATAAGCCCCTGCCGGGGCTAGGTGCCCCAAGAAATCAACCACCGTAGCGGGTGAGTTAGTTGAGAGTTTGCTCTGAAATAAAAAGCGTCTCGCTGGACTAAAGAATTTGTGAGCTGTGTTTGCGTTTGCTGTTAACGCTGTGTTATTGAGCTCGCTGTGGTTAACTGTTGCTGTGCTATACGATAGCTGTTTTGTAGTCTGTTTTTATCGTGCGTAAGACTTGAATTTACGCTGTAATTGACTGTTGACTGCTGAATTGTACTTATCTAAAATTTTTACTTTATCAATTATCCTGTAAATAACTGTAAATAGCTGTAAATAAATTTGTTTGTGCTGTCCTCAAATAAAGTCCATTCAATCCAAACCCGCTACGCTAAAAACGTAACAACTGGTGTCAGAAGTGGGATTGAATGGTGAAGAGTAGAGCGATGGAGGAAGCAGATAAAGCAAAGTTCGAACAGCTTTTTGCTTTCATTAAAGAAATGAAAGAAGGCCAATAGAAGATGGAGAAGAAGATAGAACAAGGCCAAGAGAAAATGGAGAAGAAGATAGAACAAGGCCAAAAGAAAATGGAGAAGAAGATAGAACAAGGCCAAGCTAATATTATCGAAGTAATCAACAACAAAGTGGATGCTTTGGCGGAAAAGGTTCAAGAGAACGATGCAAAGATTCGTAGCATTCAGGAGAGTTTTGAAGAGAAGTTTGAAAAAGTGGACGAAAAGTTTAAAACATTTGAACAAGAAATGGAAAGGAAGGTCGAGGAAAAATTGAAGAGAATGGAAGGAGCACAGATAAAAGCTGAAAACCAAACTCCGAATGTCCGAGAGCCTGAAATAGCTCAGCCTATGCCTGTTATTCCTAAATCAAACATAAAAGTATCCACCTACGACGGAAAAACATCTTGGCAAGTTTACAGGACTCAATTCTCTATCGTCGCAAAAGCCAATGGTTGGGATCCAGTCACGAAGGCTCGTCAACTAGCTGCATCACTACGGGCTGAAGCTGCTGATATTTTGAGAACTGTTCCCGAAGATCAACATCTGAACTTTGATGCTCTTTCAAACGCTCTGGAGTTGCGCTTCGGAGAAAAGTGCCTCAAAGACTATAGCCGTCTTCAGTTAAAGACCCGGCAACAACGATCGAATGAAAGACTGCAAGAGCTAGCAGCAGATGTAGAGAGGCTCTCCCATCTTGCCTTCTCCGACTGTCCTGCAGAGGTACGGGAAACACTGGCCCTGCAGTATTTCATAGACGGTGTGAGGGATCCAGAGATAAAAAAGTCACTGCGAATGGCTGAATTGAAGGACTTGAAATCAGCCTTGGTTTACTCAATGAAATTTGAAGCAGCTCAGCAAGCTTCACGGAGGGATCGCCACTCAGTAAGAGGTGCTACGGTTCAAGATGTATCAGACTCTTCGATGCAAAATCTAACTGAAGTGGTAAAAACAATTTGCCAGGTTATCCGGAAAGGAGATGAAAGGCCCAATAAACATGGCCAGAGAACTGTGAAATGTTGGAAATGCTGCGACGAGGGCCATGTTCAAAGGAATTGTTCAGCCCGCTTAAATAAACGGGCTAAAGACCCTTCTCAAAACAACCAGGAAAACTAGAATTTGGCGGTCTCGCGGGGCGGAGGTTGCCAGATGAAGAAAAGCCCCATTTTGGAGTTTTACAGATATCTTCCAGAGGTGGCGGTGAAAATGGTTTATTCGTCGAAGCCTTCATCAACGGAGCTCCCTGCCGAATGATCGTTGACACAGGAGCCAACGTAACCATCATGCGAAGAGATGTTGCAGAACAACTCGGAAGGAAAATTCTCTGGACACCGCCCTGCGTCACCCTCCAAACGGTCACTGGTGACAAAATCCCGATTATTGGAAAAATGAATATTGTGATAAGATTTGGAAATGCTGCTTATGACCATGCTGTTTATGTAGCGGAAATTACAGATGATTTTATACTTGGACTGGACTTTCTGAAATAATATGATTTTGTAATTGACTTTAAAAATAACTCCCTGCACTCCCCATCAGAAATCGTGACTCTTTTCCATTTAGGTTCTGGAGGAGTAAATACATGCAATCAGACTGTTTCTTCAACAGACTTTGTCATCCCAGCTAGAAGAGAAATAATTTTAGAGGGATCTACTGGCGAAACGGAGAATTTCCGGTTTGGAGTTGTTGAATTTTCCAGCGACGGGAGTCTTCCAAGTGGAACGATGGTGGCCTCCAGTCTTGTAGATCTCTCGAAAAAGAATGTACCCGTCAGGGTTATCAATGTTAGTAATAAATCAAAATTAATTAAGAAGGGTGAAGTTCTAGCTAAATGCTCTCCAATTACCTGTATCGAAAAGAATTCCCACTTAACATCAAAGGAGTCTTCCGACTTTTTGAGCCTGGAATTACTTAAAGACACTGAATTGGAGGAAGAGCAAAGAGTTACTGCAGGAAGAGTTATTGATGAATTTAAAGACTTGTTCTCCCAAACATCTGATGATGTTGGCAGAACAAAGTTAACGCAACACCGAATCAATACTGGAAATCATCCTCCTATACGATAGAACGCCAGAAGATTGCCATTTGCCAAAGTGGAAGAGGTGAAAGATTTGTTAAATGACATGCAAGAAAAGGACGTCATCGAACCTTCGTCTAGTCCTTGGGCCTCTCCCATCGTTTTGGTCCGTAAAAAAGATGGTTCTACAAGATTCTGTGTAGATTACCGGCGACTGAATGACATCACGAAGAAAAATTCGTACCCTCTTCCCCGAATCGATGATACACTAGATACTGTAAAGACTTGACCACGGGCGGGTCAAATGAAATGGTAGCGTATTATATACAGAGGCTTTATTTACAGCTTAACACACAAAAGACGCGTCATCTAGATTATATACAGGAGTATTTACAAATGATTGTCTGTTCGACAACTAGGCCGGGAACTCACAAACTGTCTCCGTATTCAGCTACTGCCAGTAGCTCCAGAGATCTACGGATTTCTTCCGGTAGATCTTGTAACAAAACTTGAGATCACCTGGTATCTCTCACATCAGCACTCCTCACAGCTCGTCTCGTCCTCCAGATCAGCCTGTCCCAGATCAGCCTCCTTCTCCTCCTCTCTCTTTCTCTCTTTCTTCCTTTTTCTCTCTCTTTCTTGTCGGCTTCTTGAACCCCTTTTTAATCGTCACGAAGCTCCACCTCTCAGGCTGATATTGGCTCGCTGGAGATGCCGGTTGTCCAATCATTCTACTTCCACTCGCGCCACCATCGTGGGAAGATTTCTGAGACATCCGCTCTTTAGATTACACCTGGATTCTTTCTTTAATGGGTTCCAGGAAACACTAATTTCTTCAATGGTTGTAAACCGCATCTGTTCATTATCGGGCCCAGTGGGGGTCCACAGACGAATTAGTCCCGTCTGGTATTTCGACCCGGTTTACTGCTTTAATGAGCCGAAAACATGTGAGGTCCCTTATCTGTCCTTCTCGGATTCTAAGAACGGGAGAAACACAATGGGTAACAAAGGCTGAATAGCCTCACCGCTGGATAGGAGTATCATTGTTCGATCATGTGTCTCTTCCAGCAGGAGACAAGGTGGCGACTTCCTTACAATACACTCTCCGGGAACGAGGGGTTCTCCACTCTCGATCTGAAGAGTGGATACTGGCAAGTGGAGATCCATCCTGACGATCGTGAGAAAACAGCGTTCACAACTGGAGGACATGGATTGTGGCAATTTAAAGTCATGCCTTTTGGCCTTTGTAATGCGCCAGCAACTTTTGAACGCCTAATGGAGACAGTTTTAAAAGGACTTACTCCAGAAGCTTGCCTCGTTTATCTTGATGACATCATCATAGTCGGACGGAATTTTGAAGAGCATCTTTGTAATTTAAGAAAGGTTCTAGAAAAATTAAAAGATGCCAACTTGAAGTTGAATCCATCTAAATGTCGTTTGTTCCGTCATGAGGTAAGCTACCTTGGACACATAATTTCTGCAGTGGGCGTCCAAACAGACCCGCAAAAAGTGTCAGCAGTTAGAGACTGGTGCCGCCCTGAAAATGTGCATGAACTTAGAAGCTTCCTGGGCCTCTGCACATATTATAGGAGATTTGTTAAGGGGTTTTCTTTGATCGCTAGACCACTACAC
The DNA here is from genome assembly GCA_026289955.1 of Argiope argentata. NCBI lineage: Eukaryota > Metazoa > Arthropoda > Arachnida > Araneae > Araneidae > Argiope > Argiope argentata. Next base: position 4,946,355 of record JAOUZG010044037.1, on the reverse strand, counting down.
AGGTTAACTGAAAGCAAACAAAAATTCTTGTGGTCGGATGAATGTGAAAAGGCATTTAACGACTTGAAAGAAGCCTTGACAGCGGCTCCCATCCTGTCCTATCCTGATCCTGAAAAACAATTCATCCTGGATACAGATGCAAGTAATGAGAGCGTTAGAGCAGTATTGTCTCAGGAAATCGACGGCCACGAACCTGTCATCGCATATTGGAGCAAGTGTCTTTCGAAACCAGAACGAAATTATTGTGTCACCAGGAAAGAATTGCTCGCTATAGTGAAATCCGTGGAGAATTTTCATAGTTACCTTTATGGAAGAAAATTTCTGCTCCGAACGGACCATGCATCTCTGACTTGGCTTTTAAATTTCAAGAATCCGGAGGGTCAGATAGCCAGATGGATACAGAAACTTCAAGAATACGACTTTGAAATTAAACATCGAAAAGGGTCGTTGCATGGAAATGCAGATGCCTTATCAAGAAAGAACTGCTCCGAGGGTTGTCGCTATTGCTCCTCTGCTGAAAAGAAATATGGGCTTGTTACACCAACTGTGCGCCAAATCGCAGGAGCCGTCCCACCTCAATCTGATCCCTGGAGCGATGAAGAGGTTCGCAAAGAACAAATAAAGGATCCTGACATTAAACCGATTATGGAATTTATGGAATCAAACAATTCAAGACCTGAATGGCAGGACATTTCAAGTCTCAGTACTGGAACTAAACGTTATTGGGCTCTCTGGAATTCACTCGAAATTAGAAACGGCATATTGTATAGAAAATGGGAGTCCGAAGATGGGAAGTCATTTAAGTGGCAACTTGTACTTCCCCGATCAAGGATAAACCAAGTTCTGAAGGAGTTACACAGCAGTCCTGCAGGTGGTCATTTCGGAGTCATGAAGACAATTCATAAAGTCCGGGAGCGTTTCTATTGAAACAACTTGAAAGCTGATGTTCAAGAATGGTGCAAAACATGTGATGACTGTAACGCTCGTAAAGGACCTAAAACACGCAGTCGTGGTAAGTTAAAGCGGTATAATGTAGGTGCACCATTTGAGAGAATCGCCTTTGACTTCTTGGGACCTCTTCCTCGGACGGACAATGGAAATAGAAACATTCTAGTCGTCATGGATCATTTCACGAAGTGGCCAGAGGCTTATCCAATTCCTGATCAAGAGGCGACTACTATAGCAGAAGTCTTACTTCAGAACTGGATTTCCAGATTTGGAACACCTCTTCAGCTTCACTCTGATCAAGGGAGGAATTTTACTTCTGCTGTATGTCAAGGACTCTGCAAACTCCTCCGAATCGACAAAACTCAGACAACACCTCTTCATCCCCAATCAGACGGCATGGTAGAGAGGTTCAATCGTACTATTCTAAATAACCTCTCTCTTTTCGTTTCGAAAAACCAACAAGATTGGGATCAGAAACTCCCCTTGTTCCTGCTTGCTTATAGAAGCGCGGTTCACGAAACGACTGGCTTCACACCATCCAAGATGCTCTTTGGACGGGAGCTCCGACTGCCCTGCAATCTTCTGTTCGGGTGTCCACCGGATACGCCTTCTTCGCCTGTGGATTATGTTCAAGACCTCCAGGCCCGTTTAGAAGACGTACACAGGTTTGCCCGACATCGGATCAACATAGCGACGGAGAAGATGAAGACCAGGTTCGACACTAAGGCCACCGGACATGAATTCAAGGAAGGTGACAAGGTATGGTTCTGGAACCCGATTCGACGAAAGGGACTCTCTCCAAAGCTACAGTCTTCCTGGGAAGGCCCTTATATAGTCCTGAAAAGACTGAATGACGTCGTGGTTCGAATAAGGAAGTCACCGAACTCAAAACCAAGAGTAGTACATTACGACCGGCTAGCCCCTTATTATGGTGACTTGTCAAATACTTAGTTGAAACCATGGTTTCCTCATTTATGTAAATATGACCTGTATACTTGTAAATAGTGTTCTTTATGTTAATTCTTTTTCAATGATTATGTCTGTAATCTTGTGTGTATGGTATTGTTACTTTTGAGTGTCTTCTGCTCGGGGTCTGTACTGCCCGGGACGTGCAGTCCTTGAGGAGGGGGCAATGTTACAAGCGAGCGAGCGGCACGAAAACTCGCCAAAGTTGGCGACGTTTGGCGAGGAGCCTCGTGCCAGCTTGATTGGTTTGGCGAAAGGAATAATCTAGTAGCCGCTAGATTGTGCGCGATGTTTTGAGAATTTTCACGAGATTCAGGTGCACGCGCTTTTCGGCTATATAAGGACGAGTAGCCGGAGCGGGTGAGTTAGTTGAGAGTTTGCTCTGAAATAAAAAGCGTCTCGCTGGACTAAAGGATTTGTGAGCTGTGTTTGCGTTTGCTGTTAATGCTGTGTTATTGAGCTCGCTGTGATTAACTGTTGCTGTGCTATACGATAGCTGTTTTGTAGTCTATTTTTATCGTGCGTAAGACTTGAATTTACGCTGTAATTGACTGTTGACTGCTGAATTGTACTTATCTAAAATTTTTACTTTATCAATTATCCTGTAAATAACTGTAAATAGCTGTAAATAAATTTGTTTGTGCTGTCCTCAAATAAAGTCCATTCAATCCAAACCCGCTACGCTAAAAACGTAACAATATATTTTTAAAATTATGTAGCAACATAATTATTTAATATTTTAAAATTATATAGCATAGAATTTATAAAAGGTAATTAGAATACTGCTGAGATAATGGCCTAAAGTTTAAATTACACTTGATTTAAGTCTGAATAATTTCTAATTCGCTATCCTTGTATATTAAATATAAAATCAAAACTTAACTGTTCTGAAAATGTCACTCAAAATGACTGTAGTTCCCAGGGCCTCTAGCTTGCTGAGCACCTAGGCAGCTGCCTATTTTTAACTATTTGATGATATGTTTTCATATATCAGAAAAATAAATTCAAATGCGGAAAGAAGCATTCCTATTATCGGCAAAGATACACAGAAAAAAAAAGACGACCTTAACTATTTGAAACTTTATAAATGATATGCATAGGCTTCCATTACTATTTTTCAATATATTAAAAAGAAAAACGAAATAAAACTAAAAATTGAGAATAAATTTTAAACGTTTCAATTTTTCGCCTACGGATTGCTTTATCTTCGCCTACGGATTTTTGTTGACTCCAAAATCCTCATTCTCAAAATAACATCATGTTTTGACATGATAAAAATTGAAATCTGCCATTCATATTTCAATGCATCTTGTCAGATCATAATCTCTTGAATGGCCAAGCACCACGGGCTTGTGCAAGTTAAATTATACTTTTATTCATTTTAATGGTTTAATTGAATGAGTCACTTTAGTATTGCAAACAATAAAAACCCTTTGTCTCGCATTTATTTTTAAAAAACTATCACATTTCCAATTTATTTCATTTCACATAATCACGCGCTTAAAGTGATATTTTCTAGGTTTTATTTGCTTTAGTCATTAACTTTTTTAAAAATCGGAGCTTTTGTAAATGTGATGGCAACGCGTTATTAAAAGATGATTTTTTTTGAGATGCTCGTGCAGATAATAAAATTTCAATTTTTCGCCTACGGATTTTTGTCTATCTTTTTTCCAAAAATAACATCATTTTCTGACATGATAAAAATATTGGAATATAAAAATATGTAGAAGTTCTTACTACATTGTGTGTGTGTGTGTGTGTGTGTGTGTGTGTGTGTGTGTGTGTGTGTGT
>JAOUZG010044037.1:4911974-4933208 GCA_026289955.1 Argiope argentata | reverse complement strand
TATATATATATATATATATATATATATATATATATATATATATATATTAAAGACCTTTCCTCTTTTTTCTTGTGTAAGGTATTTGCTTCTTAAATAATATTTCATGTAAAAATAAAGTTCTTTCCTAGAGCACTTTTGATTTATATTCAAGACTTATCTTTACGAAACTTTTCTTTTACTCTGGCTCAGCACAATTATTGAAAGCAAAAGAAAAATCTACAAAAGTATGAAAATCTTTAAATTTGATTACTTTTAAGTATTAAAAAAAATTGATATTAATGATTAAATTCAATATAATTGCATATTTTTAGTTAAAAATTTAATTCAAGAAAATTTTGGGTAAAATCTATAAGCAGGAAGAAAATACTCTAGAAAATTTTATGATGTACATATTGCTCAAAGAGGGGAAAAATATTTTACATAAATTCTTCTTATTTCTAATATCTTTTTGCTTTGTTTCAACCCTATCTGTACATTTGTATACTTAAAAATATTGAAAATAGATGTAAAGAATTTACCACTGGCATTTTTGATTATCTCCATCTTCTTAGAATCTTAATAATAATAATAATAATAATTCCCAATTGAATCCATCTTTTATTCGGACAAATGCTAACAGGGCCCGACTAGCCTAGTTGGGGCCCAGAGCAAAAACTTCTTTGGGGCCCCCTCTATTTTACTACTTTAGAAATGAAGAACATTCATTAACGAAGGAAACGTAAAATAAAATTTATATTTCAATTGGGGCCTCCCACTTATGTGGGGGATCGGGCCAACTACCCGTATGCCCATGCCTTAGTCGAGCCCTGAATGTTAATAAAAAAAATCAGAATATGTTTTAAGTTGTTCTATAAGAATATAAAGCATTCGACGTAATTATAAATTTTTGTAATGTTTTGTAAATGTAAAATTAGACTTTTTATTAAATGAAATATTATTAAGAACAATTCGTTTCTACTTTTCCGGATATGGAACTCAAAAAGCAAAACGTGGTTAAAAGTTGTTTTTATTATTATTATTATTAAAGTATATTTAATATCATTCTTCAGTATAAAATATTATAGTATCAGTCTATAAGATTTATATTTGCAGGCATCCAGCCAACGTTTATTTTTTTCCAAGAGAATAAATATATTTTATTGAAATTATATTGAATGACTTAAAAGCAGCGTTTTGGTATTACGCTTATGAAAAGAAATAGGGAAAATATCATAATGTTTTGAATTATTTATTTTGGTTATTCATTTTTATTTTATCAGTCGCACTTTTATTTCAAGGTGCTTATTCTAAATCCTTTTAGATAAGGGCATTAAAGTAATAAATATTTATTCTCTGTAAACGTCAAAACAATTTCAGATATTACTAGACACCTGCGACAGTAATTTGGTTTCCCAAGTTTAATGATCGTTAAAAATTACAATAAAATATTGAAAAAATATTCCAAGACTTCAAATGTTAACTAATACTACTTTGTAAATCTTACGCCTGTTTCCTTTCTTGTGTTATGCATTTTCCTAATATTCTGTTTAGATATATGTTCTTCCAAATACAACACAAGAAAGAGGAACAATGTTTCAAAATGGGCATATTAAAAAAAAAAATCCATTACTTGTTTTGAAGCTAAATTTTAATTGTAAATGATATAAAAATTCAAAAATTTTACTAAAAGAATGTTTTATATACTTTAAAGGTCCTGTTTTACAAAAAGGACAAAGTTCTAAATAGATATTTAAGTTATTTCATAATTTGAATTAGTATTAATTTCTAAAACTGCAGTTAATTTAGCTGTCACATTTTTTTGGTTTAAATTCCGTTTATCATTATTTAATTCTATAATTAACGATATACTTGATGAACATTTTTTTTTAAATTATAAAAAGTACGGAGTGTTTTTTTTAAAGATTTTTTGTTAAATTGTAAAAATAGATTTCAGAATAGTTATAGTGATTTTTTTGTTAGATTTGTCTCTATGTCTTCATTTAACTAGATATTACATTTTGTTATCCATTCCTTTTAATATATTGTTATCAGCTTTGATACAATATTTCTGTTTAATTTATCACAGAGCAACTAAAGCATCTTTATATACTGTTGCATATTTATAATTCTATTCATAACAAAAAGCGAATAATATTATTACATAATCTGTTATCATTATAACATTGTCATGATCTATGGACTTATTTTCTTTATTATGAAATGAAACGTTTTCCTAAATCCTGTAATATATGTATAAAAAGTTAGCGGAAATGTTCTATCAAATTATATTATGTTTAACATAATATATTGATTTGAAATTATTGAAAATTTTGGAGGAATAATTTGGCTTGTTTCGATTACTTGGTAAATCCAGATTATTATATGACAAAAAAGGGAAAATCAGTTATCCCGACTAACTATTGTTCCATTTGAATTACATAGAATTTAATATTATTTATTTCTAAAAAAATCGTCTGTTAATTTTATCTAAATCTATCCGATTTGTTTATATGTTACCACGTACTTGATACCTCTAATTTAATAATATATCTGTTCTTAATTAATCAGTGAAAATGTACTTTATTTTATATAATTCAAATTGAAGTTTTTGTAAATATTATTAAAATAAATTTGTAACTATCTCATTTCATTTGTCATTTAATATATGTCTTTGATTTCAGAGATATATCGTTTTTTTCCTATAAAATTTTATCAAATTTACTTCTATATTCTTTAAATCTTAATTCTTTAATTTTAACAGATTTATTTCTTCAAACGTAGAATTTGAATTAATGATTCCACATCTTACATATAATTAAGACTGTACCTTTATCATGCTTCGTTTATCATAACATTATAAATGAAAAAAAAATTAACTTTTTATTAATACTTAACAAATAAAAAAATTACAGAATGTTTTTTTTTAATGTTTAAAATATTTTGTTTTAGACCGTAACCCTTCCCCTCAAAGAAGACCTACCCACATCTGAAATTAATAATCAGCCAGTCAGTGTAAACCATTCACAAATCGGCAATTTTGAGCTTTCATTACACAATCGCATTAATTCCTCTTCCACTCGCCAAAAATCAATGTCTCTTTCATTTCCTTCCAGGAAACAAACCATCAGTTCTCAATTAAGTAATGGGAACCAGGATAATTCCGATCCATGGATCCTGCAGTATGAATAATACGAATTTTACTGCCACACATGCATAGTATATACACGTTTTCCGTTAAGTACTAATCGATCTGAGGGAAGCACAGCGCTAGGGAACACGGACATGTTCCGTTAACCTGTGGAGAAAGCAAGTGTATCAGTAGAGTAGTGAGAGCCGACTCGTGAAGGCTGTTGCTCCTTCTAGTCAATTATTCTCTTTCTTTTCATAGCCACTTATACTTCCATAGAGCACCCTAAACCTTATGTTAGACATCCCATCCACTTTTGTATTTGGAAAAGCCAACAGCATTGTTGTTTTGTCCGATGGAGATCACGCCGTTCGTTGTTGGAATGTTCAGCGTTTGGCGCAGTTCGTATCCGCTCAGCGCTATCATGGATGCTTCAGTCCACGGAAGCAGCTGAGAGCGAGGATTTGATAACGAGTCGGGAAGGTAGTTATGGCTCATCTTTTCATTTGTTGTGATTTCTCGCATGTTCTCTATCTCATTCTGGATGTGATGATGGGTTTGGTTATCGAATACTGTGTCAGATCAAACGTCACAATTAGCAGTAGGATGGATTGTTATGTAACTGCAGTGTTTATTGATTGTTGACTAAGAAGCGGGTGTTGTGCATCTCTTGTTCTATGTGATGAACTGGCAGATGCTGCTGTTTTGATCCTTATCCCTTTATCTACCAAAACCTAGCATCCTTTGCTGCCTTTTGTCTAATGATTAATGTCAGTGGGAAACATGTTCTGGAAAAATATCGAACAACAACAAATGTTTAAATTAATAAACGTCGTAATTCTTTTTAGCGCGGAAAGTGTGGCATATTTGTTTTTAATTTATGAACAACTTGGATATTTTGTGGTATGTATGGGACGTTATAGCGGGATTCACCTATTTGAAAATTTATGTTTTAGAATCATTCTAAAATTTATTGTGTGATTATCGTTTTCTCTAAGTTAATAACATGATTTAAGCTTGTATATGAAATTTTATTGTCAGTTTAATGTAAATTATTAACAGAAGTTATTGAGAATGTGTTTTTTAATTGCAATTGAAATTATTATTATTATTTTTTGATTAGTTAAGTTTCAATACTTGAAAAAGAAGTCAAAATTAAAAGAATTTTTTTAAATTCAAAATTAATTTTGCAAATAAATATAATCAACTCTCTTTTGAAATATAATATACTATAATTATCTTCCATTTAATTTTAATAATTTATGTATTCCTGGATTAATTTGTATTATTTTTAACAACATTTTTCATTAGATCTTCCTCTTAATCTATTATATGTATATATATAACTTTAAATAATTTACTCTGATTTTAGAAAAATCAAAATTTTATATATTTATGTTTCTTTTTCCACTAGTAAAAGAAATGTAATTTTAAGTTAAAAACATGGAAGTTTTGGATGTAAATAGAAATTTATTAGTTTTCAAATTTCTGAGAATAATTTATTTTTATTTATCAATAGAAAATTTCTATTTGTCAATATTATCAATATTTCTATTTATCAATAGAAAATTTCTATTATCATTTAAATTAAAATCAGTTTTGTCTTTTTATTAGTAAGTAGAATCATAATTAGTATAAATATGTCAAATTGCAGTCTATTAAAAAACTTAAATGGCAAAAAAAGAATGTTTACTTATACTGTATACAAATTAACATTCTTATTTGTGTATATACCTATTCTTATACTAGACCTATATATACCCATTCTTATACCTATGTATTCTTTTTTTAAAGCTATTTATTTATAATGTAAGGAATTAAAATTAGATTTTCCATGTCATTCTCATTTAATTTTATATGAATCCTCATGAATAAGTTTTATTTGAAAATCAAAAACAGAAAAAAGGAAGTTAAATTTTGTGTTTTTATGAGTGTGTGTTATTTACAAATTAAGGTTCAAATATTTAGAAGATTAAAAAAAATCGTATTTTCTTTCAAAGTTATGCATTAGTTATTATGAGTGAAATATTTTTTTAACTGATGTATAGTTATAAATATTTAATATAATATTGAAACTGAAACTTCTGAAATATTTTATTGAACTTGTAAAACTTTTAATCCTGTAAGTAGATTGTTTAAAACATTTTCTCTTAGTTTTAAAAACCCCATGACAAAGAAATTAAAAATTTTAATTTTATTTCCTTGAAATTAAGTTATAAATTTAAAACCTTTTTAATATCCCAGTGCAGGGATTGATTTTTGTAATATTTTTTTTCCTTTGGGTTTCTTTATTAAAAAGATTTTCTGGAAACTATTTTATATTTAATTAATTTTTGGTATTTGTTTTTTCTAAGTTCACTTTAATTAATATATATTTTCTGTGTTAGTAAATAGTGAATTTATTCTTTATTTAGTGAATTACAAGTTTTATTATCAATTTTATTTTGCATTCTATTATCTTTAATCACTTTGCTAGTGTATTGATAGAAACATTATAAAATATTCAGATATAATAACTTTTTATCATATTTATTTCATATAAGGAAGATTATATTAAAGTTATTTAAAATATTTATCTACAATTTGTGGATTCATTGCTATTATTACAAAGAGGAAGAGAAATAAAAAGAATATATAAAATAACTAAATTTTCATTTATATGAATATGCTTAGTTATCTTATTATTTATTTACAATGTAGTTTTAATGTCTTAATTATTTTTTATATGAAAGAATATGTATTGATAAATTTACTGCAAAATAATTTGCTGTAAAATTCAGTTATTTTTGTTTACGTAGAAATTAGAATTAATTGACCAATTCTTTTTTTTTAAGTTTATTTTATGTAAGTGTAAAAAAATTTGACCATGCAAAGATTTTTTTTAATTAGAAAAAAAAAGCATTAAGAAGAGTATATTATTGAATAAGTTAAATGCTTGTGCTTTCTCCTGTTTGATAATATTATAAGGATCAGCTAGCTTGTTATCAACTGAAAAGTTTTAAATAATTTCATTTTTTTAAATTGGCTTAGCAGTAAAATAGTAACAAGCATTTTGTATGAATAAAGGATGGCTGTATTCTGAAAAATTATAATATACTTTAGAAAAATTTTGATCATTAAAAAATAATTGCTAAATCTTCTTTAATTTTTTAACTGAACACAATGTCATTTAATATTACAGAACATTCATAAAACTTCAGTTTAATTTAGTAAAATTTAAATATATTCACAGTTTAATTACAGCATCTTTGAAATATATTATAACAACTGCATTAATTTGATATTAACAACTTTATAATATTTATGTTGAATAAAGATTTCCCATTTTTATTTGCTTCAATGAATTTATCATTATTTATGAAGTAATCTTTCATATAGTAATTTTTTATGATAATTTGAAATACCATTGTGAAATGTGTAATCTGTCCTTGAACAAATAGTAAATTTCAAATGTATTCACAGCTCTCTTCCAATATTTTGTTTTTTAAAAAAGAAATTTTTATAATATAAATTTTATATAATATATATTTAAAATTTGTTAATGTATTCAGATTATTTTTTGTTATTTTGTTTTAATAAAACTTTTTTTTCTACAGTGAACATTTCCAATGTGGTCATCTGGAACAGCCATAATGCAGAGGCATGTTATCACACATTTCTTGGAATTCAAAGTACTGTCTGTTCCAGTGACATAATAAGAAGTGATGAAGCTCCGCAAACGTGCACACCTCCAAAATTAATCAAAACCAATGAGTAGCTTGTCTTTTCTATGTGTCAGTGTGACTGTTGGCTGTGATTTCAGCCCTCCTTGCCCTGTAGTTAGACGAGGAGGGCAATGAGGATGACTAGTTCGGACAAAATGGAAAAGGCGAGCTCTGGATTCTCTACATTGACGCCAGCAACGCAACAAAGCACCTCCACCCCTAACCCTACAGTACCACCTCCACCAACGATGACTCCCCATCCCCAGTTTGCTGAAGAGGTACAGCCATATGGTGTCCAACACCAAATTATGGGCCCTCTGCAGCAACAAAATCGTGCTCACTCCAGGTCCATGTCGTCTCTACCTCAAGAGTCGTTCATGATTATCCGGAGCAAAGCGCTTAATCGCAGAGTCATTATCAATGTGGGAGGAGTAAAACATGAGGTTCTTTGGCGAACTTTAGAACACTTACCTCATACTAGACTTGGGAAATTGAAGGAAAGCAACACCCACGAAGCTATTATGGAATTGTGTGATGATTATAGTTTGGTTGACAACGAATATTTTTTTGACCGCCATCCTCGTTCTTTTAGCGCTGTAATTAATTTTTATCGCACTGGTAAACTTCATTTGGTGGAGGAAATGTGCGTATTGGCGTTCAGTGACGATTTGGTATATTGGGGAATCGATGAATTATATCTGGAATCGTGTTGTCAGCACAAGTACCATCAGAAGAAAGAACATGTTTATGAAGAAATGAGGAAAGAAGCAGAATCATTGAGACAAAGGGAAGAAGAAGACTTTGGAGTTGGACGGTGTGCACCCTACAGAAAATGCCTTTGGGATTTATTAGAAAAACCAACATCTTCATTGGCCGCCAGAGTGAGTATGAATGACATGTAACCAAAAGACGTGAGAAAAATTCTCCTTTTTTCATTGTTTTTAATTGATGTATTCATTTTCAGTGCAGAATTTCAATTGCATTATACAAACTGTTTTTTGCTTTTTTTCTTGTTTGTTTTTTTTTTTCTCAACTTTGCATGTGTGTTAAGGCTTATAAATTATTATACAAGATTTTTAAAAACATTCGGTATTATTTAATTTTTTTAAAAAAAAAAATCAAAATAAATAACTGTAATCTGATATTACTTTTTCTATTAAAAAGTAAGTTTAAAATCTTTGAGTATTAAAAGGCTAGGACCACTGCTAAAGAAGAAACTTCTAAAGATTTTTACTGCACTTTACTGTTTACTGTCTGCAGTGGCTGTTTGGTCAATGTCATAAAGAAAGGTAGTATTAATAAACAATATATGTCATGCTTATGTTGTGGAAAATTGATCCCGCTGGCCTGCAGTGCTTCATTTTATTTAAAGAAGTGTATTTTGTTCAAATGTTTCACTTATTTTCCAGTAACATGCATCGTATCTTCTTCCACCAATGCCTTCAATGTCGTCATTTGATGTTGGTTGAAATGGGCAGAGAAACGACTGTTCTCACAGAAGCTTCAGATGTTGCTGGCTTTGCATGTCTATTTCTCGTGCACGAATCCTCAGATGGATAAGTGGCTCAACTAATCGTCGCTGTGGAAATTGCATGCAATTGTTGTTGATGGCTGTTGTATAAGATGTTTGTCTGCATCCGTGAGTCGTTGCACATGCTTTTTTTGTTATGTTTTTCAGTTATGCTATAAACTGCTGTTACATGGTTTGCTGACATGAACATAAGATTTGAATATTCATTGTAACAGGATTAAAAGCTTTTTTACTTTGAATAGCTTGATACCTTCTTAAAGCAAATGTGATATAAAAAAATATTTTAGTCAATTCATTTTAACAAATAAGTTATAACACTTTTAGTTTTTAATTAAAATTTCCTTATAACTATAAGATTATTGAATATCATTATGTACATTCATTATTTATAATGTTCATTTAACTGAGGGTAAGCAACATAAAAGAATTATTGTAACATTTTCCCAGATGTTTTCAATAGATTTTCTATTTTATTTTTAGATAAACTGTATCAGTTTAATTAATATATACAACTTAAACATTTCATACAATGTTACTTAAGTCTTTACACACATACCTAAACATTAATACATATAAATCAAAAGCATTCTCGAGTTGTATTTAAATTATTCCTATTATTATGTAGTATATCTACATATTACAGAAATGCATGATTTTCTCTTTCTAATACATTTGTGGCCATTTGTTTTGAAATATTTCAATTACAGATGATTTACAATAATTCACTATCTTTTTTCCCCAAAGAATCTGTAGAATCTTATTTTCCACTTCTGCTTATCTTTTGAATTCAGAAATTCCTTACAAATGTCCTGTAATTATAACTAAAATTATGTTTATTACTTCTTCTGACATAATTTGTTATCTTGAATATTTTCTCTTTCTAATTAATAACCCTCAAGTTAACTAGTAATATCAATATTCATCTTAAAATGGAATCAAAATCATAAATAGCAAATAAACTGATTTAAAATTTAACGTTTGGCTATCGAAAATAATTAAAAAAACAATATTTATTGTATTAAGTAAAATTCATTGATTTAAATTTGTATGATATTTTCCATAAAAGTTTATAGTTATGACAGCTTGGTAATAGAATCTTAGTCTTCAGTTTTAATATCTTTTATGTATATATGTACTTATAATGAGTTTAATGCTCTTTATATGTACCAGAAATTAAAGCTATGAGATTCATCCTCAGTAATCTTTTTTTTAAAATTTCATGGAAGGGGCTGGTGTAACAAATTAATTCAGCAAAATTTATTTGTTTGGGTCACTTGATATTTCTTTGATTATGATAGATTCAGCAGTTTCAGATATAAATTTTCAACAAATGATTCAATAATTGAAATAACCCCTTTTTTTTATTTGATCTCCCTACTCTAGGAAATTTATAAATTGTACAAATTTATTCATATTAGTGAAACTTTTTACACACTCACAGAATCTTGATCAAAATGTCTGGTTATTTATAGATATGCACAAAAGTGTTCAAATATTCCAGATTAATGTTATTTCTAGAAAACTCCATCCTGCAGTTTTATATATATGAGATTATATATTTTAGAAATTAGTGTAATAATGTTAAAAATGTTATAAGAGTTGTAACTTTACCATTACATTAAAATAAAATAACCAGACATATTTCAATAAAAAATATCTACAATATAAGTAATTTATAACAATATAAACAAAGTATGAGGCAATAGGTGTATTTTAATTTTGGTCTCTCTATGTTAGGAAACAGAGGATAACAGCCATTGATACTATAAATCCCAATATCTTACTTTTTTCAAGTTCATTTAATTTTAGTTAGAACCTTTTCATTACTGCCATATCAGAATAAATGCATCATTTTAGATTAATATACTTTTTTCGTATTACTTATATATAAGTATTATTACTTTAATAAGTAATGTACTTTTTTATATTGCTTATTAAAACTTATTTTTATTTTAAAATAATATTTTAGTCAATTTGACATATAAAAGGTTAATATCTCAATAGTTAACTTGGGATTTGATATCAGTTTTGCTCTAAACTGTGAAGAAACCAATTCCAGTGAAATTTAAGAAAATTTAATTTCTAATGGATTTTTAAAAATTAATAATATACCATTAAATTTATATCTTTAATTATGCATGCAACTTATATTTTATGTTCTTTATTTTAATTTGTAATATTATGAATATATATACATTCGTTCAATTGTTTGGAATATTAATAATAAATCATTTACTATAAAATAGATCCTCATTGTTATTAAATAAAACTTAATATTAATATAATTGGGGCTATAGATAGATTTGAAATTTTAAATAATGTATTTGATTGTATCTATAGATAATATTATTATCTATTTTCTAAAGAGCTATATATAATTGTTAAATATTGGAAGAGTTTTTTTTTAATTACAAAAAGACAAACTAATTTGTTAAATTTATATATAAACTAATTTGTTAAATTTATATAGTTTGTCTTTTTGTATATAGTTGAAATTATGTATTTAAAAAGAAGAAAAATAGTTTTGATATTCTTAATACAATTATGCTAAACACTACTTGCCCTTATTGACCATATTTAGTACAAACTGTGATTTCTTCTCCAATTTTAGAAGGTTAAAATGCACTAGTTTTTAAGTCCCATTTACATATATTCAAAAGTGAAACAATCAACAATTTATGAATATGACTTTCATTGAAGTAATAAAGATCAGTGTTCATATTTCTTTCTTTCCCATCATAGAAAAAAATCTATGTATGGCCAATAAAAGATGAAAGATTGATACTCTAAACAAATGGAGACCGTTTTCCTGAAACACAGAATCATACTCAATTGCATTTAAAATCAATAACTTTTCTTCCAAATTTTTTGTCATTTTAGTATACCAAAAGAATAATTAGCTGTAAAATTTGCAATATATTATGAATGGTAATTAAAATTTACTTCTTATTTACTTAATACTTCTTATGTACATTTAAGCATAACTTCTCTTTTTACTTTTTTATTTAATATTGTTTGTATTTAAGCTTATTAAATATTTCAGCAGTTGTTATTATGTTGTCAAGGACTAAAAAAAGAAATGAATTCTGAATGAAATACATTTTTTTTACTCTTTTATGTACTTCAAGTAATGTCACTAATTGCTGTAAGCATTGGTCCTTGATATGCATTGGACATTGATTGAGCATTGATGTGTGATGTTTTTGGAACAGTTGGGGAAATACCAGAAATACCCTGCACATTTGTTGGAGATATTAAATTAAATTCTTGAAAGAAAAATAAATTAAAAAACAACCATGGCTTTTTTTAAAATTTGTAAATTTGGTAACAAAAATGAAATTAATATTTCCAGATTAATTTCATTCAAAATAACATAGTTATGTTAAGAAGAAATCAGTTGATATCACACTTCATATTGTCAAACAGAAAATAAAGTCAGCTAACCATGTGATATGCATGTTTTAACCTGATATAAGCTTATCGCTCTGTTTTATTTTGTACTGCTTATGTTACCCCTTTAGCATTTATTATTTGAACATTTTAATATTTTTGTCTTCCAAGCTGTTCACAGTGGTCCAAGAAGCCATTTCGATTACCGTGTATTGAACATTTAGTTTTATGTTTTGCATTTATTTTTAGACCCCCAATCCCTGCTCAGACTATATTCTTAATGAATATATTTTTCTAGGTTGTAGCAGTTCTCTCCATTCTATTCATTGTATTATCGACAATCGGACTTACTTTAGGCACCTTACCGGCTCTACAAGAAAAAGACAAAGACGGACATGTAGAGGACAACCACAAACTTGCTGTAGTTGAAGCAGTTTGTATTACATGGTTCACACTTGAATATGTTTTACGTTTCCTGTCATCTCCAAATAAATGGAAGTTCTTCAAAGGAGGCCTTAATATCATCGACCTCTTAGCAATTTTGCCCTATTTTGTGGCATTTCTTATTGAATCAAACAAGCAGACAGATCAGTTTCAGGATGTGAGGAGGGTGGTGCAGATATTCAGAATCATGCGGATTCTCCGCATACTGAAGTTAGCAAGGCATTCCACCGGCCTTCAAAGTTTGGGTTTCACACTAAAGAACAGCTATAAAGAGCTGGGCTTGCTGATGCTTTTCCTAGCCATTGGAGTCATGATTTTTTCAAGTCTTGCATATTTTGCTGAGAAAGACGAGAAGGAGACTAAGTTTACCAGCATTCCTGAAACATTTTGGTGGGCAAGTATCACAATGACAACAGTCGGCTACGGTGATATTTACCCTACCACTCCTCTAGGGAAACTAGTTGGTAGCATCTGCTGCGTCTGCGGTGTGCTGGTCATTGCTCTGCCCATTCCAATCATTGTCAACAATTTTGCAGAATTTTATCAGAATCAGATGCGGCGTGATAAAGCCCTTAAGAGGAAAGAAGCTCTTGACCGTGCACGCAAAGAAGGCAGCATTGTGTCTTTCCATCGAGTTAATCTACGAGATGCATTTGCTAAGAGCATGGATTTCATAGATGTTCTGGTTGACAGTGGCCATAATGAGAGTCAGGTGACTATTAAACTTGTTTTATTCACACAAACATATCCACAGCTGAATTTTAAAGTATTTTAACTGTGTATGATTGAAAAATTTGATTTTTTAAATGATTCATATGAAATTAAGTATAAAACTGTTGCTGAAACTCTAATTATAACATTTCATTATTTAAGATCATTCATTTTATCATATACTGACATTAAAATTTTATTTCATTTTTGTGGAAAATATGAAAACATATTTTATTTAAATTTTAGAGAATTCATTGCCCGAAAATTTACATTTTTGATGAGACAGTTTTTAAACGAGAAATCAAAACTGAGTGCAATTTATTTATTGTATTTCAAAATTATTATTACACAAGCATTTTTATGGAGAGGGAATTGAAAACATGCAGTATAATATAATTATCACATTATTTTTAAGCAATTGTGGCAGTATTTGTAAAGTACTTATCTACATAAAAATATATTTCTTATGACTTCAGATTTTGATGAAACTTGAAATGGATAGTTAATCTTTTTTTCTTTTAAATAAAGCACAGTTTATTGTTCTGTTGTTGATTTTCTTACAGTGTGAACATTGAGTGTCTATCTGGTTGAAAGAATTTAAAAAAATTATCTTAAGTATAAGATCATCTTATAAATAATGTCAAAAAATCATTTCTTTACTATATTTAAAATATTTTGAATAAAATAATGTTTTAAATCTGAAAATTCAAACTGCTGGAATGAAGGTATGATAAAAAAAATATGATACAAGCAGATATTTATAATACTTTTTGATATTTATTTCTTTGATTTTATTTAAAATGTTGGACCACTTTTATTTATCTACTTCTGCTGCTCCCAATACTTTTTTTTTATTTTAACACTTTTTTTTCCTGAAAATATTTAATATGTTACTATATTCAGCTAGTGATATTTAAAAAGGATAGCATTATTAATATTTTCTGGGTTCATATTTTTATTTTCTTCCATTTGTTAACAAAATAATGCTATGTAGAAAAAGCATAATATTAAAAAATAAATATAGCATCTGGCTATAGCAATTATTTTATTCTCTATTTAAATTTCTTATATGCTGCTGTAATTTCTTGCTTATTTTGCTTCTTTTAATCAAATTCTCTTTTAATTGGCAAAATAAAAAGAAAATTCCCTCTAGTTATTAATGTTTTAGTGGTATAATCCTTTTGATCCTTAATCATGAATTAAATTTGCTAATTTTTGTGCCTAAAATTATGCATCAGAATTGGCCTTTTTTTTTTTTTTTTTTTTTGAAAATTAAATTATAAAGTGCATTATAAAGGACATATATGTGTGCTTGATGTCATTTCTGTTAGAAAGTAGTACTGTTTAAATTTCAAAATTTTGTAAAATTTTAAAATTAATAGTTAACAATAACATGGCATAAATGAATATATTTATATATGATTATAAAACTCTGAATCCCTCAAAATTAGAATTCTATTCAAACATAGCTGCAAAAAATATTTATATATATATATTTTTTAAAAATTTCCATTTAAACTGTTTTAAATTGAAATATTTTTATGAATTAAAGTCTTGAAATTTCAAACCAGGCACTGAAGAAAGTGTGGTCTTAGTTTAATTTCTTTTTCTCTTGTTCTTTATTTGTACTCAGTAGTTTAAATATTTGTGAAATATTTTTTTAAATTTAATTTGGCTTTATATTTTCAATTTTCCCAAATGTATTGTTAAAATAATACAATATTAAAAAAAATTTCATAATTTTTTTAAAATGCTCATTTGCATTTTAAATTCCATTTGCATACACATATTTGTATCTATTATCTTAAAAGAAATGGGAAATTCTTTATCAAACATATTTTTTTCTAGAAATTTCATTATTTATTACTTTTAATACCTTATTTGAGAGAGTTTTTTATGGATATTTTTAAAGAAATGAAAAAATTTTCTAACTCTAGTTCAAAAACTAATTTATTTTATTCAAACTATCTTATAATAATTAATATTATCGTTTTCTACTCATTTGCAGAGTAAATTTTAATCTTCAGAATTAAAATTATATTCATTTTTATCTACTCCATATAATATTTTAAAAGAAAAACTCAAATTTTTTATTTTGCCTCAATTTTTTTTAAAAAAAAGTATTACTTTGTGTGCATTTTTCTCTCAAGCCAAGAAAAAAAAAACGTTTTTCCTTTCTAATGAATTATGTTTTAATGTTTAAGTAGTTAAAGGCTGCAGATTATAAGTTTGATTTCTGATAATATAAAATTCCGGTATTTTATTTCAACTTATGATAGTATAAAGTTTTTGTATTTGATTTCAATTTCTGAAAATATAGAATTTGGTGTCTGATTTCTTTCAATGAATTATTATTTTCTGTACTTAGATTGATTCTTCAATATTTTTTTTTTGTGTGTGTGTGTGTGAAATATATTTTTAGTGGTAAAAGATTGGTTTTTAATTTTTATTTGCCGCTCAGAATTCCAAAAAAATTTTATCATTTGCTAAAAAAATCTTAATTTTCCGATTTCCAGTATATTTGAAAAAGATAGAAAGTAACATAATTGTTTTACATGCAACAGGTTTACTTGTGACATTAAAAGATTATTTGTTCCTAGTATGAGATATTTTACTTTCAAAGTTGGAAATAAAATTCATATTGTTAGTAATTTTAGGCTACATTCATTTTTAATTGCTTAATTTTGTAAAAAAAATAATAATAATCACTGGCATGTTTTGTTTTTCTTTTTTTTTTCACATTTTCATCTTTTAAAAATTTGTTAAATTTTTCAGTGAGCATAATGATTTTTTTTTGTTAAAATGAAAATAACTACTTTTTTTCAGAATAACTATTGTATCCAGTGATATTATAAAAACTGAATTATGTAATTTTATGCATTTTTAAAGAATGCAATATATTATCTAATTCAATGATAATATGTGTTGTCACTATTAGATATCTGAAGCTAAATTATGAATAAAAGGAGAAAAATTGAATAAAACTCTGATCATATGTTTTATGAATATTTTTAAAATCAATTTAATGTTTATAATTTTTTACTTTTGCATCAATTTGATAATTGAAACATGATTTGATACCTATCATATATAATATAAATTGTAGTGCATCTCTTTAAAAGTTTCATAGAACTTTGAAGAGATGCACTATATCGTTTCAAAAACTCTCTTCTAAAGTTTCATAAACAGGGTTTTTTTTTTTTCTGCAATGGATACAAATTTCTGTTAGTACACTGCCATTAATTTTCGTTACATTGTTTGGCTAACTGACACAATAATATATTGAGATATTTTTTGAATTAATGTTTATGATTCAATTATTCTTAAATTAATTTCTCTCTCTCTCTCTCTCATATATATATATATATATATATATATATATATATATCCATACATTTGCAATTAAAACATTTTTTAAGTTGTTTTTATAGCATCTATTCCCCCCCCCCTTTCTTTTCTTATTCATCTATTTAATATTTAAAATTGAATGATGGAGATTGTGATTTCTTTGCAAAATTGGCAATAGAATTAATTTTTTAATAATTTGTAAGTTATTGAATCATCAGATTTTTATTTTAAAGAAGGTTTGGTGGAATTTTTCATCTCTCATCTCAGAATATTCGTGAATCCAGCACTGTAATTAAATAATATGCTCACTTTTGATAATCATCTAGTTTCGTGATTTTCACATATATTTTCATTATCTATTTGCACTTTGTGGATATTTGACATTACCAATTTAATCTGCATTGTTACTTTATGTTCAGCATCCTTTCATAACCAAGATGTTTCTATATATTATGCAACCTATGTATTCCACAAAATTTCTAAAAACAATTTATTTAATATTAAATAGAATATTTTATATTAATCGGAAGCCTTAGAAAAAATACAACTATTTTGTGTATAAGATTTATTTAACTAACATACTTAAAAATAATGAAGAAATACATTTAGATTGAAAGAAGTAGCAGTTGTTGACTTGAAAAAAAAATTGTGAACATATTAGCATTGACTGAATTGTCACAAGCTCTAGAAAAATGATCATATTGCATCCTGTATAATGATGTGTGAAATTGGGATTATTTGCATTTACTATTTTAAAATATGGTCTGTATTAACTAATACAATAAAAAAATAAGCACATTAATTCTTAATTAAAAGAAATGTTTATATCCATGCTCTCTCTACAAGACCTATAATCATACCTAGAACCCACAATTCTGGTATAAATTTACTTTATAAGGTAAAAATCTTCACCATAAAACAATTTTTTGAAAAAAAATCGAATTTTAATTCATTCAAATTTTAGGGGAATTTCGACATTTTTTCACTATATCATCCAAAAATATTACAGCATAAAAATAATCTAGGAATTATAAAATAAACTTTGGAAATTACCTTTTTAATGATATGCATGTATGATACTTGCAATTTTTTTCCTAAATATTTATTTATTTATTGCAGGATTCTTAATGATAAATCTCATTATTGCAATAAAATTCATAAGCATTCAATTTTTTTCTCCTTATATTTATTTACCTGCTTTTTGTGCATTGTTAAAAACTAAGAAAGATTTTGCCTATTATCTGTACAATTAAAAGGAAGAATCAAAAATTGAAATTGTGTTGCTTGCATTGAAAATTAAGAGAAAATACATATCTTGTTCTTATGACCCTTAAAACATATTTTAATGATATCATGATGTTACAATTCTCAATTTCATTAGAAATGCTTATGTGCAGAATAAACAGAGTAATTGTAAAGATATTCAAATAACCAGGTTTAATGTCAGTCACAAGTTGATGTTTAAAACTATTATATTATGTTAATTATGGACATCATGTTTTGTATAAGAAATTTAATTAATAGCAAACCAACTATAACAAAAATGGCTAATTGATTGATATTTTTTATAATCTAAGTAGATTTCTTCTCTCTCTATCTCTTTTCATTAAATTTTACTGCACTATACATTTGACTTTGCAGATCTTTAGATAATCAGTTTACCTGCAACTGAAATTGCTTAATGATATCAATTAAATCTCAGTTTGTGCTTTTCACAGCATTTAAATGATGAGGTGCTTAAAAATTCAAATGGCAATAGTTTTTTTTAATCCAAACTGTTTTATGAGCCTTGTATATGTTTGTTCATTTTTGTCCTATGTTTGATTATTGATATGTGAGCTTTACTTAGTTTTCAGACTGTATTTAGTTGTTTTAGAAATAGGTCTAAGATGTACATTCCAATCCTATAATGTATGTTTGTACTAAATTTGAAAGCTGTAAATTTGGCGATCTAGGAATATACAGTATAATCCAGTGATCTATCCTGTGTAGCATCAAAAGACAAATATTTGCATTTTCTTTCATTTATAGAAGTTTGCTAGGAATATTAGTTTTTATCTTATTTCAATTAAATTTATATTAAGTTCCCTCCTTTGGATTTCTTGTTATAGATTTTTTTTGAACTTCTGATTAGATGTATTATTTTGTAAACTGTTTTAGATGTTTCAGCTTTCTAAGTATTGAATATAAATATGAAAGTGATGCAAATTAATAAATTCAAAAATATATCAGTTGAATGAACCAAATCGATTAAAAGTTAATGAATATTAAATACAATCATCAGCATACTGGATATATTTCCTGATTTAATTAATAGCTGAGAGGAATCAATATCTTTTTCATAATTCTCTCAAAAATAGTAAGGAAATAAATTTAAAAAATAAAAATTCTTTAAAATATTATCAAAAATTTTGAATAAATTAGTAATATAGTCATTCTTTAGTTAGCAAGACACTATTTTCAGATTAAGCATTTTTTAAAGTTTTATTAAGTCAGATATTTGGCCTAAAGCTGTTAAATTTAACATTTATTTACATCCTGGGTAGTAAGTGTTTAAATATATATGTGGATAATTTTTTTAAAATAATTAAGATTTTTCATTAGTTAAAATTTAATTGAAATGTTGATATTTCCTTAATAACTTCAGAGAATATTCTCACACCAAAATCACTTAAACTATACGTGTTATTACACCTTTTCAAAATCTGAGAAAATTATTTATTAAGCTAGAAATTTTATTTCCTTGTTATTGTTCTTTAATTTTTTATAAATTTAGAAAGATTTATTGAAATTAAAGAAATGAAGTTAATTTTTTTGTAGTAATAGTTGATGTAATATGCATTTTTAACATTTACTGGCATCTGGAATACTGTTGCAATCTGACTGTAGAAGCTTTCAGAAATTAACCGTTTAATTAAAAAATAAATAAATTTACACTTAAAAAAATTAATTTTTAAATTCAATATTTCTTATAAATTTTGCTTATGTGCTTTTATTCCAAACCTTTGAAATATTACTTTAATTAGACGAATTGTTTAACCTGATTTAGAAACAACAGCAGCATAGTATTTTAAAATATCCCATAAAATTAAAATTATAAATTCCATAAAATTAATACTAGGGAGAATGTTCGATAGACAAATGTCCATTTTAGTCTGTTCTGAAAACTGCTTATAATATTTTCAAATTAGTGTATTTAGTTCAAAAATCATGCACTGTTAGGTTAATTTTATTTGTTGCTGTCTGAAGTAAATGCTTACTGTGCTTAGTAAAAATATTTATCTGATTTCGTAGCTGAAAAGTTAAATATTAAATATTTATACAAAAGTTACTTTTTGCCTTCATAATTGCTTTTTTATATTTGTGAAATGATGGTAGTATATTCATACTACTGATAAACAAACAATTTTATTATTTGCAAATTCTTTTTTTTTTAACTTCTTACTAAAAATGAGTTATAAATACTTTAAACGTGAAATTGTACTTAGTTGTATTTGTGACTATTGTGTTGTGTTGTTCCTTTGGCCTAGGCGGAGATACAATACTCTTTATTTTATTATATTTTATCTGAGGTAATTTTTTCTAGTTGTGGGAAAAGAGGAATTTGTATAGGACATATTTATTTGAGTTTTGGCCTTATGATTTATTACAAGGGAATCTCATTTTAATCTGAAATATTTTGGTAATGATGTGTAGATAAATATGTTCTTGCAGTTTGAAGTAAATTCCCCGGATTTCATTCCTATATGGATAGGTAATTTACTATTGAAGGATTGATGAATTAAAATATTTTTAAACATACTGCACTCAATAATTTGGTATGAGAAATTATATACTATCTTAATTCTAAACGATTTGATATTTAGATTATTAAAAAAAAGTCAAGTCACGGATACTTGACCTTTACAATAGAACTTCAAAAAATAAGAATTTATTACCAGGAAAACCAAATTTCCTTCCTTTTTTTTTTTTCT
This sequence comes from Argiope argentata, assembly GCA_026289955.1. Classification (NCBI taxonomy): domain Eukaryota; kingdom Metazoa; phylum Arthropoda; class Arachnida; order Araneae; family Araneidae; genus Argiope; species Argiope argentata. The sequence goes on along the minus strand of JAOUZG010044037.1, from coordinate 4,913,000 downwards.
TTTTTGTAAAATCATAAATAAAATTCTATTCTAAAGTTATAAGCGAAATCTAATTGAAATGCAAGCGCAAGATCGAACATGAGAAAAATGCATGGGAGTTCGAAACCTTAAACATCATTGATACCCGCATTCATGCCATGTATAGCCACAAGTCAATATACATTGTTTTTTACTATGTATAAAATCGCGTCCCCCCCCCCCATTTTTTCTTTCGAGATTTTAGACTTATATAGATTTAAAAAATAATAATAAAACCTTTATGAAAATATAAAATTTTGTCCAAATTTTTAGAGCCATTTCCGAGATACATGAAATATATTTGTGTGTGTAATGATGTTTAAACATAATTAATTTTCTAATTTTTAGCACAACTAAGCACATATTATCTTCATTCTAAAATCTTCATCTCCAGACTTTGGCAGTGATTCTAAGATTATGGTAATGTGAAGAAGTTATGGTGTAGACGTTACAGCTCAGATCGCTCCCTAATTGCAACGCTGAGTGGAGACCAATATTTGGCAGTAACTGAAAAAAAAAAAAAAAAATAGACGGAGCATAGTCACTGGTACGTCAGAAACAGACTCGCCAGCTACTGGTACGACAATTTTAAGGCAGGCCGTTTACAGACGCTTAGGGCAGATGGATTTATTTACTCGTAGGCCTGTCAGATGTATTCCACTGACTGACACTGACTGTCGCTTGCGGTTAGCCTGGATTATGCATTGTGGACACCGCAATTGTGGGTTGTGTGATGTTTTCCGACTCCAGGTTTAGCTTGTAATCTGATTATCACAGGACTTTCATATGGAAAGTGCTTGGTCCCCGTTACCACCAGAAGAGGATCATTGATCGACACCGTTACGGTGATGCAGGGTTGCTTGTTTGGGAAGGTATTATTCTGGCTCCAGAACTGACCTGCCTGTTCAAATTGGAACCATGGCAGGCCAAATCTATCGGGATGCCGTTCTGGAACTGTGAGTATATATATATATATATATATATATATATATATATATATATATATAT
>JAOUZG010044037.1:4895887-4911964 GCA_026289955.1 Argiope argentata | reverse complement strand
TATATATATATATATATATATATATATATATATATATATATATATATGGGCGCAAAATTCGTGTTTACGGATGACGTCTGTTCTCACCGCGCAAACATCGTAAAAGAATGCCTTTGCTCGGTGGATATCATCTGTATAGACTGGCCAGCATTCTCACCAGGCTTGAATCCAGTAGAACATGCGTGGCATAAATTCAGATATTTTAATTTTCAGAATCTTGCATTTCATTATTTATTTATTTAGAGCAATGCCAGTTTATAGAGTAATGGACAAAATCAAATAAGCTTTTGGGCGGTTTTTTTAAAAAATCATATCGGAACATGATGTTGTTTTGAGGATGAGGTTTTTAGCGTCAACAAAAATGCATGAATAATAAATTAAAATGTTATTATCTGCACAAGCATCTAAAAAAATCAGCTTTTAATAACGTGTTGCCATTGCATCAGAGCTCTTGCAAATGCAAAAGCTCTGATTTTTTAAAAAAATAAGTGAATAAGTGCAGCAAATAAAATCTAGAAAAAATTTTATTTTAAGCACATGATTATATGAAATGAAATAAATAGGAAATGCGATATTTTTTAAAACAATCAATGCGAGACAAAGTTTTTGGATCGTTTGCAGTACTAAAGTGACTCATTCAATGAAACAATGAAAATGAATAAAGATATAATTTAACTTGCGCGAGCACGTGGTGCTTGGCCGTTCAAGAAATTATGTTCTGACATGATACATTAAAATATTGATTTCAGATTTCATTTTAATACTTTTTTGTTAATTGAGTGAAATTAAAATTTAGCTTAAAACTACAACTTTGTCAACAGACTAATCAAATTTTATATATACAAGTTGTTGCGATTTTGCATTAACGTATTTATGTGTTTGTGATTGTGAAGACCGCTCAATTGTTTGAGATGATCCAATTCCTTTCGGGATTTCTTTTAAAATTTGAAACAAATTTATTCTTTAGATGCTAAGAATGTTCATGTATATTTATTTAAATAATTCTTTGCTTTTGAAGTTATTGTGCTTATTTGAATTCGTAAAAGCAGAAGCAAATCCTTTGTGATTGGATTTCATTCAGATTTTAATAGTTTTTACAATTTTGTTCGAAGAACACATTCCATTTAGCTCAAAGTGTTTCAGAGCAAAGTGTTAAGGTATACGTGCGGAGTGATTTATAGAAATAATTTCCAAAATGTGTTTAATTACTCAGTATTTTAGTAGATCAAAAGTATAAATTTTTCAAAGTCATTAGTATTAATTTTTTAACGATTGTAATATTTTCGCTGTATAAAACTTCGTATACGGAACACTGAAATACAGTAAGACCCCGCTTAACGCGGGGGATACGTTCCATCAAAGTAGAGCGTAATGCGAAACAGCGCTAAACGAGGCTATCTGTACACGTAAATATTGGGGTTAGGGAAAGATGGTTAGGAAATTGGTTAGGTATTAAATTTAAAAAGTATGTTTTTTTAATAAAAATAAAACCAAACATTTATTTTTTAAAGCCCAAATTAATACCACATTATTATTTCTTGCAAAAATAAAAACAAAACATAAATAAAACGAATATTCTTTAAAAAAACGAATAAAATTCTAAGTCAGTCATATTTAGTTAGCCTTCCGCGTTTTCAGAGTTCTGCCTTTTTGTGACAATAGCATCTAATGTTGTTTGCCTTTTTCTTTTGCGTTGTTCTCTTAAAAGTTCTTCATAAACGGATAGAGCATCTCTAACACCACGCCTTACTTTTGAGCTCCTGTCAAAATTCGGATCATTTTCAATGAATTGATCCATTATTTCAGTTATGGTAGACAAACTCCTTTTTACAAACGCCATCGAAAGTTCTTTTTGCTCTTCTTCTGAATCACTGCTGTCAACATTTTTGTTTTCTTCTTGTTCAGTTAATTCCTTGAGCTCATCATTAGAAAGACTAGCCGCTACTTCTTGAATCATTTCTTCGACATCTTCCACATTTACCCCTTCAAAAACCGGTTTGCTTCGTTAATTTCACTATCTCTTCCACTATTTCATCCACATCGACAGAGTGTCCAACGTCATCGCTCTTACTTAAATCCGGCCAAATATTCTTCCATACTCCTTTCAAAGATATTTCTGTTACCTCATTCCAAGAAAGGCCTATGCTTTCTACAGCATCCACGATGTTGTAGTTTTTCCAAAATTCTCTTATGGATTGGTTCTCTTCTCCGTCTGTTTTTTCAAACATTTGCTTAAAGGTTCGCCGCAAGTAATAAGCCTTAACATTTGATATAACGCCTTGGTCCATTGGTTGAATTAAGGCAGTTGCGTTAGGCGGCAAGAAAACCACTCCGACTGGAATGCATGTTGTTAAGTCTGATAAATTTGTTGGGTGGCTTGGAGCATTATCAATTAACAGAAGTGCTTTTTGTTCAAGTTTTTTAATGTCGCAATAACGTTTAACAGACGGGCAGAAATGTTCAGTTAACCAATCCTGGAAAATTTTCGCAGTTATCCATGATTTTTTATTAGACTCCCAAATTACAGGTAAAGTTGATTTAGATATGCCTTTCATCGCTCTTGGGTTTTTGGAATGGTAAATTAGTAATGGTTTTAATTTAAAATCTCCGCTTGCGTTACCACCTAGTAGAAGGGTTAAGCGATCTTTTGCAGCTTTAAATCCTGGTGCCCGTTTCTCTTCACGGGATAGAAATGTTCGTTTCGGCATTCTTTTCCAAAACAAGCCTGTTTCATCAACATTAAAAACCAATTCTGGAGGATAGTTTCCTTCTTCAATTATTTTTTTTAAATATCGCTGGAAATTCAGCCGCCGCTTTTGTGTCACCACTTGCTGCTTCTCCTGTAATCTTTATGTTGTGAAGGTTATTTCGATGTTTAAATCTATTAAACCATCCTCGACTAGCAACGAAAGTTTCACTTTTATCAATTGTCTCAGCCTGAATGTAATTAAAAATTCTTCTAGCTTTTTCCATTATGATAGATTGGCTTAATGGCATATTGCGGTCAATTTCGTCGTCAATCCATATAGACAGTCGTTTTTCCATTTCCTCTATGATATTATTTCTAGAACGGGTAATTCTAGTTGCAGAGCTTGACGCAGTTGCAGTTGCCGATGACAGTATTTTTTCTTTATTCTTCATGATGGTTCTTATTGTTAAAGTTGGCAAATTCAATGAAGCACTAATTAGAGTTTGACGTTCACCAGAATCTAACCTTCTAATGACTTCCATTTTAGTTTTGAGTGAAATGCTTTTTCTGGTTGCTTTCTTTTCTTTTTCATTATCACCCGTAGTAAAAAACTAAAGATCAAAATATTTGACACTGTAATATAGTATTAAATATGTAAATTAATACCAACTTACAATAATGTCAACAAATGTTTCCAATAATAAAAATATGTCTGTACAATACCGCACCAAACAAGAAATACATGTACACTCTTTCAGATATGTATTTGAAACCTATCGCTGCATAATATTTCAGGGAATACCCGTATGCTGCAAGCGATTTCGTGGAATCCCCGGGTTGAAATGAAACAGCGTTAAGCGGGGTCTTACTGTAATAGATTTATCATAAATCCCCATCCCCCCCTCCAAAAATAGGGAAGGAAGGCAGTGGCTATGTACCTTCTGTTGGCTTTCTAAAAATAGATTATATATTTTTCAGATTAAATGTTAGAATTAATGAAAATATTTTTAAATTAATTATTTTTATTATGAAGAAAGAATTAAATAATTTTTATGTTATTAAAAGTAAATATTCTTATTTATTTTAATAACAAGTCCATGTCAGATGTACAATTTTGCTCAAAAATACAACTGTATTTTGTACCATTGGAAAACGTATAAAAAATGCATAAGTAAAACAAGTTAGTTTTAATATTCGCAGTAAAATATGAAACTTATATTCGAAAGCGATAACAATAATAATCGGAGATCCGTCAAAGTGCAGCATTGTTCTCTATATTTTTTAATCTCTGAAGTACCGACGTGTCGTGTAGATTTTATTGTATTACGCATTTTAATACATTCATCTTGTATTACACATTTAATACATGTCCCACTTAATCATCATCGAAATCACTTCTTGTTTTCTTTGTCATCATCATTAACGCTTCTAGGGTTAGTGGGCTATTCACCCTCTAAGTTCCTACAAAAATACTTTTTGCTTCCTAAAAATCATTGGGTTTTATAATTTTATATAGATTTTATTCACTTTTTAAATTGTCTCTGCTCCAGTTTCTTGTTTTACTTCTCCGTCTGCATGTTGAATTAAAAAAAAAAAAAAACTGGAAAAATCAATTCATTTTTTATCCCACTTTTAAACTTCTATTGAAATTATTTGAGCCATTTGCTTGACGCAGTTTCGCCAAAAAATGGTTCTTGCGCCAATAAAATCCAACAAACCAACCAATCTAATTTTTAATCTCGATAACGTTTTTGATTTGACATTTCCCTTTGTAAAATTCATGATGCACTCAGAATGCAACATTTGATGCAGTCAAATCATACGGAAGTGTTGGAGTCAAATGAAGCCGAATATATTATCCTTTTGGATTACATATTCATTTTTTTTGATATTGAAAAAAGCCTTCTGATTAAATATTTGCAAATCAATGGAAAGAATTTAAATCTTTTTTGTTTACTTTGGTGTTAAAATTTCACATGAAATTGTATTTAGTATATTTCGCTTTAAGGAACATTTTTTTAAAAATGCATTTAATTTCAATTCTTAATTTTTTGGTAATAAGCATCCTTTCATTAATATTCTAACTAATATTTCAAAAATTTACACTAAGGAGCAAATTCTCGTTCTCCAAGGCATTTTTGGTACAGTTTGTTGTGCGCAATTAATTGCGCACTACAGGCTAAATATAGGCAAGATAATTGTTTTTATTATTACTTTTTATTGCTATTGCGTTCATCTTAAGATCATTTGGAAATGTCAGCTTACCTTAAATTATTTGTTACAAGGTTTAACCAACTTTTTACTATAATAAAAATATCTTTGTTTTGCTTTGCATTGATTATAAAAATATTAATACAGAATTTTAGATATTCTGTATTAATTTTATATATACCTTAACAACCACAATGAAGTTCATAATAATAAAATTTTCATTTTATTGCAGTTTTTATCTTTTTAAATGATTAGATCTTTCTATTTGGCTGATGAATAATGATGAATAAATGCAACATACCCGAATTAGGAATTAAATTGAGATATATTGAGTATGAGCTTTAAACAAACAGCGCACAGTTATTGTAAGAATTTTTGTGTCGGGAAATTAAATTACTGCATTCCACTTGCAGTGAAAACGAATTTTGGTTAAACTTATAAGCTTGCTATAACATAGCTTTTCTTAAAATGATAATGATCAAAATTTAATATTAGATTTTATGCGATTAAAACTCAATAAGTGGTAAATATCTTAACGGTAAAAGTTTTGCGTGCTTGGTGTAGAAATAGTATCCTGTAACTATAATTCCAGTTTTAGGGTACTGAGTCTGACAGTAGACATGGAGAGAGGGGGGGGGGGAATTCGTTAACTTATTAAAGTATCCCATTCCCGTACTATATGGGCAAAAGTATCCGGACACCCAGTGGTAAGGACTTAAAGCGTATTGAAGGCACATATTAACATGATGTTGCTCCTCCCTTTGGCATCGATGACAGCCTGCACACGTCGAGAAAGACTTTCCACCCGTTTTTGATAGGTGGCCATAGGAACTGACTTCCAGGCTTCCGTCAGAGCTGAAGTGAGTGCTTGCAATGAGGAGGGTCGATTAGGCTGGCTACGTAATCTGCGCTCTTATTCGTTACAAAGGTGTTCTGTGGGATTTAGACCATGGCCCTGAGAAGGCCAGCCCAGTTTTTGAATACCCATTTCGTCAAACCACGTCTGTGCAAGCCTCGATGTGCGAATGGAGCAGTTATCCTGCTGGAAGAGAAATGAACCTTCTCCAAAATATTGATATAGAGTTGGGAATGCACCATTGTCCAGAATGTGCTCATACATCTCAAAGTTCATGTTTCCAACCGCAGGAACTAACGATCCCATATTAAACCACAAGAAATACGCCCCACACCACTGCGCTTCCACTACCAAAAACAGTTGGCACAATGCAATCTCTAAAGAAACGTTCGCAGGGCATCCACCAGACCTAGACGCGTCCATCCGACTGCCAGACTGTAAAGGGAGATTCATCACTCCAAAGAACAGTTTTCCACATGCATATATAATGGCGGTGAACTCTGCACCACTTCGCATTCTGTGAAGTGATGTTCGCCTTGTGCGCTCTGCCCGACCATTGAATCCCAAGATTTTTAACTCTCGACAAACAGTCCTGCTGCTAACACTAACGCCTGAGAAACTTTGGAACTCCTGAGAAATTTCCACCAATGAGAATTTGCGATTTTGTTTCTTTATCTTTTTCAAAATTCTGCGGCAGCATTCACCAATTTTTTTCAGCCTACGAATTCGTTTTTCTGAAGTTTCACTTTTCCGACTCATCTACTTCACAATTACATAATTTACAGTGTATTTTGGCTTCTGTAGAGTATCCGAAATCTCACAATCTGATTTCACACAAAGGTGGCCTTCCACTATACTGCCACGATCAAACTCAACAAGCTCCTTTGACTTACCCATTGCCTCACAAACGCATAAATTCAATCTGGCAAACCACTACTAACGATTTTTATAGCTTTCGATTACGTATGAAATTGCATGACTCTCCAGAAACACTTTTTTAAGGGGTATCCCGATACTTTTAGCCAGATAGTATATTAGAAAACTTAATTTCTAATTCTAATACCATATATATACTAAAGAAACGTTAAAGGAACAAAATTGCGTCTTCTTCCTTTTCTTCAAATCATAAACGTATTTTCATGAGGAATTTTTTTAAATTTCTTTTAAGGGTTTAAATTAATTTTTTTTATCACTAGAAATGATATTTTCAGTTTCCTCCTCTTGGTAAATATTTATATATATATGCTATCGAATCGGTGGCTATTTTTAGAATTAAGTATTAATAATATTAGTTAGGAAACATACTGAAAAATATGAAGAAAAATATTTTCATATTAAAATTCTATTAACTGGGAAAGCATGGCTGGAATATTATTTATTTGCCACACTTTGACGAGCAGCTGGAAAGCCGCGATTAAGGGTCTCATTTAAATATGATTTGTGACTTAGTCTCTTAATACCTTCTTCAACAATTTATTTTTAATCTTTAAATTCTAGCAGTCGTATAACTCATACTGTTATGGAAGCTTTACCTTTCTCATTATGTTCTACTACATATCCCCCCCTCTTTTTTTTTTGTCCGTGCTCATAAAATATGAACTTTAAATTGAATGAAAAGCTTTAAAAGTGCTGATTTGCTGTTGCTAAAATTATTTTTAAAAAAATAAGTACAAAAGGATCGTTCAGCATTGAAGACCTATTTGCACTACATAATAGTTTTTATAGTTATGTGATATTAAAAAAAAAGAATTATTCAATTAAAATTCTGATACAACAAAATCAATTTTTAGTTTTATTTTCAAAATGATTTAATTGGCGCAAATAATCATATTTTGTTTTGTTTCCGTCAATAAATGTACAGATAATGGAGTCTTAATTTTATGCAGTCTTTTAGTTCTAAGAAATCATCAATGAAATATTATTTGATTTTCAAATTAAGGTACCTGACTAATTTAAAATCTTCATTTTTGATGAAATTATCGATTTTTTTTAAAAAAAAAATTGTAGCTTGTAAGTTTTCTAAAACTTTTTTACTTTTTACTTAATGTGAATTACAAATGAAATTACAGCTGTTTAATTAACGAGTGGCAAGCATTATTTTGTATTCTATTAAAACTTTGAATGCGTTTTCTGAGAGAAAAGGCTTTTGAAGAAAATGGTCTTGTGTAAAAATGATATCTCAGAAAGTCATTTAAATATCGATACGTAATCTTCTGAGATTATTCTCTGAAATGTGTTGTGTCTTTTCCTCTAAAAATTATGATCAATATTGAATATGAGGAGCATTTTTAAGTTTATGTGCAAATAAAGATTATTTTATCTAAATAATCACCAATTTAGTAACTTTGTTCAGCTATATTTAAAATGTTTTTGAATTACGAGAAATATTCTAGAGTATAATGCAGATAATTGTCATAAAAATGTATTCCTTCAAAAGTTTATGGGTACTTTGGAACTATGCCGTTGATTTGTCAACGCTCGCGAAAATGCGCCAATCCCTTGGCGCTATCATAATGAAAAATAATTTGCGATTATTGGTGCAAAGCTACCTTTTGGCCATAATATCGGGTTTGGCGAAAATGGTCGACAGGATCAGTGAAATAGTGACGCAGTTCGACGTTTTCATAAAATATTCCTAATATTTATAAAATTTTCTTCCTAAAAACATTAAAATACAAAAATAACATTCAAATGTTCATAATTTATTCTGTTTTACTTTTAATAGAGTGACCTTTCCTTTTATTTAAAATGTTAATGCTTCAAGAATATTTACTAAATAAATATAACTCGTAGGACAGAGAATCTGCATAAAAAATCTTAAATTCATATTTCATCCAAACTCTTTGACAAGCTGCATAAATTAATATTTCTTTTTTCATTTAGACCATTTTTCTTGTTTATTTCATTTCTTACAGACTTGCTTATTTTTCATAGGACACGTACTAAAAATTAAACTTTTCTTAGTTTAGTTTGTAGTTAAAGTTAATTTAGTTTTTTGTTAAAATAATGGCAACACTTTTATGAAAGGGAATTTCTACAATCCGTGCATAATATCTCTTGAAAGTTTAATTTTATTTTTATGTTTAGTGAAATAAATTGTTGAAAAATATGCTTTAAATTTTTTTATTAATTTGATTAAAAACAAGAACTTGACTTATATATTTAATAAATTGTATAGTTGAAAATATAATTTTTTTTAAATGATGTAAAGGCTATTTTTGTTCTGTAAAATTTTTGGACAATATCGAAAAAAATAATTATTATTAATTAAAATTCTAGATTAAAATTTCAAAAAAATATGTATCTGAGGTGCACAGATATTAGTCAAAGGACCTCGCCTATATAGCGCCATCATACCTATATTCAGAAAAGGAAAGACAGACAGATGTACATACACACATGTATCTTTATTAGAAGTAAAAGTAATCGATGTAGATTATCTGTTGGGGCTTCTAAATTCATAATATCCTTCCTCTACAAGTGTTTCAAAATTTTATTTCCTTTATTTATTGTGATTTTTAACATTTTCTTATTTAAATTTTCGTCATATCTATTTACTAGCAATAATGAATTCTTTGCAAACCTTAATCTACTCGTAGCACTATCTGATGCTTTTGAAAACCAAATCCGATATTTCTGCGGAAATTAGAAATAATTCTTTGATCTTTTTCTCTTGACCGTTCAGAATAGCCCAATTTAATATTTAAAATTACTGTTCTTCTCAAGACTGCCAAATACCAGTTCATCTTTTATAGAGGAAATCAAAAAGTTTTTGTATTATTTATATGACTTTAATTTTTTAATTATTTGTAATTTTATGGCGAAGAAAAATCACTCCATCTTTACTAAATATAATTATCATTCTTAAGTTAGCTGAGTTCTCATGAAACGACTATAGGAAAATTTCTGCAAATCTTCAGAGATAAAACCCAAAACTATGTGTGTGCGTTTGTTTGTTGGGTGTAACACTTTTTCCATGTTAATGTATTAACAATATTCCTAGAAAAAATTTGATTGGATTTTAATCTCCCTGTAATATATTGTAAAGACAGTAAAAGTCCGGTTTGAATTAAGTTTGTTAAGCCAGTTAGTTGAAAGGTGGAGGAGGGGGGGGGGTAAGAAATTTTCATTTTCTCGTATATTCTTTCGATTGACGATTAAAAAAAATTAATCACTTTGGGCAAATTAGCGTTCCATTAAGACAAAAACTTAATTGTATTAAAAAATTTCCATAGCTTTTAATTGTTTAGAAATTATTGCCTAAAAAGTGATTTTCAGTCCAAAATAAACACACACACACACACACACACACACAAAAAAAATGCTTACTTTTCTCCTTAAATTTGGAAACGTTTAAATTCACGTGAACCTAAACCTTGAAGTAAATTATTTAAATAATAATAACAACAGGTCTTTTTTTTTTTTGTTCCATAAAGCTTTTAAAAAATGCAGAAGTTGTGTGTATTGAATGTATTTGATTATAATTACATTGTTACTAAAATTTGGTAATATATAACATGTTAAATAATTAATTTTCTATAAATGCTGAGTTATGTCTTTACCTATGATCGCTTCATTGGGCAATATTTCATTGCTTTTGCTAAAGGCTTGAAGGAAATGGGCAGATATTAATTTAAATGATAATGAATCTGCTTTTTCATTCCAATTTTAGGAAATACGGGGCTCTATTGAATGTAATTCCTGGTTCTCAGCTAATTTTCACTGGTAATATAAAATTAATTTAATCGAAAAAAAAAAACACTTTTCAAAAGCACCTTTATTATTAAAAAAGTAAATAGGGTTATTCGACTTAATTCTTTTATTACTTTTTTAATACATTTTTATTACATGTGTTATGGAATCTGAAAATAAAAAAATTAAAAATTGGCCGCTATTATAAAAGGAAAATGTAAGTAAATTTATACATCAGTTCATAAACAAATTCATAGAAAAAAATTGTATTTAATCAGAGAATATGAACATGTTTATAATTTTAAATTCTACCGAGGTGAAAAGTGAATGAAAATTCCATTACAAAGAACATTGAAAGAGGAGGGGATGAAATCATAATATTTCGAACAGCTATTAAATGCAAAAAAAATGTTGATCTTGAAGCTGATATTTTTTTATCATATAAGAACATGATGTTGTTTTCGTTAGGGATTTTTGAATAATTGAAGCACAAAATCGCTTAGGCAATGAATGTATAAAGTATAAATGGCAATATTCATCAACATCTTTTAATTGCATATATTTTTTACATACTTTTACCTGTATTGCATTATTTTTATGCATGCTACTTTCACAGCGGATGCGTTTTTTAAAAGGTTGATCTGCTTCTACTAGTATTGGTTTATTATTACGTATATTTCTTTGATAGCAAATGCGTTTTTAAAATGGTTGGGGAAAAACTATGACATCATAGCTGTTATTTCATCTCAAAATGGGTCGTGCTCCAAAACTTTGTTTGCCAGGTAGACAAATTGAAAATAAAAGTTTTTAAAAACTATCATTATATGTATATATAGAGAGAGAGGGAAAGACCGAGAGAAAAGACTCGTGATCGTTTCAAACTGGTTTAAACTATTTAATGACTTAAATTAATTAAGGCAAATAATGACTTAAAAATAATAATGTTCCAGCTTGAAATTCACGATTGAAGATTTCACTTTACTGATTTATTTATTTTATCATCAACATTCAACAGTTTTTTTTATGTCGATATATATTTACAGATTTATTAAAACAAATAATACTTTTTAAGCAAATAACGCAAAATGATGGAAAGACCGGAATTGGACTATTTTGAAGCCGTTACAAAAATTCAATTAACCCAATTATTTAATTTAAGCAGATAGAAAGAGCGGAATTCAACTAATTTGAAGCTGCCGTAAAAACTCTATTAACCTAAAAAATTCGATTTAAGAAAACCTTTTTTTAAAGATGCACCAAGAAAAACCTCCGAAAGTTGTCTCCCTAAAACTTTCTCGCATGCTGTCTAATTATTTTATCAAGACAAAGAACGCCATACAGGACAATAGCGTATAACGGACGTGAAATATTAACTTTTGGCTTGAATTTAGCATTCTTACTACATCTATCATATTTTTAATAAGCGATTTTTTTTTCTATTTTGCGATTATTCCTAGCATGTTTTAATAGTATCTAAATATCGAATTTGTGTTTTAAGTAGTTTTTTTTTTTTTTTGTATTGATTGAAACACAATTTTGACTAAAAACTGCACTTGAAATCACAAAATCCGATACCAAAGCTTATATATTTAAATCATTGCGTTTTGAACAATCGCGTTTATTTTTTTCAGAAAGTATAGAGCGACAGACAATAATAGTTAGATTTGGCTCAAAATTTGACGCGTGTTGACATTAACACGTCAATAAAATACGTATGCGGAAAAGAAAAATTTTATTATCTGCACGAGCATCCCAAAAAATCAGCTTTTAATAACGTGATGTCATCACCTTTACAGAAGCTCTGATTTTTAAAAAAATAAGTTAATGACTACAGCAAATAAAACCTAGAAAAATGTCATTTTGAGCACGCGATTATGTGAAATGAAATAAATAGAAAATGTGATATTTTCTAAAAAACAATAAATGCGAGACAAAGTTTTTTTGGGATCGTTTGCCATACTAAAGTGACTCATTCAGTGAAACCATTAAAATGAATAAAACTATAATTCAACTTGCACGCGCACGTGGCGTTCGGCCGTTCAAGAAATGGTGTTCTGACATGATACATTGAAATACGCATAGCGGATTTCATTTTAATCTTTTGTTTTACATTAACTTCAATACATTTAAGATACCAAAAGTAATTTACTTTTTAAATTTGACCTTTTTCCAATATGATGATTACACGTTAATGAAAGCTAATTTTTTCTTCTTTAAAGCACCACGTGCTCGTGCAAGTTGAATTGTATTTTCATTCATTTTGATGGTTTCATTGAATGAGCCACTTTAGTATTGCAGACGATTTTAAAAAACTTAGTCTCGCATTTATTGTTTGAAAAAATATCACATTTCCACTTTATTTCATTTCATTCCGATGTCCTGGCACAGAGGAAGCGCGTCTTTCTCGCGATCTGGCCGTCTAGGGTTCGAGTCCTGATTAGGGTATGGTTGTTCTGTGTACCATCTGTGAGTTGTATGAATGTGTCCCCCTTTTAAAATGGCCGTGCAAGCGAGTGTGTGAGTGTCATCTTCATATGAGGTAGAAGTCTGACTTCTGCCCTCAGGTGCTCAGGGGTCCATCCCCTCAGAAGCTACTGCAGCCACTCTTTTCCTTGTAAAGCAGATACGAAATCGTCATCATCATTTCATTTCATATGATCGTATGCCAAAAATTACATTTTTCTAGCCTTTATTTGTGGTCATTATTAACTTATTTTTTCAATCAGATTTTTTGTGAATGTGATAGAAACACGTTATTAAAAGCTTTTTTTTTTAGATCCTTCTGCAGATGAAGTTTTATTTTTATTTTATACCATCCGCCTTTGGCGACCAGCTGGTTCGCCAGTATTAATGCCTCCTAAAAGGTTCAATTAATTTTTTAAATATAACTTGGTCTCATAATAGGTTTTTTCAACAAGATATTTTTAAGCTTCAAATTTCAATAGTCATATAATTCACTTATAATATTATACAGACCTTAAGCAGTCCAGATCTTTGAAATCTGCCTGTCTCTCTGATTTTCTATCAGCGCTTGTGAAATTCAATTTTAAGTTAAAGTGGAAATGATGGAAGTGCACTTAATATAAAGACATTTTTACTCAATCTAAGCATGTCTTTAGATAAAATTGAGAACTGAAAGCAGAGTAGTCCGACGTTGAAGTTTTATGTTCACTGCATAAATTGAAATGTTATAAATTTTCATAATTTATAACATCTCAAAGAATTGTTCAGTAAACATTTCACGGATTCAATAAAAAATTCAGTTTTTAATTTTCTTTTTAGATGAATATAAATGATCTCAACAATAATATTATTTTTTTAGTTTATAAACATACTTTAAAAAATTATAAAGTTTATATTTTAGGCATTTCTTTGGTCTTTTAGATTCATATTTTGTAAAATATTCTTAATATTTCATCTTCTAAATAAATAAATGTACCTTTCTATCTATTGCGATCAAATCTGGCCGATTTATTCAGTTTTGAATATTGCAAGATTAAAACAATTGACATTTCCATAATCAAGGCCAATTACTCTTGAGAAACCCTTATTGGCTTCTTTGAGATGGTCGATAGAGTTGTCTATAATCGCCAGTTTTTACCAAATAGTGATTTTGAAATTTTCATCGATCGATATGCTTTGATGATTGATATAGTTGATTCTAGTACCACTTTTTTTTATTTAAGGCCTTAGGGTCTCAAGAATATTTTGTTAAATATGATTCACAATGCTGATGATATGTGTAAAAATTTAAACGTTGTAATTCATCAGCATTTTTACCTCTATTTACTTAGAACATATTTATATATTTCAATTAGACCATTTGTTAAAAGATGTATGTCTATTACAAAAGGTTTACAAATTAGCTGTTGGGCTCCGATTATAGACAATGCCTTGCAGATGTTAAGTCATATTTAATAAATGTCTCCGAAATATCACAGAAAACGTTTCCTTACATTTACTTTTCAAAAATATGTTTCATATTTGTTTCTTTTCATGAAGACATGTGCTGAAAATGACATTTTTGTATGTTTAATTCGGAATGATAGTTGATTTATTTCTTATCATGTGAGAACATGATATCGTTTTGGTTAGGTGGCTTTGATGTCTCCGAAATATACGGGCAAAAAATATTTTTATCTGTGTTTACCAGTATTGTATTATTACGTATGCTTCTTTGAAAACAGATGGGTTTTCAAAAGGATGACCTGTTTTTACCATTATAGCTTTATTATTACTTATGCTTTTGTGAAAGCAGACGCGTTTTTATTTCGAATTGATTCATTAAAATGTGGAAATTCATTGCATTTATAAAGGCGAATTCTTTGATTTGTACAACTTTTTTTTTTCATTTAAGTAAAAGTAACAATGAAAAATCACGTCTTATTGTTTTAAAATAAAAAAGAACACGAAAAAAATGCTTGTTTTATTATTTTGTATTAACTTTTAACACATTTAAAATT
The DNA here is from genome assembly GCA_026289955.1 of Argiope argentata. Lineage (NCBI taxonomy): Eukaryota > Metazoa > Arthropoda > Arachnida > Araneae > Araneidae > Argiope > Argiope argentata. The sequence continues at coordinate 4,897,053 of JAOUZG010044037.1, read as the reverse complement.
CCAAAAATAATTTACATTTATCATTAGAGAGCATGATGTTGTTTTGGTGTCTCCGAAATTTAAATTCAAGAAATATTCGTTTTTTCTTTAAAGGCAAGAAATGTGCGTTTTTTCTTTAAAGGCAAGAAATATTTGTTTTTTCATTGGTAGATAATGATTTACCTGATCTATAAAATTTCAGGTTTGTTTTGCGAGCTGTGTTGTGATATTTAATTGCATTTATTAAAAGTTAAAAACAAACGATTTTTTCTTTAATAAACGTATTTTTTATTTTAATTAAAATATTATTAAAAGTTAAAAGCAAACATTTTTTTTCTTTAATACACTTTTTTTTGTATAGTAGCTGATAACCAATTGTAAACCTTTTGGAATCTGGCAATGCTTATTTAAACTGGTTTAAACTAATGACTTAAATTGATTAAGACAAATAATGACTTAATAATAATAATGTTCTTACATGATAACTTGAAATTTTCGATTGTAGGTTTCATTTTTTTAATTTGAGATTTTGTCAGTATGATGACAACACGTTAATAAAAGATAATATTTTCCTCATTGAAGCACCTTGTGCAAGTTCAATTATATTTTTATTCATTTTAATTGTTTCATTGAATTATTAACTTTAGTATTGCAAACGATCATAACACATTTTGTATTGCATTCATTGTTTCAAAAAATATCACATTTCCTATTTATTTCATTTCATATAATCACGCGCTCAAAATAACATTTTTCTAGGTTTCATTTCCGCTAGTAATTAACTTTTTTAAAAAAAATCTGTAAATGTGATTCTGTAAATGTGATGGCAACACATTATTAAAAAGTTTTTTTTTTTTAAAGATTCGTTTGCAGTTAAAATTTTATTTTTATTTTATATGAAATAAATTGTTAAAAAATACAATTAAATTAAACTTTTAAAAATTCATTAAAAATAGAAATTTAATTTATGGTTCAAAACGTCAGTATCATTGAAAAGATAATTTTTTTAGCTTTGACTTGATGCAAAAATCCATTTTGCGCTGTAATATTTTCGAAAGTTATAGCGAAAAAACGTACAATTTTGGCTTCATTTTTAATTAATTAAAATTTTAAAAAAGGCTCCGAGGTGCACATTCCCGGCCGCCAAAATTCACTTTTTATTGAATAATTACAATTAATGTAAGTGT
>JAOUZG010044037.1:4758904-4895487 GCA_026289955.1 Argiope argentata | reverse complement strand
ATATATATATATATATATATATATAACAGAATCAAAATATTAAGTGGCAAAACAGAAAACTAATTTCCTCTCAATTTTCCATTCTCCTTCTCGACAAGTAGCTCAGTCTTAAGATTAGGCGGGAGAAGTGACCAAAAATTGATGATAAGGATTGTAAAGAGAGAAATAACGGAATTGAACCAAAAGCTTAAAATTTCTTCAATTTTATTTCTAGAGAAAAATTTTTCATTCTAACCACTAAGCCACAACTAATAACTCACTCTCGAAAATCATTTGGATAAAGCATATATTTAAAGCAAAAATTTCTTTAAAAAATTATTGATTTTCGCAAGAATTGCGAACTCGCATTCTTCACCTTCACATGAAAAGTACTGAAATTCTTGCATTTTACCGATTGAGCCACAGCCCATCGATCACAATTTTCATGAAAAACTGTTAAAATTCTATTGAAAGTATTAAAAATTAATAATTTTTAAATAATGAATAAATATTTGAAAAAACTGTATCAACATCAAGTGTCAAACACTAAAAGTTTTTTTAAAAAAATTTACTTGAACTTGAGTGGAATAAAAAAATATTTTAATTGCGCCTAGCCGCCTTTGGCGACCAGCCGGTTCGCCATTATTAATTCCGACTAAAGGGTTCAATCAATTTTTTTTATATATAACTTGGTCTCATAATAAGTTTTTCAGCAAAATATTTTCAAGCTTCAAATTTCGATAGTCATATAATTCAATTATAACATTATATAGGCCTTAAGCAGTCCTAACTTTGAACTCCGCATCTGTCTCTGATTTTCTATCACTGCAGGTAAAATTCAGTTTTAAATCAAAGATAACATGATGAAACTTCAATAAATACAAAGACCTCCTTATTCAATCCAAGCATGTCTTTAAATAAATCTAAGAACTGAAAGCAGAGTAGTCCGACATAGAAGTTTTATGTTCACTACAGAAATTGAAACATTATATATTTTTTTATATAATTTTTAGTATCTCAAGGAATTATACAGCAAACATTTCACAGATTAAATGAAACATTCAGTTTTTAATTTTATTTTTATCTATATTAATAAAAATGCAACTCGAAATGTGTCGCTAAACTCAAAACTGGAGAACGGCGCGACCGATTCGGCTAATTTTTATTTTAATATTTTCGTTAAGACACGAGGATGGTTTTTATGGAGAGAAAAAATGAAAAAACTGCGAGGAAAATAGTTAAAACGACACTTTTCTTACTTTCCCGCCGAAAATCTTCTTTTCCTTCCCCCACACCGAGTAAGATAGCAGGAAGTAATAAATTATGATTTGTTTAGAAAGAAATGCGCGAAGTCAGTTGATTTTCATTTATAGATAACGGGATGTTTAAAAAAGAAAGAAAATATTTGCTTTTATTATTAGTCCGTATGGGTATTTAATCTATCCCTGCTCCAAATAAAGTCTGGGCAGGGAAGAAAGAAAAAAAACAAAGCGGAAAAAAGGTTTGTAAAAAGAAAAGTAGTGAAGAAAAAAAGGATAGAAAAAGAAAAGAAAAGAAAAATGTATGTGTGTGTCACCATTATTTCCTTTGTGCGCGGCATTTTCCACGCTGTTTTTAAACTTTCGCATCTCTTGAAAATCAATTGTGTCTTTATTTGTTTAGTGTATTTACATTTATGAAAATTTGAATCTCATTATTCTATAAAAACGTAGAATTTTAGACCTTTCCCTCCACCATTTAAGTAAAATATCTATTCCGGGACAATCATTGCTCGGATAGAAAGAGAAAGATGAGTAGTACAATGAACAGAACATCTGAAGAAAATTATACTAAATAGTACTATAAATGAATTATTTGATTATCAAAATTTGTTTTGTTTGGTTTAAATATATTTTGGTGAAAAGCTGTTATGAGACACAGCTACATAATATATTATATGAAAATTTTAGCGAGCATTAATACTGGCTAACCGACTGGTCGCCAAAGGCGGCTAGTATGTATATAAATGCTCTCAATAATACCATTTTTTTAAGGTTTATAAACATATTTCAAAAAATTATGGTTTAAATTCCTTTGGTCTTATAGATTCATAATTGTAAAATATGCTTAATATTTCAACTTCTAAATAAATAAACAAATAAATAAACATTTCTATCCTCTTCAAATCTGGCTGATTTATTCAGTTCTAAATATTGCAAGTTTGAACAATTATCATTTTCATAATCTAGGCCAACTATTCTAGAGAAACCCTGATTGACTTCTTCGAGATATTGATAAAGTGATCTAAAATCGCCAGTTTTTATCGAAGAGTTATACTGAAATGTTCATAGATCGATCAACTTTGATGATTGATTTAGTTGATTGGAGTGTCACTTTTTTATTTTAAGGACTTATTGTTTCTATAATATTTTGTTAAATATGATTCACAAAGCAAATGATATATGTAAAAATTTAATTCATCAGCATTTTTCCCACAATCTACTAATTAAATATTTCACTGAGACCATTTGTTAAGAGATTTATGTCCATCCCAAAAAAATTAGGAAATTAGATGTTGGGCTCCGATTACAGAAGGTGCCTTGTAGATGTTAAGCCATATTTACCTTAAATAAAACTGTCTAATTGGATTAGTAATATATGTATAGTAAAATATCATAGAAAACGTTTCCATCCATTTATTTTCCAAAAATATCATGTTCCATATTTGTTTCATTTTATGCAGACACGTGCAGAAAATGACATTTTTATATGTTTAATTTGGAATGATAGCTGATTTCTTTTTTCTCGTTTGAGAACATGATACTGTTTTGGCTAGAAAGTTTTGAAGTCTCCGAAATATGCGGGTAAAAAATGGTTTTATATGCTTTTACAAATTTTGCATTGTTAATTATTACGTATACTTGCTTGAAAGGAGATGTGTTTTCAAGTAACTGATCTACTTTTATCAGTATAGCTTTAATGTTGCGTATGCTTCGTTGAAAGCAGATGCGTTTTTATTTCGCATGCGGAGATAAATTACAATCACTAAGGCGAATTCTTTGATTTGCACAATATGTTTTCTTCAGATAAGTAAAAGTAACAATTCAAAACATTTCTTATTGTTTTAAAAAAAATTAAAAAAAAAAGAATGCAAAAATATTTTACTTCTACTTAATATCAACTCCTTTTTGTTCGTCGTTTCTTTGAAATGACGTCATCTTCAAAGCTTCAAGTTCGCTTAAGATTTCTTACTTTTAAATAATTAATTTCGCTCTCAGAAGATTATCGTTTGGTGCTTTTCTAAAAATTCTTTTTTAGTTTTAACTGTCACACTTTTGTAATAATAATTTTATTTTTTTTTAATTCTTTAATTGAATTAATAATTTTAAAATTGCAAACGATCAAGAAAATTTTTCTCTTGCATTTATTGTTTAAAAATAATCACATTTCTTATTTATTTCATTTTATATAATCACGTGATGAAAATTATTATTTTCTGTTTTATTTTTGGTAGTAATTAACTTTTTTTAATCAGAACTTCTGAAAATGTGATGGCAACATTTTATTAAAAGCTTTTTTTTTTCTTTTTTTTAGATCCTCGAGAAGATAAATTTTCTTTTTATTTTATGCCAAATAAATTGTTGAAAAAAACCCTACTAAGTTAAATGTTTAAAAATTCTTTAAAAATAGAGTTTTAATTTATAGGTCAAAGCATCAGTATCATTGAAAAGCTAATTTTTTGAGCTTTAACTTGATGTAAAAATCATTTTTGTGCTGTAATATTTTCGGAAGTTATAGCGAAAAAACAAAATTTGACTTATTTTTTAATTAATTAAAATTTTAATTAAAAATTCAGAAAAAGGGCTCCGAGGTGCACATTCCCGGCACCCAAGGTACACATATACCAAATTTGGTAACTGTAGGTTGAACAGTCTGGTCTGTACAGCGCCAACACACACACACACACACATTGAGCTTTATTATAAGTAAAAGATTAAAAATTTGAACAAGAGATAAATACATATAAGGAGAGAGTGAACTAATAGCAGGGATTGAATAATAATAGTAAACGATTTTATTTTTGCTATATTTTGATTAATAAAACGTATTTAGATTCAATTATTCATTAGATGTAAAGTTATTAATTTAGTTTTTAAATAGATATAATTACTATTAATAAAATATTGTCAAAGAAAACAAAGGATTTATTAAGCATTCTTGTTTATAAATTATCTTTCTTTCTTTCTTTCTTTAAACATTACGCTCGATTTCAAATAATTTATTTTGATTTGTACAACTAATGAAATTAAGTTACACATTTCATAAAAATAAAATAGTACTAGCCTTCTTTAGAGACTAACCGTTCGCCATCCATCCGTTAGATATACGGTGAAAAGTTCAATAGACTCAGAAAAGGATAATGAAGTTACATTCCGCATGAAGACACAAATGTAACAAAATAGCCGAAGCGTACACAACTACAATGCGCCTGCAAGAAACAATAGCACAGAAACAGCAGATCATTATTAAACATTTGCAGTAACACAATTGCTCAAAGAGCATGCAATTTTCATAACCTCAGCGATGAGGTTTAGTATAGTTTAGAAGCATATCTACAATTCTAATTGCTTTTTTACCAAAATTCCCGGAATTGCAAGAGTCTTCGTTTTTTGCGTCAAGACCGGAGGGGGGGAGGGGAGTTATTAACTCAGCGTCTGTTAAAATTATCTTCTGCTAAATTATCTTCTTTTTTTTGCCGTGAAAGTCAGGGCCCGACTTAGCCTAGTTGGGGCCAGGGACAAAAACTTCTTTGGGGCCCCCACTGCTTCACTACTTTAGTAATGAAGAACATTCATTAAAAAAGGAAATGTAAAATATAATTTATATTCGATTTGGGCAACTGACTTGTGTGCCCATGCCTTAGTCAGACCCTGATGAAAGTAACTCTATAGCGAAGCAATTATATAAATTTGTAATATTATAATTTGCCTTAATTTAGTTATATTGGTCAATTGTGATGAATTTATAAAAGATCACATCAAATGTAAATGCTATTTTAAATTATATTGCACAATAAGCATGAAGCATTTTGATTGATTAATTGTACCAAAAAATGATGAAGAAAAAGTGTCGATATCGCTTCAATTGTTGAGATTGGTAACACAATGTTTGAAAAAGTTTTATTTTGCATTGTTTTTCAAAAATGGAATGCATAAGTGGAGGTATGCTATCATTCACAACTATATAGTTTTAAGATGATATGAAAAAGAACTTTATTGATACAATGGTTTGAGTTTTAGTACTATCATGGTTTCTTTCCAACATAGAAAAAGTACCGGGAAGTAATTCTGTTGAGATTTAGCCTCGCAGATGGAGGAAAGGCGATTATTGATGGCATTTCTAGTGGCCATGAAATTTAATATCATTTAAAAATTGGAGAGCCGGCGTCCTAGGACAGGGGTAGCGCGTCTTCCCGGTGATCCGGGCTTCCTGGGTTCGAGTCCCGGTTGACATGGTTGTTCATCTGTTCTATCTGTGATATATATATATATATATATATATATATATATATATATATATATATATATATTTCCCGGAAGATTTGAAGATTTTTAACGCTGAATTTCTTTATAAAATATATCGTTTTGGTGAATAGGACATTATTTACAATTTCAAAAAAGATGACAAGATCACAGTTTTAAGTTGATTTTTAACTAACTTTATTTAAAAAAAAATATGTTTATTTTTAAAATTATGGTTACACGAAAATCAACAACTGTCTCATTAAAAAAAAATTAATTGATGCATCTTGTCCTGGCACAGAGGTAGCTCGTCTTCCTAATGATCTGGGTTTGAGTCCCAATTAGGGATGATTGCTCTGTGCACTATATGGGAGAATTGTAAATGTCCCCCCTGTAAAAACTTGCTGTGCAGGCGAGTGTGTGTGTGTTATCCTCATTTGAACTAGATGCCAGACTTCTGCCCTCGGGTGCTCAGGCGTCCATGCTCTCAGAAGCTACTGCACCCCTCTTTCCATTGTAAAGCGGACAGGTCATCATCATCTTGTAAACTGTCTCGAGTCTGAAAAACAGCCTGCACTTGCTATTTAAGATTTCTTATCTCAAAACTTATACGATGTATATTGGTCTCGCAAAGTAATGATTTAGAATTCAATACGAATAGTGCGATATATGAAAAGTTTCCGTAACAATAAAATAGTATTAATAAATTTTACTTTTTACAAAATCTTTTTTGTGCAAAGTTTACGAAGAGAAAATCTGTAATCAGAAGAGCTGACAGTATTCACACTCGCATTAATTCAAAAATGCAATGGCTCTAAGGTATGAAATTTGGTATATAATTTTGGGGCTACATTTATAGTTCTGTGTCCAATTTTGGCTTCAATCAGTCGATAAAAAGGTGTTCGAAATGCAGTTCGACATTTTTTACTGTACCATGAAACACGTAATTTTCATTTTATCAATTTTGAAAATGAAAATCTGAGCACTTGCGACTTTTGTGACCAAGGTTCGCAATTTTATATTTTCGGAGAGAGTTGACATCTCTTATTAGTGAGTTGCCACAAAAATTCGTGGGGGCTATTATTCCTAGTTCCTTTTTTTAGGTGTAATATTTTATTTATTTTACATATATTGCTTATTTACTTAATGAAAGCAGTAATTACGTTACTTGCACCGGCGGAACTATAAATTGTTAATCATCTCTCTAGTCCAAAATATCGAAACCTAATTTTATATATATATATATATATATATATATATATATTTACTCGTAATTATAGCAATGATAATGTGCTGATCAAAAATATATTTAATATCTCGCTATTCACAATGTGTAGTTAAAGTATTGAAACAACAACAAAAAATTGTAAAACACAATTTAAAATATATTTTTAAATGTTAAAATTTGAGAAAAGATTGTTTAGAAATAAAATTTGTATTGATGTAAGGCATTTTTTTGTTGTTGCTGTTGTATAAAATGATGTAATTTTGATTTTTGTTCCATAATATGTTCTGAAGTTAGTGCAGGGAGAAAAAAAAATGCAATTAAAAGTTTGAAAATCCTTTTTTTCATAATCCTCTACTATACAAAATATGATTACGTTCCATATTTTATAACTACGGGTCTAACAATCTGCCTCCTTTTAGTTTTTTAAACATTTTTTTACCGCAACGTTCGCGTGAAATAATTTATTGTTCATTCCCGGATCCAGGAGCCTTCTAAGCATGCGTCAAAAGGCGTCTCTTTCGTCAAACTAGGAGTAAGAGAAAAGATGAAAGAAAGATATGTTTGCATTTAACAGTAGGGTAAACTTAGATTATTCGTGGAATATAGAAGCTTTAACAACTAACGTTTTTATCAGCCCTTAACGATGTACAATCGTCGAAAAATGTTCGCTTCGGGATCCTGAAATAAATACATGCCAATCTATAAGCATAATCTTACCAAGCAATATTTATGAAAACACATATGAACATACAGATGAATGACAAAATAATACCCATGGAAAAGGCATTACCCATTTCAAAGGCGAGCAACGCACATGTCATTTTGCACTACAGTCCGCCACCTAGCGGATTTGAAAGGTAAGGTATCAGTCGTTCAACAGATGCTCTAGATGTTGCATGCGTCTATCGCAAGTTTTGAAAAATGCCATAATAAAGGACCTGTCAGAATTCGAAAAAGGCATGGTTGTTGGAATGCAGTGCGCTGGTTGCTCGGTGACGGAATCAGTCAATTATTTGGAACGTGCAAGTACTGTATCAGCCGTTATGACTGCATACACGAAATTGGAGAATGTGGCGTCTGCCAAACACAACAGTGGGTGGAAAAGAAAGCTTACCGAGAGGGATAAAAGAGTCTTAACTCGCATAGTGACCCGAAAACACAAGCATTCGTTTTGCCAAATAACGTCTCAGATGAATACTCATCTTCAGAACCTATTTCAGCAAGAACCGTTCAAAGGGAACTTCATGCTTCGAACATGTAAGGAAGAGTTACAATTCGCAAACCGTTGGTAACAGCACGTCATGCTTTACAGCGACGTCAATGGTGTAAAACACACAGACACTGAACCTCACAACAATGGCAGAAAGTCATCTGGTCTGATGAATCCCCGTTCACCCTTTTTCAGACCACCAGACGCATTTATGTGTGGAGAACGCCCAAAGAAGTATTTGTTCCTGAATGCATCGTGCCGACTATGAAGCACGGAGGTGGTTCCCTTATGGTATGGTGTGCGATATCTTGGTCTGGTGTTGGTTTGCTTGTTACTCTACATGGGAAGGTTACAGCTGACCACTATGTCGGTATCCTGGGGGATCAGGTTCATCCATTTGTCCATACTATATTTCCTGGAGGAGGAAGGATACATGAGGGGGAAGTAGGTAATCTTGCTTGGCCCCCTCAATCACCCGATTTGAAAATTTGTAGGAATATCTGGAGTCTTAACTCCGTTCTCCATTCCCTCCACAATCTACGATTTCAGCATTAGAGACCGCTCTCCACGAAGAATGGCGTCATATCCCTATAGACGTTGTTTATGTCCTCTATGCGTCCATCCAGCGTCGCATACAGTCTGTAATACAGTCAAGGGGGGGGGGGTCCAATCCTCTATTAATGAATCTTTTCTCTTCTTTCATAGGTGTTCGTATTATTTTGTCACTCATCTGTAACTATCGTATCTCAGGGGAGATTTTGGTTTATTTGGGATTTCTGCCATAGTAATGCGGTACTAAGTAAATTGAAGAATTCGTGAAAATTAGTTAATCAACAACATTAAATTTATCCATAAAAGATTGAAACAAAAATTAAAAACGAACAAAACTCTCTTAAAAGTTGTTGAAATAGGAGACAATTCAAAATTAGAGAAAGAAAATAGTGATTAACTTTTTCTTATCAAAAAAAAAAAAATCTTTTAGAGCGCTGCAGCAAATTTATTTGTCAAAACAAAACAGAAAAAGTTTTTTAAAAAAATATTTTGTATGCATTGAAAGAAATTTATTTGATTTAATTGCATATACGTAAAAAAAAATATTGAAGAAATGAAACATTTAAAGAATAGAAATTAAACATTGGATTTATAAAGCAATTTAAAAAGTTTCTGAAACATTTAAATGTTTAAAATTTGATTTACTAATAAAATATAAACATAAATTTTCTGTGATTTTTTTATTTTATAATTTATAATTTTTTAATTATCTGAATTAATTATGTTAATTAATTTTTATTCTTTTTCTCTCCATCTCTCTCACTTTTTTTGCTGAAGTCATAGATTGTATAATAAAAGCGTGATTAATAAATGTAATGCCTACTGTGATACTGCAATCTCAACAAAATACTGTTTTTAAATGTTGAACTTTTGTTTAACAATTAAATATTTTAAATTTCTTGCTCACTTTTCTATAATGAAATCTTTAATTAAATTATTTTTAGTCTATTATTCTTATTGTTTGTGACTATCTTAACAAAACATTTGTTGTGTAAACTTGAATAATACCTTGACCTTCATTTAGAATTTTCCACAAGTTTGGACAATTGATTAGGTTGGAGGGCCTTGACATTAATTTAAAGTTTCAATTGTATTGAGTTCAAATCTAAATTTGTGAGATTGTAATAAATATTTTTTTTTCTTTTTCTTTTTGCAGTTCAAATCTGGCCATGAATAAATTCATGCAATTTATTTTCCATTAAGCTATTATTTAGGAGGATAATATTATACTTTATTTTTTGATGTATTCTTCGATTTGAAATAAGTGTTAATTCTTGAAGAACCTGATTTATTTCAAATCTAATATCTAACTATTCAAATTAATTTCACTAATATGCATTTTGTCTTATTATTAATTCTTCTTGATATCGTAAAAAATTTAAGGTCTATGTGATTTTTCAAATGAAATAGTAAAGAAATTGTATAGAGCTATATTAATAATGAAAATAATAGTAAAAATTTGATAATTTTGTAAATTAAAATTTCAAATATACATAATTGCTGAAGGCATGCTTTAACAATATATAGAGTGAGGCTATGATGATAATATCTGGAATGATAAAAATTATTAATCACAATTTATCTTTAGCAATTTAATAAATACACATGAAGATTTTTTTATTTGTAAATAAACAAACAGGATAATATAACGTTTCTTTTTTCTTTTTTTTTTAAATATGAAATCAACATAGAATTGTAAGTGGAGCAGTATTTTTAAGTTATTTGTATTTCGAATAACAATAATATAAATTAAAGAAGGAAATGAAATTAAAATGAAAAAAGTTATTACATTAATGTAAAATAATCAGGAATTTTGTCTCAGCATTTTATGAATTCAGAATAATTGGTATTAAATGCTGTCAATAGACAAATTGATTCATAACGAAAGTGATTTATTTTTTGAATCAGTGACTGCTCTAAGAAATTAGTTATGCTACAAAAAATATTTCTCAAAAAGTTGCAATTTTTTCAAAAATGCTGATTTGCCCCCAAGTAGCAAAATTTTTAATTTCAAACCCACCTATAAAATTTGATCCATTTCAAAAATAATGCTAAACATTTCTTGTTACTTAGTCAAAAGGAAATTATATGAATATTGAAATGATAACTGATAAAATTATTGTACCTTCCTCCCTCATAAATCAGCTCGATAATGCTCATTCAAAAGTGAATGCAAATTATTTGCAAAGTTCATTAGCCTTGCTTGTAATAATTGATAATAAAAATTATTTTTTATTGATAATGAAAGAAAAAATTTTATTTTGAGTAGTAATGTTCTAGACATTTGTACCTTTTCTTGAAGAGTAACCTCTATTTAAAAGAATATTCATTAAATCAAATGTATTTCTGTCGAAGCACAAGAATCAATGCTTAAACTAGTAAAAACCCTATGAAAAAGGAAAGGGAAACAAGGAAATTAACTTTGGTACAATTAACGAAGAAAATGAAATAAATGGAAAAAAATTTTACATTAATGTAAAATAATCAGGAATTCTTTCTCAATCTTATATTAATTCAGAATAAATGCTGTCAATAAACAAATTGATTCATAAAAAAAGTGATTTTTTTTTAAAAAAAATTCATTACATTTAAAATAACAAAGCATTTTTTTTATTAATAGCTGCTCTAAGAAATTGGGAGTAAAAAAAAATTATTTTGCATATTTGAACCTGGGTCTATTTCTTTCTACCTTTAAATTAAGTGGGAGAATGGACTGCATTGATCTTCAAATCAATCAAACCTTGCAATTGTGTACACAATGAGTTTTCAAGACTTCAGAACAGATAGCCTCGAACAATTTCTCTGATTTGTTGGTTCAATTTCTGTTTATTTTTTTACATTTTTATGGTTTTTATCCATTTTCAATATTTATCAAACTCTCAAAGTCAGAAGGTAAGAAAATTGAGTAAAAAAAGTGGAAATTTAAGAAATAATTTTAAGAGTTTCTGCAATTTTTATGGACTACCCACCACAGATTTAAACCCAAGCAATCGGAAAATAATCCTGTTAATAAGAAAATAATAAGATTAATTTTTTTTAGAAGGAAAAGCATTAGTATAAAATAATTTACAATTTTTTAAAGATTGAAAAGGATATTTTATATATTAATTCTAATATCGAACATTTTATTTTTAGATTGATACCACCAGTATTGGGGATGACTCTGCACGTATTCACACAGGTGCAGGATGTTACAAAAACTTTGATCACTCCTTGGATGGAAGTATGGGAAATGTTCAAAGAAAAAACTCTCAGGCCCAATCCTTACCCTTGGGAGTTATGATAACTAATCCTAACAATCTCGTCGATGTTCAGAGCCAACCAAATGAAAGCAGATTATCAAATGCCAATTTGAATCATTTGAATAATTCAAATATACCACCGAGCTATCAAGAAGGATTTGTCTCATCGGTTTGGAACTGTGTTTTGTTACTCTCTTTAAATGTTAATGTGTTATTATTACTATATTTAAAAAGATATTTATTATTTAAACTATTTATTTTAAGTAAAAAAACAATTTACTGAGTAGGAAGAAATAAAATTAGCATTTTTTATGTAATTCTTATTTTACAGCTGCTAATTATTATATGTTTCAATCTTGTTAATACAAAAAACATTTAATGAAATGATAATGATCTATAAAATGAATTAAATATAATCAGTATAAATTATATATTAACAAAGCCAGTTATCTCTCATGAAATGATTTTTGCTGCTGTTATGAAAATTTAAAATTGTTTAATTAGTTGATTTATTTAGGAATATGTTTTATATGAATGCAATAATATTTAATGCAAAATAACACATATATAACATAATAATGGTAACATCTTGCTTATCTACATACTTACAAAATTAGAAAATTTAATGAGTTTTGAAATGCCTACATATTTTTCTGATTTTTCAGAAATTTGTATATATATTCCATTTCTACATACCAGAAAATTAATTTTTAATAATTAAATTAATTAGTTTTTCTGTATTCTATACAGAATTTTAAATTTTTTTCTATTCAGATATAAAAATATTAGTTTGTATAAATGATATTATATTAATAATGTTAGAAACTATGTAATTCATAGTGTCATGTAAATAGAAACAGGCCTTTTCATTTATTAATTTCATATTTAGCATTAAATGTTTAAGGTGAATACTGTTGAAATAAGTATAACTATTTGAGAAAAAAAATAAATTAGTTTTAATAAACAAAGTTTTTATTATATTAATTAATAGGAAATATTTATTATAGAATCTATGTAAGAGATAAATTTACAAATATTTCCATAAATAATTTATTGGCAGCATCGTCATCCTACTGTCCTCGTTCAGGAATCATCTCTTTAAATAAACTCTTTCTTTGTCTACTGACATCTATAATATATACACCCATCATTAATACAAATGATTATATTTTGTGAATAATATAATATATGAATAATGTAATATTTGATTCAATAGAAAAGGCATTATAAAATAAACACTGTTGATTTGAATAATTTTAATTATAAACTGTTGAAATCAGTAAGATTGGCAACCTATTAAGAAAAAACAGTTAACTGACATGAATTTTATAATTTTGCATGTTTCCATTTATAAAATTCACAAAACAGTATTAAGTCAAACTTTTTGCTTCATAATTTTACAAAATTATTAAATGCTTTTAATTTTGTTCACTCATATGATTATATCTCATTTATTTATGCTGCCTCACCTTTCTTGTATGTTTACTTTCCACTTTATAAATATTCCTATTCATTTTTAGGATGTAAAAGACTTTATTGATCAAGAACCTTCAACTAATTGCGATCTGATGAGTAACATAGAGCTTAAAACTATTAACAAATGGGATGTTAATAGTATGGAAAGTTATGATACATATGCAACATGCAATTCGCAGCCCAGTGCCTCCCTTGCTGATTTGTCTGCTGAAGATCCCTTCTCTTCAAGACCTCCTCCTACTCCACCCAACCATAATATAAACTCCAGCAACTTATACATAAATCCCATGGAAGAAACTACCCAAACTACTCGAGAAGCATCTGGTGAAAGCAATACTGTTCAACATTTTTATTTCCCACAACACTCTCCAATTGGTAAAACATACAGCTCATCCTCAACAGATAGTGGCAGCTGCTATGAAGAACCATCTGGAAGGACACCAGAAGGCTATTCTTCACTTCCTACATCGCCTGACCCCAGGCAAGAGAGTTATTCTTTAACACCTGCTCTTACTACCAAAAAACCATGGTACTTTCAAGTTCGAAAACCTAAAACTCGCTTTGACACACCTGATGCATCACAGTATAGCTTGCAGTCATCTTTGGACTCTGTGACAAGCAATACTAGCTCAAGGCAGGGCAGTGGTACTTCTTTAGGAAAATCTAAATTTGGCCTCAAGCCATCTTTTTCTTTTCGAGGTGAGTCGTATTTGAATTGTTTATGAAATATTGCTTCTGAACAGTTTGGGTTTACCTTTTGATAACTATTGTAAGTAATGAAATAATTTGTTTCTTATAATAATTGTTTTAATTACAAGCAAAGAGTTTTTTATTTGAAGACCAATCACATCTTCTCTTTCTTCTGTCTATTGTAAATTTTTTTTTCTTTATTTTCATTACAGTAAAAGTAATTTTTTTCAAGGTCTCTTTCATTTCCTTGTTATTTTTACCTATATTAGAAAACACATTTTGCCATATAATTTATTAATTTTCTTTTCTTTTTGTAAATTGAAATGTTCTGCTCCTTTTCTGAATAACTTTATTGCTTAAAGTTTTGTAATAAATTTTGGCTTGTAAAGCAAGCAACAGTATAAAAATCTTTTTACTTTTTTTTACCAGTTCTTTTGTGCAACGATTGCACTTACAACTAACTCTAATAAGTTGATAAAAATGATTAATTTAGCTATGTATTAAGGAAAATCTCTGCTTAATTAATTTTTTTAGCTATTTAAGATCGATTGAGTTTCATGTTCTTTGTTGATTCGATTAAAATGTGGAAATATTATGAATTATTTTATATTGTGTAAGAATTAAAATAAATTTTTAACTGTTTTTTTTCTGTACATTTTTATTATTTTATTTTCTGAATTATATGTGTATTGTAATATACTTTTTTCATTGATGTCTTTAATTGTCTTAAGTTTTATATTGTGTTTGCTTTTGTTTATTTTATCTTATGACCAAGTTTGATTCCTGTAGCATTGGATAATTAATACCAATCATTTTTCAGTAAGGATGATAGAGCAAAATGTGTATGAAGTGAACAGTGTGGGGTGGGAGGAATGCATTTCAAGTAGTTGCACCTAAACCTTTGCATCCTTTTTTGTGAATTGGAGTTTGTGATTTTTTTTATCTGTTTATGATTATGAGCACATAGATCAATTGATTGATGTAGTAAGGTCAATTAGTACACTTTGTGCTTAGTTAGATTATTCTGTACCATTTCAATAAATTGAGATTTATCACCTACCCATCTAGTCTCATTCAAATGATAAGTTTTACCTTGAAAACTGTATCAAATCTGTTATAAATAGATAAAAAAAATATCTGCTTAAAAGGATGGAGAAAACAAAAGGAAATCAGCATCATTCATTCACCATTTTTAATGAAATCTTCATGTACCTGTCAAAATACAAGAGATGTTTCTATAGTAATGTATACAAATTAATTATTTTTAAAGCAAACAAAAGAGCATTACTGGTTTTCTCTACTTTAAAAAATAATTAATGTCAGAAATATATGCCAGAATACACAAAAATATATGTTTTGAATTAAATTTGGAGGAAGCATTAATGTGCTCACTTAAAATAGTGTTACAGAAATTTTTCCTTATCTTGTCTCTTTCATTGAAGAAAAAAAAAAGCTTATTATAATGGAAATAGTTGTAATAAAATAGCAAGTATCAGGGTGTTTTGAATCAATATTCTAAATGTATTTGAAGTAATTCAAGATATTGGTATAGATTTTTTAAAGTATTAATTATTATATAAAGATTTATTTATTACACAATATTAGGCAAACAAAATTGCAAATCAACTAAAAATTCAAGATATCAGAAAATCACCTTTCTGATATTCTGAATAATTGTGTATATGCATGTGTGTGGGTGTGTTTTTATGTTACACTGGTTTTTTGTGTGATTTTGCTTGGGTTTAATTAATCTTCCATTCTCATGAAAAAGTGCAAAATGTGTCTGTTGTGTTATTGTTCGAAGAATTTTATGATAGTTATAATTTGTTAAAAATATTTGCAGCAATATTTTTTAGCTGCAACTCAACAAAAGTAATGTATATTTTATTAGTTTCATTGATTTTAGAGTAGATAATATGTGAATTTGTAAAAGACCTTAGCTTTTATGGCATTTTTTAAAAAATACAATTTTAAATATATATATATCTTTAATGAATAAAAACATATAAATTAAAAAATGTTTTGATTTCAATGCAAACTTTTTTTCTTTTAAAATTTCAATTTTTTTTTCTTTCAAAATTTCTTTCTTTCATTTTCTTTTGGTTATGCATGCTAGCCATAACCATAATAAATTAGATATTTGAAATTAAATAGTTTATTTACTAAATTTAAAATATAAAATATTTATTAAAATTCCTATACTATGGGAATCTAATAACATGGTCTTAACATAAATAATAGCATGATGTTAGAAAGAATATGGTCTTTTTAATGTCTCTTAAAAAAGTACTAATCACATATTTCCTAATACAACCAAACCTCGCTTAATGAGCACAACAAGCAAAATTGAATTTTAAAAGGTGCCTCTCTGAACAAGTTGTTTCGCCTAACGAGTGACCAGCAGAGATTGTGACGTCATATGATGGACTGGCCTATGTCAGTCTATATTAGCAATTGTTTAAAGAGGGAAAAAATCTTTACATCTATATGGAAGAAGTTTTAGTTGATAGCTTTTTCAAATGTGATGACAGGAGTTTGATCAAATACCTGCGGAGATTTAATTGGCCTGATTTTTGTCTCTGAGCAAGATTTTACTACTAGATATGAGTATCAACGGTGTGGATGAAGTGGTAGAAGAACATGGCTAAAGCTAAAAAGGAGATTTAGTCAGGAGAGGATAAGATAAGAATTTCATCAGAATTATAGCCTTTCAGTGAAATAAAGAAGATGCTGAAAGTATAAGAAATTATTGCATCATACTTCGAAGCATCACCTATAAGGCAATAGCTACAAACTTAATCAATGATAGTTCTGTGTATGATTTCTCTAAATTTTGAAGTGCAGCCAAAGACGAATGTCTTATACATTATTATAAATTTGTTCCAATTACATTACATTATACATTATTATAAATTTGTTCGAATTTTTTTTTCTCGAAATGGAACACAATGATGAAAGCGAAAATATTACTAAACAGGTTAAATCGGTGAAATATTCTTTCTGCCAAACTGCTGTAAAATGTAACGCCAGCTACCAATGACAGTGGTTTTAACTTTACCTCTCTTTCTGTAGCACATTTCTTCTCATTCATTTGAAATCTGTTATAACTGCGTTAATTTTTTTTTGTTTAAAAAATGGTGAAAAAGAGAAATTTTTATGTGAGAAATTCCAAACTAAAAATAATCGCATTTTTTGAAAAATTATAATTGCTGGGTTGCTTTGTATTTCTCCATAAATCATCAACCCTGACATAATAAAACACTATCTCGAAAAAAATCATATTTTTAAATAATAATAATGCATTTCATGAAATAACTTTTTAAAAAAATTTAAGAAATAGAAACTTAAGAAACAGAAATAAAAAGTGCCAATATTTGACTCCCCCCCGGTGAAATTATCAGATTTTTATATAAACGATCACCGTAGCTACAGAAAGTACCAATTGTCGGCTTACACACCAAAATATAGGGAGCATGTGATTGTGCAAAATAGTCAAAACTGATTTATTTTATGCCTTTGAATCTAAATATGAAAAAATAAACAGCACACATTTGTTGAAATATTTAGAATACCAATAAAAGATGAGAAATAAAGAAGTATAGATTATTCAAGAGCCAGCCTTATGGTACATCATCAGGACAAAACATTAGTGCGTTTACATCATTTTTTAAAATAAAAATACAATATGTATGTGGCACTAGCTTCATTAATCAGATAACATCTATGATACTGAAGTCGACTTTTGTATTGTGGTTATGTTACTCGACTACTGGGCCTAGCGTCGCGGGTTCGTATCGCGACCTTCAATCGCCGCATGTATATATGTCCTCTTACAAAATCGCATTAATTCTATACAAAATTTGAGAAGATCCTGTTTTGTCAATTTGTTAATAATGATCAAATTATGTAAATATATTCTCATTCTTGTGATTAAATTTATCTCTCAAGAAATAATGTTTTTTTTTGTTGTTGTTGTTATGACTAAACAATATTACTGCCATAGTAAGGCTGAAGTAAAGTAAATATTCTACTTACCTGATTGAAGGTTGTGAAATGTACACAAATTGTATGATAATAGTTGAAAATATGTATATTCAGGGTAAAACTGGAAAAAAGAAATCTTTTTATTGAAAAATCAGACAGCAATTCGACTCTTGTATTTCTAAGCACATTGGATCAAAGTTGATTGTTATGTCCACTTTTAAACTTAAAATGTTAATTTTTTTCCATTACTTTTTTTAGTTGAATTTATTATATTTTCCATTTAGTTATAGCATGCAAAAAAACGTCATACATTCTCATCAAATATGACAACATGTTCTTAACTAGTTTCATTGAATACTTTTTTTTCTGCAGCTCAAATTATCATTTGGACTCATAATTTTTCATTTATGTGTACCTTCATCGAAAATTTATTTATAACTTTGAAAGGAATTTGTTGCATCTCAAAATAATTTTAAGCTGTGGAAATAACTTTCATGTATGAGAAGAACATAGTTGCATTGGAACTATGTGTTAGTTAAGAACTTTAATGTTATTAAATAATGTAATTGTGCTGATAATTTCCAAAATTTTATAATTTTAACTTGATTTAAGCATGGAGAGGAAATTCTTTGTTTCCTAATAAGACGCTTTTAATTCTAAAAAATAATTTTTAAAAAAAATAATTAATTTTTAAGAATGAATGGGAAATGGATTAAAAAACACTTGTTTTAACTTAAGCTCAAGATTGTTAACATTCTAGGGATTGTTTCATTTATATTAATGAGATGCATTCGGACGTTTTTCCAGAAATATTTCCTTTATTTCTAAAACAATAAATAAACTTTTTTTTATTTTTAAGTAAGTGTTTAATTAAATATATTTTGTCTGTCCTTTATAGGGAAAAAAAATGGAAACAAAAGTCCACTGCTTGGTGGGTCATTGGAAAGAGGTTCTTCAATGAAAAAATTTAACAGCTCAGACACTGCAAAAAAACGTTCAATTTTGAAAAAAGACAGCCTCTATAAGGAAGAAACTGAGAAGCTGATATCAGACAATTACCATAAGAGCACAACTGAAGGCTCTGATGTCGCAGGAAGTGCTTTTATTCCAATTTCAAAATTCAATATTCATGATACATTTTCGTCATCTGGTCCTTCTTCCAAAGCACATAAACCTATTGGTCCAAAATCAAGTTCTAAATCTCACGCACAACCTATTAAATTTGTGAGTTTGGATGATGAGACTGAATCTCTTGCCTCCGGAAGAGGTTCTCCATCACTGAGCGTATCTCATGCTCCCGATACTTCCATGTTCAGTGCCACTACCCAAAGACATCCTCCTCTGAGCCCATCCCATTCGAAAACTCTACAGTTTCCTAATACCCCTCGCCTGCCCGATGGAGCTCTAGACAGAAGGCATACTTTCCAAGATGGTGATCTCTTCGCCCAGGATGTGGCTCCTGTCGACAGCTCCACGACATCTGGATCTCCCGCACATGGTGGTGGTCACAGAATACATCGTGTTCCTTCATACTGCGCCAATACATCAACCTATGGTCCTCCCCGTGTAGCACCACCCCCTACCTCTGCTACAGCAAGTACTTCAGCACCACCTGCCCAGCCTTCCAAGAGTGAGCTTGAAAATTCTGTTGTGGGATTGCCTTTGCTCCTAGCCACAGTGCCAATTGTTAGTCCTATAACCTCTACCACTCATAATCCATCCCAATCTAGCACTGATGACAAAACAGCTCTGCAGCCAGATGCAGTGGTCGAATCCCGCCGTCCTCCTCTGTTGCCTCAGCCATCTCAACAATCGACGACAGATGATGATTCTGTTTTTGGTCATGAATATCAAAGCATGATGAGCAGGCAGTCTTCGAAAGAAAGTTCAACCTTGACTTAAGAGAAATGAGAGCGTATGTAGAAATACCTTTTATTCTTTTTTTTTCTAAAATTAAGCAATAATTAAATAATTAGAATCTAAATTGTGCAAAAAATTATCAAATCAAAATTATGGGCGTTAATTCTTAATATGCGTTAATTCTTAAATATTGTTTGCGTTAATTCTTAAATATTGTTTGCATTAATTGCTGAATATCGTATAAATGTGTCTGTATTTATTGTAAAATTAGTGTTATTTGGTACAGACATGTTTCATTTATATATTTGTACAGCGTTTTTTTTATAATTCTGTTTAATGCAAGCTCTGAAATTTAAAATACATCCTTTTTTTTTCTTGTATTCAAAGCTTATAGAAATGTTTTTTATCATCATATTGTGGTGAATACTATTCATATATACCAGCCAACATCCCTCGGACTGAAGTGCACTTTTGGCCCAACAGATTTGATACTGGACTACTAACCAAAAGGTACGGAGTTCGGGCCTAAAGCAATTCGCTAACACACCCCCCTAAAATGGTAACCCGTTCGCCCTTGGATAAACGCAACCTTCGCTCCAACTGTCGTGGCGCCCTCTATCAGCGACTCACTGCTCTAGACGCGCATTAAAATACGACAAATTGCTCTTCACCACCAACCTTCGCACGTAGCTTCATTCAACTGTCGTGGCGCCCTCTATCAGCGACTCAAAGCTTTAGACGCGCATTAAATACGACCAAGTTGTTATCGTTCGCAAAGCCTCACTGGGGAGATACTCTGTGGTGAATACTATTCATATATACCAGCCAACATCCCTCGGACTGAAGTGCACTTTTGGCCCAACGGATTTGGTACTGGACTACCAACCTAAAGGTACGGAGTTCGGGCCTACCGCAATCAACACTACTAGCGCATACCGCTACACCCTAAAATATTATTCAATCTCGAGATTTAGGTGAATCTCAAAATTAAAAAATCTCTCTCAGCTCAAAAAACACTTTTTTTTTTTTTTTTTTTGCATTGTATATGTCTTTCTATGAACTCGACAACTGAAAAACACTGAGTTAAATGGGTGATATTTTGCAAATAAGTTTAAGACCAATTTTGAAAATTTCTATTAAATTTGAATCAAGAAATCTAGCCATCTGTTTCAGTTTAAATGAACTCAATAATTATAAAACTTAAAATTTGTGATACAGATTTAGCATATAATATAGATTCATATCAAGTTTTAAACCAAATCTCCCGACGGATTTATAATCTGTCCATTTTTTTTCGCATGCTTGTGAACTCATTTACTCTTAAATGCAATGATTTACATATGAAGTTTAATATCTTGCTTGGAATCACAACTATAACTCTGTGTCAAATTTTGATAAAGATCGAATGTGTCAAATTTTGAAAAAAAAGTCGTCCAAAATACACACTAAATCTATCACATGATAGACTCAGTAAAAATGCTAAATTCACTCTGAAGATCTATATTTCTCAACTATAGTTCTCATTTGTTCCCTTATCCAAAATTCAAAATTTTATATGAGAGAAAGATTTATAAGATCTTTATTGGGAAAACTACACTTGCTGGTGTATTAATTGTGTGAAGTGGATTAATCACCTAAAATCATACAGTAATAGGCTCTTTCGTAATTACTGGTCCCTAATCACATGAAGTTAATGATGCAAAGCCCAATTATTATTACACAATATGCAAGCTTTTCAAGAAGACAATCCCCCGGTTTGTTTGTTATTAATTATTTTCCTGGTTATCTCTAAAGTAGTGCTATTACTTTTAAAAGATAGAATGATATTTGTAGAATCATGTGCCTTATAAGTGGTAATCAAAATGAGGGAAACACCTTAGATTAATATACAATCCTTTAGTATGGTGTAGGATCGCCTTTGGCATCTGATACAGGTTGGATGTGCTTAGGAATCGAATCATGCTAATGTTGAGTAGTGTTTAGAGGAATATTGTACCATTCTTCTTGTAGACTTGTAAATGTTCTAAGAGATGCCTGTGGAGGGTACCGATTCTGTATTGAACACTCTGAAATAGATCATAACAGTTCCATTACATTGTGGTCGGATGACTGTTTGGGTCAAGGCAGATGTTTAACTTCATTCTCAGGTTCATCAAACCATGATTGAACAGGTTTGGCTGAATGAATAGATGCATTCTCATCCTGGAAAATTTCATCTCTTGCAAGAAACAAAGTTTGCATCAAAATCTGGACCTGGTCAGCTAAAATTTCTCTATACTTCTTCTTAGTGATCCTTCCTTTCAAGGTTACGATTGGTACAGCAGAAAACCATGACATAGCTGCCCATATCATGACAGATCCATCTCCATGCTTGATAGTTGGTCGGACAATCACAATCATATACTGTTTGCAGGTGTCCTCCAAATGTGCACCTATCCTGTTGTAGGTAAAAGTGTGAAATACGATTTATCAGACCATATTAATTTATTCCACTTATCAATCGGCTAGGTTTTGTGAGTGTGACACCACTATAGACGACATTTACCATTATCATCTGTGGCAAGTGGTTGGGAATTTCTGCTTTACTATGAATGTTCTGTTTATGAAGTGCTTTTTAATTGTAATCACTGACACTGAAGAATCCAGATGGGTATTGAGCTCTGATGTCATTTTTACTGTGGTTGTTCACTTTTTAAGTATTACAATCCACTTCAATACCTGTTGATCTTCTTTTTCCATTTACTAGTTTGCTTCGCTAAGCTTATTTTGCTGTACCGTGTGTATAGTGCCATGACTCTAGATACCTTGATTTTAAATTCACCTCCCACTTGCTCCATATAGACGGGCTCCTACAATTTTACTTCTTTGGAAAATTTTTATTCCCTCATTTTATGATTTTGAATAAAAAAATCGAAAAATTACAGAACTTCAGTAACGATAACTCGTACTACCAGAATATATACATTCCTATTTATAAAAAACGCTGGTGGCTATTATTATATTTTGATGCTTACAAAGCATATTCAAAAATGTCGCTTTTATTCCCAGGTGTTTCCATTATTTTGATAACTAAATGTATTTGAATGTTAAAATTCTGAATCAATTCATTAAGTTTTTATTGCATTATAA
Organism: Argiope argentata; assembly: GCA_026289955.1. Lineage (NCBI taxonomy): Eukaryota > Metazoa > Arthropoda > Arachnida > Araneae > Araneidae > Argiope > Argiope argentata. Next base: position 4,872,636 of record JAOUZG010044037.1, on the reverse strand, counting down.
ACTGATAAAAGAAATATGGTAAAAGTAGAAATTATATTATTTTAATTATGCATCTTTATTATGTCATATACCAAATGAATTAAAGAAATTCTCATTAAATTTATGATAAATGAGTAATCAGTTAAAAAATAATTTAGTGAGTGAGTATTATCTTTGAATAAATTATGTTCTTCAGTTGGTCATTTGCCGTATCAATAATTTATTATATTTTAAGTGGTATTCCTTATACTTTAAGTAAGTCTGATTTAAGTATTTGACCCAAAATTTGTTTACAACTTCTGCAAAAAGTCTAAACTCACTCATACTTTTAAGACAATTTTACTACAGCCTTCACTGGTAAATCTATATATTTTTTATACATCATTTAATTATGTAATTATTAGTAGATATTTTTTATATCATGTGTAAAAAAATAGCTGACAATGTCACATTCATTATAATATTTAAGGTTCTGATTAAATTTCCAATATAAATGTCCTTACTTTTACTTTCATTGAGTTGTTTTACTATCTTTATTTTATTTTTTTTTTTGGGGGGGGGGGTTAGTACGAAATAGTTTGTATAGTTATTGTCTTATTTTGCATTCTTTCCAAAATCTCTGAAAAAAACAGTAGTTTTTTAAACTCTTCATATTTTTATAATAAATGTTTTTTTTAATTTCCTAAAATTTTTGACATTTTTCCACAAGCTTTTTTAATATATTAGGAGATATAAACATGTTGTTCTAAGAAAGATCACACTGTTCTTCAGTTTTACCTTTTTTTAATAAATTGTATATTTTTTTAACTACCAGTGAATTATTGTACCTATTTTTATTATTGTGTTTGCTTAAACTAAAAGGTAAGTGCAAAATGGTAAATTGACAAAAAAGTGGGAGAATGGGATAGGAATTATCAGATGATTGTCCTAAACTAGTTTGAATTTATGATACACAATCATTTTTTAAATATTTTACTAATGATATATTTTGTCATTAATATTACAAATGCAATTAAATAATTAATTCATTACACTCAGAATAAACCTATACTATCTTATATAGTTTTGTTTTAGAAATTTAGAAATTTCTGGAACTTATTACTCCATTACTATTTTATTGTCTTTTATGTATATTAAAATTTTGCCTCAGATAATTTATGTTGCTAGGTTCCTGTATTTATCCTTTTACAGTTTAAGAGATTTTCTTTTCCAATGGTCCATTTGCCCTTGTGCAGTAAATCTATATTATTTAAGCACTACTTAATGACTGATTATTCATGTCTGATATTGTGTTAATATGAGTGGAAGAAAGACTATAAAACTATTTTCTAACTTTAATTTAAGGAAAATGTTTATGAATTAAATGCATTGAGGGTACTCAAATTGATTGGCATAATTTGTCTAATATTAAAGTAGATTTTGTTCCCATTAGATTGAGAATCAGTCATCCTCGCTCAAACAAAACAGCATCATTAATAAGCAATTTATAATTACTCAATGTTCTATATCAAATCGACATATCCTGTTGAGTTGTCTACATTGCACACTTTTACTAGTTTCAAACACCTATCATTTCCCTCATTAAACTCTTCATGAATTACTCTTCATTACAATTACATGAAGCAAATCATACTTTTACTTTTTCATGTAAACTTTTTGATTATATTTTTAACTCCACATAATTAGTTTGAACAATATTTAAACAATAACAACATTTGTTAAATGTGTATGTTCTGACACATTCATAGCATCTTTTCTAAATTAAAATAACTTAATTTATTTAACCATTTTTAGATTTTAGCATCGGCGATTTTTCGCCAAATTTCATTTGGCGGAATTCTATATTATTTGGCAATTTTTCGCTTGCGCTTGGCGAACAGATACTACCCATTTGCAAAATGTTAACTTTTAATTTATTCTGAAATGTAGTTAATGAACTTTATGATTATTATTATTATTTACTCTGGTGTAATTTGTTTTATGAATTTTAAATATTTAATAGTAGCATAATAATTTTTTTCTTTCCTTTTTTAGGATGGATCTGTTATGAAATCGTTTCAAAATTGTCTGCAAAATGCTAGTCACTTAATTAATTAATTTATTTAATTTTTATACAACTATTTTTTACATGTTTTTATTACAAATATTGCATGCTGTCAGCATGTAATATGAATCTCATTTGAAATGTGATCTTTTAAAGAATTTTTCTACATTATATATAATGTGTTAATTATTTTATACATCTGTTCTGTTGTTGATTTTACATAAGTAATTTATTTTGTTTGCTTTTAATTATATTCCTATTCTATTTTCATGTTAAAAAATTGTGATTTGCTATCTAATATTTGTTATTAGTTATTACTTAAAACCTTCTCATTATTTATTTATGGAAATTTCCATTTTTTTTTTCTTGTCGTTTTTTGTCTTCAAAGGAAGTATCTTCTTTAATTGTGTTAAAATTTTGTGATATTTCTAACTTATCAACAGCATTAAGCTAATGCGACATTTTAGAACTGAAATATAAAAGTATTTTTATATAAAATGCTTTTGGAAATACAATCCTTTGTGTAAAGTGTGATTGCTGTATAATATATTGCAATTAAGCTTTATGAATGTGTGATGTGCTAATAGGAAAGATGATAGTTGATTTTGAAAAGTAATGAAAACTTTTGTGAAGATTTCTTAGGAATATGCATATGACTTGTTAATAAGAGTATTTTCTTTGAGTACTTCCTTTAGCAAGAGAATTGCTATGACTGTAACGTATTTATTAGAGCGTAAAAAATGTATATATATACATAATTCTATTGCAGTCAAAAAGCACAGATATGTGAATCGAAGCAAGACTTTTTATATAAGAGAAACAATACAATGTTCTTCAGAGCCACAGTTTTGTGCTATATGCTGCACTGAAGCTGCATAAGACCTGACCATTCTATTTTTTAATTTATGGAGATGAACTTCAACAGTGTAATATTTAATTCTGAACCATCAACTCCTTTTTTACTTGAATGAATGATTTTTTGGATGGCTAATATCATATTATTTTCCTAAACCTTTTTGTTCCGATATAACATAAAAGTAAATTACAGCGCTTATATTCCTGAACTGTGGTGGCTTTCTTACAAGCTCCTGTAACTTATCTGCCAGATGTCCTCCCAAAAATTGTAGTTTTGACAAATTACGCGAATAAGCACTGTGTAAATGATTGCACTGTTCTGAACTTTGTAAAATACTTTCATCTACATTCTTTGCTTCTGCTGCTTTTTGACTGCATGTAAGCTTCCTCTATTTTCACCTTGTACAACATAAACTCTTTCACCAAATACAAGGAGTGCCATGTGAACCAAGTGTCAATATATTGTAGTTTTATTCATCTGACTGCACTTTGTAAAGCAATATGTGTGTCCAATAATACACTTCGCTTTGCCATTTCACATATTACTGAGGACAGTTGCTGTATATGTGTGTACGTATGCAAGTCTTTGCATAAGTGTAGATTGCTCACAATCTAGTCCTCTGGTGCTCTGCTTTGAAAAAAAAATTCTTACTATCAAATGGTGCAGATGAGAACATCTCAGAAGCTTATCGTCGATGAAACTACTCACCCAACATGAAAACTTTTCGGATCAGTGCGTCTCGACTGCACAAGCATTGTGCCTTTTCGCGTGATGTCTGCTAAACTGGTAAACTGCTACTTCTTGGGGGACTTCTGGCAAACCTCAAATAGTATTTCATTCTAATGAGCTTCTGGTTATTCCTATCTGCATCTAGTCTCTTTTAAAAGGTGCTTATTGTAAGAGATTTTGTTGGCTCCATTCCTATAGTTGGAGGACTACAAGAAATCGTTACAATAATAAATAAAAACAAATCTGTTTAAGGGTACTGTTCTGGTTTTAACATCTGTTATGGTTGTTATTAATGTTGTATGATGTGTCACCTTAGAGTAACCACACACATGTTGTAATTTAGATATTTCATCAAAGATTCCCCATTGTTGTTGTAAATAGTTGCCTGTCAAGCATGTAAACATACACCATAGTGATAGTTTCTATTCCAATCCCTTAACTTGATATCTATTTGGCACTCGTTATATGCAGTGCCATAGTTAGAAAAAAATTTATAGGGGGTTACTCTGAAAATTTTTGCTACAATGTATAATTCTTATTATGTGATTAATCTTACCTAACCAAACCCCCACCGAAGATAAGCATTATAATTGAAGCTTATTTTTAAAATGGGTTGCACCATTATTTATTTCAGAAATTTTTGCTTTAATTTAATAGTGTGAATGTTGCATAATGGTGTAATATATTTATATCATGTTACATTAGATTTTAATTTCAAATAACGAATACCCCTCAAGTTGTTCCAGATGCATAATTAGAAATGTATTATAAAAAGTCAGTAGATATAACTAATAATGTGTTTAATAAATTTGAACAGATTAATTCATTTTTATAAAAGTAAAAAATGCATGGTATTATTAAACTGTAAAAAAACACATTTTGCATGTGATTTGCCTGGTTAAAACAGTCATCAAAAATGCTTGAAGAATATCTTGTTTATTAAATATATAACTGTTAAAGCTTTTTATGTATTAGGTGATTGAATTTAGACTAAAATAGTAAAAAAAATATTTCTAGTATTAAAGTATATATGTTTTCTTTTGAGATTTTTTAAAAATTAAATAATAAAATATCTTATTTCAGTATTTGAATTCATTTTGTAAATCTTACATACTGTTTGGTTTTTATAAAAAAATGCTTGATATTTTATTCTCTTTCTATTTTAAAGTAATATAATTTCCATCATTATTTTTTTAACTTTCCATCTAAAAGCCTGAAACATTATTAATTCAATAATCATAAGTATAAATAATTGAATGAAGAATCTTAAAAAATGAATTCAGATAAGTGTTTATGCTCCATCTTAAATGTGTATATTTATTCTGTTCTGTAATAATGGAAGCAAATTTAATTTTGACTATCAGCATCAATCTAATTTAATATTTCAAGTATTTTCTACATTTTTACCCGAACAGACAGGAATGACTAAGTTTAAGTAAACAATACATTATTTATAATGTAAATTATTTTTGATAACATTTGTAAGCTTTACTTAAACCTGCAATAACTACGATTTTTCAAGCTAAAAAAGTAAAAATAATTTTTATTATAACAAAGCTTTTGGAGAATTTTCATAAGATTCTGAAGTATTTTTGCTTCAAGTGCACAACCCTGCTGCTTCATATTCTGCTTTTACACATTTCTCATCTTTTCATTAAGCTTTTTCCATGCTGTTTTGTAATATATTTTTCAAAAAATTTTAATAGTATTACTATTACTTTATAAGTGTATTTTCCATTTTCTGTTATGTGTCACAAATAATGAAATTGCACTATTATAATATAAATATATTTTAAATAGTATATATATTTGCTACTGGTGTAATTTTGCAAATTGGTTGCACTTTTTTATGTACACACTTTTTGCAAAATATTTTCTGAATACTTTTTCATACTTTCATATGCTCAATGTATATTTGTTTTTCATTATATTGCACATTTCAGCTTTTCTGTCCTATTACTAATTTCTGTTGAATTAATGATGATAAATAATTTTAAATCTTAATCTTAACTTTAAATTATTGGCATGCATATATGCTCATGAAAGAAGGAATTTTTGAAACCTCTCCAATGTTAATGGTAGTATGACCATTTATTTTTTTAATGTAACAGTTTTAAATTTTCAATTTGATATATAGATTACAGCTATATAATTAAAATATTAATTTTTATTATATAAGTAACAATTAATTTAGTTAAAAAAATTAATTTAAAATAAAGATAGGGCAGTGAACTGCATTTATTATTAAAATGAAAAAGCTGTCAAAACATTTTAATGAATGTGAATTCACACACACACACACAAAATAATCTTTAAACTTTAAATCGGCATTGATTATTCTAATATCATGGGAAAATTTGATAATCAAAAACTTTGACTTACTATACTTTTTGTCTTAGGACTTGGGTAATTGTAACAGTTGGTTTCAAATCTGGAGGACTTTTTCGAAAAACAATTTGATTAAAATTATTTTTATAAGTCAAAGCAAATTTAATTTTGGGCTTATTCAAATGAAATGCCATGCGTTTCAACACTTAAATATGGCAGAGTGAATATATTACCTAAAACATTATTACTAAAATTTTTTAGATTTTTCTAATTTTATACTCTTAATGAATTTGTATCTTCTGTGAGCTTTTTGCTAAAAGCTTGGGAATGTTATTTTACCTTTTTCTTACATATCTGTATAAGGTTGTTAGTACTGAATTTTATTAAATTGAATTGTTACGAAACAGCATTGTCATCGAAAAATTTTCAAATATACATTGATTTGTAGTGTAGTATAAAATTATCAGACCTTTAATTTGCCTTCAATGTGATTTTTCCCTTGATGATATGTTTTAAAGGCACGATTTTTAAAAAATTAATTGGGGATATTTTGAAGCAGCATTCGGATGGGTGGGTTTCATATTCAAAGCTTTTTATAATATAAGTGGTCTTTGTGCACATTAAATCTTGCATCAAGGGTCAAATGTTACATAGTTTGGAAAGGAAGTGTGAGCAAGTGTCACTGTCATCACCTGACCATGATTCAGAATTATAAAGCCTCGTCATGAATAACTCATGTTGGTTGAAAACTTTGCTTTACTACATTGCTCTAGAGAAGTGTTGTTGTTGTTGTTTTTTATTTCATTAGAGAGGTTTCACTATAATTCCTCTAAAAAATAATTGTCATTAATTTGAATTAATATTGTGGTTCTGTTTTAAAATTTATCATGCATACTATTCTTCCTGCCATATTTTTTAAATACTTGCTTACTGCATTCGTCCATTTCATTGCTTAATCTGTCCAATTTTTATTTTGCTCTAATTTGAATCAGCTAACACTGCTTTTACATATGTGTTTTCTGAATTTAAAAAACAAAAAATCTGTTTCTTAAAATTAAACTGTTTAAACCTGTAAAAATACCAGGTTTATTTTCTAAGTTTTACAAAAATGATTTTTATACTTCCTCTAATTATTGAATATGAGTCTGCATGGAATGAATGTAGACATAAGTTTTCTTAATGTTAATAAAAAAATGAGTAGAATATGCTATTATAAGTCAGGAAAAACATTAAATACTAGTTAACTTTCTTATATTGCATGGGTGAGCTCTTAGTTAAGAAATGTATTTGAAACAGAAATTGCTGGTATGTGTCGTTAGCAGAGAGCAGAATTTTTAGAAGTAAGTGATTGGATAGTTGATTTTGAAAATACGATAGGTTTTAAAGTAAACATTCTTATTTGATGTGGAATATTATTAGTAGTATTTGAGAAAAGTACCATATTGTGGTTTCCTTCTATTTGGAAACTTTAGCATACAGTATAAATATGAAATTATGAACTTTAAAAAAAATGTTGCTTTAAAGAGGAGTATTTGGCTGATCTTATTGCTAAATGTCCTTTCTAAGTTTCATCAGACTCCTTATTTGTGATATTTTTCGACGGTTTATTTTTTAAGTAAACCAGAAAATACTCTTTTTTTGCATTTAATTTTCCTTTCTTAAATGAGAGTCAACATGTAGATTAATACATCATTTCTTTTCCTGTTTATTAATTTTAATGTTTTTAGCAAGTTTTGAGGTGTTAATTTAATCTCAAAAATATTGAATTTTTGTAAACACTTACCACATTTTTTCCATTGTCTGTAAAAAAACCCTTAATTTACAAAAATAATAATTTTTTGTTGTTATTATGTTGTACCACTTTTAAGCTCATCTAAATAAACCAAGCGTTTTTTTTATTGCAACATTTTAAACACCATTATAAAATTTATTCTTCTTTTTTGTTTATTTCAATTTTGCTACAATGCACAAAATTAAATAGCCAATGACATTGTTGATACATTATAGATTAGAACAACAATGCTTTTTGGAGCCAGATTCCATTCTAAAAACGCAGTGTTTCTTCTTTGTATAAGCAAATAGATTAAATTTTTTTAAACTTACACTAAGTTTAAAGGAACACTAAGTCTTGAATCAAACTCTGGGATGATAATATCAGGAATATATGTAGCATAGACTGATATCCAACGAATCTTGTTTTAGATGATTTTTTGGTTCAATATAGTTGTTGTTTGCAAGCTTTATTTTTCAGATTATTTTCCTCTATTTTATTTTTAAAAAATTAACATCACGAAAAAATTGGGGTGATTCATTAGTGAATATTTCTCTTTTGTACGAGGCATTACGTTCAAACAAAGATATTTTGGTTTGAACACTCACATATTGTATCAAAGTATGTAAAAAATGTTGACATATTTGGAAATTACATTTTAAAGAATTCAATTTTTAAAAATCAGAATTTATAACATTTTTTTTAATTACTTACTCATTGTTATGAAATGAATTGTTTTTTGTGGTCTTTGTTCTATATTTGAATTTAAATATACGTTGATTCTTGTGAATCCATTTATTTGAATTAAAATCTGCTTACTCTCATCAAGTGAAAAAATTCATCTTTAACAATTTATGTTTAAATATTGTTAAATTACGTTCTAATATCAATTTTGGACTTTTATTCTGTGAAGAGTTCCTCTATGATTGTGATCTATTAAATTCCAAAGATCTATCTTGATTTTCGATAATCGAATTTTTATTGGCGTCTTTCAGAGAATTATTGTGTATTGTGGTATGTATGTTTTTAATTCCTTTTTAATTAATCGTAGCTACTCATACTCCATTAAGTTTTTCTTATTTCATGTGGGCAACTAATAGATAAAACAGTATTAACTCTAATTATTTTTTAAACAACATTGAAACTTATTCCTACCGTATGGTGTTTTAATTGATTATATTTTTGAGAACTTTCATTTTTCTGTTCTTGAATAGAATTGATATATTTGTGGTAGTAATTCTAATCTCCACAGTATATGTATTTTTTTAAATTAAGTTATGTAAATTGTGCTATCCCCAAAAAAATCCATTAATTAATATTATGAGGGGGTATTGTAGCATTATAACTTTGAATGATATTTATTTTTATTACTCATGTGTTGTAGCACTATTTTTACAGTTCATATCTATGTAAATAAATGTTAACGTTTCTTTAATAAAAGTATTATTGCACATATTTCAAAAAAGTACTTTAAGATACTTTCATTTTATATTGAATGATAATTTAGCAAACTAAGCACAACTCTTTCAAGATTTCTCAAAATTAGTGAACAGTTCTGATTAATTTCAAAGCCGATTATCATTCGGAATTAGTTGACTCCATTCCAAAACTTGAGTATATGATAGATATCCATTGTGTATTTCGTCTTGTCTAGTGCTGTTAGCAAACCTGTGTTCCTTAGATTGTCCAGAAATGTGCTTCAAATATGCTTTTTTTTTCTCTTGTTTGATAGTTACAAAATATTGAAGCCAGATTTTCTACAGTTCGTAGCAAATAACCCCAAATTTTTGCAGCGCTGTGTTTTTTCAGTGCAGTTTTTAAACTATTTGGCTTTCACCCTTTAGTGCTGCATATTTGTAATACTAAATACTATTAACTTTTTCACTAGCATACTTTGACTTATGATATAACAATAAAAAAATAGGCTCTCAAAATATTACTTATTACCATTACTAATAGTGGTAAATTATCTTTTCAATCCATAATTTTTTATCGATTTAATAGAAAAATAAAATGAAAGGCAGCTAAGAAACCACATAGATGTATGTACAATGCAAATGTTGCTTCTAATAGCACGATTTGGCTGTATATCTGGCAATAATATTTTGTCCGTATTGTAGTAGTACTTAGAATTGTGCTGGAAAAAAAATAATAAATTTCTCAAGATTTATGATTGTTTCGCTTTCATTTTTTTCTGCAGTTTAAATGCTCAGGCACCAAATCTTCAAATTATGAATCATTTCATGTTCACTTTTCATGGCTATATCATGTATGGTTATTATTTATTTCAATTTTTTTTATAACTATAGGAATTTTCTTCTTTTTGACTAAATCAATTACAATAAATTGAGATAATCAAATGTGTAAGTAACTTTTATTTCCTCTCGATTTCATTTGCACTGTCAGTGATTTTTTAAATGTTATGTAATATTCATTTTTACTGCATTCGAAATGGAACTGATTCCGGTGTCTAAGAAATCCTTAAGTTTTCTTTGACTAAACATCTCACCCTATATTATCATTATACGTACTAAAATTATCTTAATAAAATGGATGTGCAGAACGTTATTTGAAGTCGAAGGTAACATTTACTATTTTTAAACTTCCCTTTTACTTCAGTTTGCGTAATATGAAAGAAATGGCTTGTTTTCTCAGAAGTTATGTGAGCATAAATGGTCTTGAAAATGTCAGAGATGTGAAGGTGTCTGAGCATTTTTCTGAGTCAAGAAGTAATTTCTTATATTCAGTAAAATATGTTTAATTATTAATAGCATGAAAAAAAGCCTTTCGGATATTCATGTTATCACTTGTGTATGTATAATTTTCTTATATTTTGTGTCTGAAAGGTCCATTTTTCAAGTTCTGTGTATGTTGTTATAAGTGTTTCTTTATGTTATTATAGTTTGTGACGTATGTTTTTAAGCATTTTTAATACCGTATCTTCTTTTAAAAGTATTTGCTCAGTCCTTTAATGGTGTAATTATATCAATGTACAATATATAAATAAATTTGTGTGATAAAACTTACATTGCTCTTTTTTTATGCAACAATGCACTTTATCCTTATCTATAGTAGCAAGAAAACATAATATCTAAAATTCTACTTGACTTTTTTAAAATGAAGTTTTGTTTAATAATACCTTGAAAGATGGAAATACTTTAGTTTCAATAAATATAATTTAATTACATATGTATATTATATCAAGACAGCGTCCTGGCATACGGGTAGCGTGTCTTCCCCGTGATCTGGGTGTTCCGGTTCGGGCATGGCTGTTCTATCTGTAAGGCGTGTGAATATGCTTCCCTGTAAAAGGGAGCTGTGCAAGCGAATGTGATGAGTGAATAGAAAAAGTTATACTCTTGACCCTGATTGACGCCACTTCAAAGCAAAAGACGCTCATTTCGGCTTAAAATCGTTGATACATCAGCGAAGCTTGCCCATGGATTGAAATAATATATTGCCCATGGATATTATTTCAATCCATCAAATCAATGTGCCAATTAAATCATATGCCGAGTGAGAAGATGGTTTGCATTAAAGGATTAATTATCAGCTCTATAGAAAATACACGCTCTTAATACATATTAATATATGCGTGCACTTAAGAGAGATTTTCAATAAAGAGTTCATATAACTTAAGAGGAAGGAACCGACAATCATAAGTCATATTCTTAAAATTTACTTGCAATTTTTGAAAAAGTACAGATTAATCTTAAAACTAATCTACAATTTAGAAGAAATTGAATACAAATTAGTGAAAATATTGAAGGAAAAAAAAAGATGGCACAGTCCTGCTCTTCAGAATCCTTGGAATATGTACATAATGTCATAGAGATTTGTTCTTTCAATGGCATCGGAATCTAAGCTTTGAAAAATGGTAATGAGTTTATTTAATCAATTTGCTCTAACAGAATTCAAAAAGATCGTTGCAATGAAAATTGAATTTCATTATCTTAAATTCTTTTTATAATATTTATTGTAGTTTGTTCTTTATTTAAGTAAAATATGAGGATTTTAGATTGGTTCTAATTAATATTTGCATTTGTGTTTATAGAATTCAATAAAAATAATTATTCTAAAATTAAACTCAAAGCCACATATGAAAAATTCCCCCACTTATTCGGCCTGAAATGTAATACTAAGTACAAAAGTACATTTTAAGTACAAACTGTAATTTATTATTATTATTATTATTTAAAAAAATTAATCATAAAAAAAGAGCTGCTCTCACTTCGTACTTAATATCTGACTTAATGAATATTGAAAATTGTTCAACGAAAAATAATTACTAAATTTATTAATGCAAAACTTCCTTAGGTAAAAAAAAAAAAAAAATTCCTCATTCTCCCTTAAAAACTACAATGGGTATTTTATAATTTTTAGAAAAAAGAAATTAAAAATCAAATGTTTTAGGAAAAAATTTCTGGCAACAATTAATTATTAAAGATAAAAATTATCGTCTGATATGTTAAAAGTTATTCTTCTTTCAAAATATTGCTTTTAAACAAGTTTGAAGAATAAGTTTTTGCACTTTCCGAAAAGAAATATTTCCTATTCCATTATAAGTTCTATTATCTTTTATTTTAGCTAAAATATAAAAGTAAAACTTTTTTCAATTCACTCTGATTTTGGTAAAAAAAAAAAGTATTTCTCATTTTTCCTTTTCCACTATTTATTTGCCTCGGATAAGTAAAAATCATAATGTAGTGCACTCCGATTTATATGCTTCATAAAAAAATAATTTGATGGCCTGCTGGAAACAAGACTTAACTGGAAGGCCCGAGAATCAATTTTACCAAAGAATTGACTGACTTATTTGTAAGATGTCGGGTTTCTTTTATGTGAACATTAAAGACAGTGATCACATTCAGTTTTAGTCCCAAAATTTTATTAACTTGTAGAAACGGGACAAAGCACTCACAGAACACAAACATACGAAAAGTGCACAATACTATTCCATCATCTATCTATTAGGTCAGTATTAGACCCAGAATTATTTCAACTTTCTCGCTTCATCAGGCCTCCTTTCCAATTCTAATCTCAACTGACATCCTCTTTCTTCGTTCGTCGGTCTCAGAATACCATGTCCTCATCCTCGGATTCGTTCCAGCCTTCCACCTTCGTTCTGAAATCCATCTGTCATCGAATATCTGGTTGATTTCTCTCTGCACTTAGCCCTTTTCCCTCTACGTTCTTGCGTATCTCCACAAAAAGGGTTGCTAAGTGATTTTAGCAGGGTTGCCAAAGTTGGCGGACCTTACTTTATTAAATTATCTACGGATGTGAAAAGGAAATTTAAAAAGGGTTCTTAAATGTCACCCTTGGCATTTGATCACAATGCATAATTAGACGGGCGGTTCATTCTAAAATCGCCGTGATGTTAAACAGTTACAAAATGAAAAAATCCATAATTTATGATCTAAATTAAAGGCCGCAAACACTTTTCGAGAAGCATCAAGTTGATTTGCATGTCACATAATGTAATTTAGACTTAGAAATCGTTAATTTAGGAAATTCAATCAGAAAAAGGCAACAAAGCTTGTTCTTTTAATGACAAAGAGTGGGATCCCCCCTCCAACCTTTTAGTTACAGGTGTTCATCTGAAGAAGTTACATGAGATTTCGATTACCCTTAATCTAAAGGCCTTGTTTAACAATTATTTATTTAATTCCGAATGACGATTGTTTATTTAATTCTAAAGTAACGGAATTCCTATTGACCCATTGGTAGTATCTAGAGTCATCATTCTAGGTGAGGTGAATGCAAGTTGGTCGATTTAAGAAATAATTACGAATTTATTTACCTGATAAAGAAATTTATAGAAATAACATTGTCAAGGTCTTATTTCCTTCATTTTGTTTCTAAACTATTCAGAAAAACTGTGTGCCTGTTTAAAGAAAATAGGAAACAGATCCCGATGCGGGGTACAATTTATGACAAATAAAAGTGTTGTAAAAGCTTCATAAACCAGATAACATCTATCGGACTAAAGTGCATTTTTGGTCTAACATGTTACTCGGCTACGAACCATAAGGTATCCACACAAAAACGGTGCCGTTTTAGAGACAATTGGTGACCCGTCACTATAGATAAGCAATTTTCATACAGATGTCGTAGCGCCATCTAGCTTTCGTTCGAAGATTCGTGCAACTGTCGTGGCGCCATCTACCGGCAGAAAAAGTCGTCAGACACACTTGACGCATCAACTCATACCTGTAACTCGCACTTCGCTCACCAACGGAAACGTATGATTCATTTCCTGACTTTGCCTGCCTACTTTAAACCTTTGTCTAGCGCTGGCCGATGGATAAAATACATAATCATCTATATTTGTTTAATTCTTAATTAAATTTTATTATTGTTATTTACATGGCTGATATCTTTTCATTAATTGGAAATGTGTTTACACTTTAATTTAAAGCAAATTTAGTGACGTGTGTTAAATCACGCACCAAGAAAGCACGCATTTCCACAAAGTTACTAAAATAAACAATTAATTATTGAAGCAAGCGTTATGTTGGATAAGTTAAAAATGAAATGTAAATGAGAAATTAAAATCGTCCAGTTTATTGGAAAAATGAACCACAAAATGATACATTGCCTAGGGCCTCCTTCTTGTGAACAGCCGATCACCCATTCTCCATTGAACATAGTAGTATCAACAGGATGCATTGCTTAGAAACTAAAACACCACTGATTAAAAAAATAACGGGAATGATTTCATAAAAAATGGTATATCAATTTATTGTTCAATATTTTGTAGAAGTTCAAAGAGCTGTTAAATAGCGCTTTTCCTCAAAGTATACTCAGGACTTGTCGTATATCTTGAATTTTGAAAACGTAGGCTGCTTCAGCGGAAATGCAAAAATGTCGCTCAAATGAAAAAGTTCAAATTTTCTAATTCTGTTCATGTATTAACTTCAACCTTCTAAGAAACCAAAGTAATATTTTAAGAATCAACAGCTTTTTTTAAAAATATATATTTACTTCTTTCTCTTGTGGAAGAGGAAAGTAATTTAATCGTCAAAAAATTCTTTCTCGATCTTTTCACCATGTTTTAGACCCCAAACTATCTAAAATCAGATTATTAGGTGAATAACTGCCTAAGAGATTTGACTGTTTGTGGTATTTTTTATATTTTGAAATGTATTTAATTCCATGCTTTTATTTAAATGTAGAAACTATTAGTTGAACATTTTGAATCTATTCCAATTAAACTCAAATATTGTCCTAATTAATTTTCCCGCGTAGATTCTAATAATATTCCTAGTTAATTCCATTTGCAAGTAATGTTATTTTTTGAATCTGAAATATATGGTACACAGAGAAAAATATCCTTCTCTGTAATGTGGTGCATTATAATTTTGTCTGTTTTGTGCTTTATAAAACTTGCGGTCTTATTATCATGTGAGAACATGATGTTGTTCTGGTTAGAAAGTTTTGATGTCTCCAAAATTTACGGGTAAAAAATATTTTTACCTTTTAACAGTGCTATAACAGGGGATATAAAAATTACACATATAATGATTAGGAGCCCTCTTCTATTAGAAATCAAGAAGTGAAAAAAATCATTTTTTAATTGTGATGATTTATAATTTCAAATGTCTTTCGATTAGCCATTGTTCTGAAGAAAGCAATGAAAACGTAATTTTGAAATATCTCAGGATGAGCTGCGACCATTGCTTTTTATAAAGTTTTTCGAGTAACAACTGTCATATAAGGGTAACTTTTCTCTCCTAAAAATTAATAAAATATAAAGAAATTTTAGTGGTGTGGAGTTATTTTAAAAATTTCCATATTATATAGTCTTTACGAATATATATATATATATATATATATATATATATATATATATATAATATGTACAAGTAAGGAAAAATAAACGTTATAGATGCAGTAAATAGTAATATAAAAATTGCAAATTAAATAACCATCACTAAAAAATAAGAATAAAGTAAAAAGAACCAATAGGTTTAGTGCATGTAAATTTTTTTTCATCAGCAGATTTCTTTCAATTTTTTTTCAAACAACATTTCCAGTTCTGATTGCCTCTCTGAAATTTAAACCTTTTCATTGTTTCCACAAACATTTAATAGCATAATTTTCTTCTAAGTTTAAAAAATTAAGGAGAAGAATTCTCTTCAATATCTGTGCAGTTCATCAGAGATATGAAATAATGGTTATTATATCACGAAATTCCTAAAATTTATTAGAAAACCTAGTATTTATGTTTTTAATAGAGCTAGGATATTTTGAGATTTTCTGCCGTCAAAATGTTCTCATACAAGATAAAAAGAATTTAAATAAGGTAATTAAAATAAAACTTTTCAGTTCAATTTGGCGGAATCATATATATATATATAAAGACTTTCTTGAAATCAAATATAACCTGCATTCTCGACAAACCAAGTGATTCTCTGAGGCGACTAAATTAAAATAAAGACAGATATTTATGATTTATGGAAGAGAATTATTGGAAAAATATCAAAAATTGACCAGAAAATATTATGATTTAAAGTTAAATAAAGGAACGAGTTATCCCAATAGAATATAATAATGAAATATTAGCTCCCTAATAAAAATCCTAGAACCTTTCGACTCAAACATTCTCTATTCTTTCTATAAGTGCCTGTTCTAAATAATACTGTCTAGCATTTGTAATACACTGATTTTCAATGAAGACAGAGCTATTCTAAAAATAAAATCAAAAGATACAATATTAATTTCATATTTAATTGAATAGTGTTTTATAGGTTACTTTTCAGTATTATTGATGAAAGCCATCTCGTTACGTTAATTGTTGAGTCTCTGAACTTAAAAATATAGTATAAGAGTCAGATTAATAAAAGTTTTATGTCACATATCATAAATACAACTAATTAAATGTGCAGAAAGTTATCGACCGACGAGAAATAGATCTAAAGTCTTTTGAAAAGGGCAAACATAAAGCTTTTCGGAATTTCGAGATCTTATTTTTACTTTACTATTTATTATAGCATTTGTTTTTATTAAGATTTATTCAGAAATTTGCTGTGACATACTTTTATCCCTCATTTCATAGATTTTCCCCATTTTCATTAAATTCATATTGATATAGCTGCCAGCAGTTGCAGATAAAATTATAGAATAATTCTATGATTGAGATCGTATTCAGTTTTCTTATTCAAAACTAGAGGTCACGTGACATTGTTGTCTTATTAGTGTCATGGCGGACGTAATGGCTGACTTGGTGATATTGACGAAGTGCTTACGTTTACTTCGTTATTAACATTATTTTTTAAGTATAAGCGATTGCCAGAATACATGCTTCACTAATGGTTATTAGTGTATCAGGAAAAATGCAATTCGAACTTTCGAAAGAAAGGCAAGTAAGAAAAAAGAAAGTTCGAACTTGGACAGAAGCGGCGAAGCTCGTAAGTACAAATATTGGGAAAAAAAAGCTATTACGCTGCTGAGTTCCCATTCAGATTTATAAAATTCAATTTGTTTAAACACCTTATTTTTGCAAAATATTGTAATATTAATTTTATGAAATCGAAAAAATTAGCAATTTTGGTTTTTTTTTTTGTGTGAAAAAAGATAATTTTTCTAATTTTCAGATCTATATTTGATATTGTCAATATTTTGATTTTTGTTATGATTTGTAATGTAAGTTGATATTTGACTTTTCGGAGAATTGAAGTAATTTCATAGTGAATTTTATAATTTTGAATCTTAAAAATCCAAAATTTTTTGTATAATATACAGAATAGTTAGTTGAATAAAAATAATTCTGCTTATATAGTCGAAAACGAAACTTAGAAATTCTGAATCAGCTACTGTATATTTAAAGAAGAAAATAATGCGCTTAGATAAATGTTCAGATAAAATAAAAATAATTATTAATTTAAATTAAAATTAATGAAATATTTGTTGATGAGACTTGATTTTAATAATATTTGTTTTGAAATTAGTTTAAATGTATAAAAGTGAATTGTATCAGTTTCAAACTTCTGTTTTTGTTAATAAAATAATTTTATACTGTCAGGAATATTTTTAAAAAATTAAATAAAGTGTAGGAAAATGATTTTGGCAGAACCAAATATTATTGAGATGATAACCTTATTCTATTTTCTCTGCTATATTAATTATTTATTGATTTTGTACTAATGGTATATTTTAACCTTAATATCTTTTGGTATATAAACATTTTAATTTTCAAACATAATTGTGTTTTATGTGAAAATTCAGTTAAAAATTTTTTTTGAATCTCTTAATATATTATCATAATATTTTATTGAAGAAAAATAAACTTTTAACAATTCAATATTTTGTCTTTTAAAAGTGTCTGTATTTTATTGTTAGATTTTTTGTTAAAAATAGGTGTACTAATTTCATCCTCAGATACTTGTATTTCTTAAAAGAAGGCACATATTAGGATATTTTGAAATATGTGTTTTAATTTAATATTTCATGGTGAGAAAAATGAAAATCACATTTTTAATAATATAAATATAATAGGAAATTTTTCAAATAAATCTTATCAATTCAAACAAACTGTTACTGTTTGCAACTACAAATATTTTGAGGCATATTTTTTAAACTGTTAATTTTAACAAAGTTTTAAGTTAAATAAAATTTTCCATAAATTTTCTTTAGAAATATGTATTTGCCTTTAAGATTTGCTTTGTTTTTTCCCCTGTTGGATTTAGGAATATTAAACATTTATATACTTATAAATACATTATTTAGTTTTAATGTGCGTTTGCATTCTAAATAATTATGAGACATATATATCAGATTGAAACTAGATATAACATTCTGATGTATCAATATTTTTCTCTGAATAGAAATGAAGGAATTTTTTTAATATCCAAACTTTATATTTTATGGCTTTTAATGTGAATGATAATTTTAATATTGGATGGATTGATAGAAACTATACTTTCAAAAGTTCTGTGTTCTAATATTAAAAGAAAATGAAATTTTTATGGGTTATGTTATTTATAACATCATAGAGAATAGATTGTTGATACAAGTTATAATTGGTTTTCAACAAAATTTTTCTTTCCAAAAATGAAATCTGTTGTTTTTATTTGCTTCAAACTTGTTTTCTTATTTTATTGTGCTATTTTTATGTAATAATCTTTAACATGATCTAACAGTATTATTTAATCAACTTAGAATTCAGTTTTTAAATTTTCTTTATCATGCAATTCAGTGTGGGATGACTTGAAAGCACTTTATGATAAGCAGAAATTTTTGTTCAAAACAAATGCTTTCTACAGATTTGATTTAGGTTAACATCCGATTTAGGTTATATAAGAATAATATATGTATAAAATTTTAAATTATAGATGGCCTTTTGGAGTTTCTAATAAGTTTTTTCTCTGTTTTTTGCATCATTTCAGCAAGCATGTTGGTCGAGTTCCAAGGAATATTTTAAAGAAATTACTTTTTTAAAATGAAGATGCTGCTGAATTCTGAAGAAAACTGTGAATTAAAGATACTATAACATTTATTTAATGAAATAACACATAATTTATTTTATTGATTTTGAAAGCAATTATTTTTGTCAAATTGATGAGTAAAAATTTAATTGTGATTCATGCTTACCTGGATTGATACTAAATTAAATAAATTTTAAGTATGAGAAGTTTTTATCAGAATTAAAATAATGTTCTTAACTATATATCTCAGAGTGATGTACAAGTCTGAAAATTGTGATTAATTTAGAAAATCAGAAGACTAAATATTTTTTTAATTTATAACTTAACATGAAAATTTTAATACAGTCATTTTTATTTTGAAGTAGGAAAAATAAGTAAGCTTATTGTGTAGAAGAATGAATGGTCTTTGTTGGTTTTAATGGCTACGAAACATTTCTTAATTCTGTGTGAATCACTTGCATTTGGAATCATCAAATTAGAATTTTTTTTTCTTGATGCTTTTTGTTCACCAATACAATCATTGAATTAATTAATGAAATAAATATTAAAGCTAAATGAAATTTGAAGTAAATATTCTAAAGAACAGAAAAGCAAAATATACATATTTAAAATTGAAATTCTGAGGTAATTTATCTTGTTGCTACTGAGCCTCTCCTGTGAAATATTTATTGAAATAAGAAAATGATTAATAAGAGTAATTGAGAAAAAAAAACTTAAAATGTTTAAATGCTAAAATAGTTACAGAGGTCAACACACACATAATTTGATCACAATACTTTATAAACTGATATTATTTGCATTTTATGTGTCAGAAGTAAAATGACATAACTTGTCCATTACCTCTTGTTTGTATAATTTAAAAATAGCTTTATCTTCTTTAAAGGGGTGCTTTTTCTTTAAATTAAATAGAGTGAGTTATATGATTTTTTAAACTAAAATATTTGATACTAATTGTTATAACTTACTTACAGTTGAGAATAATAAAATTAAAATGGAGAAAAAGAGGATTTTATTCTACTCTGAAAACTTCTTTTTGCTATTCTGATTTATTTATTTTACTCAGGCTTTGCAAATTTCTTTGCTGTTTTTATATCCTGTCAGAATTGATCATTTTATTGTTATTATTGTTACTAAGATGTCTTAAAGAAATAGTCTTATATAGTTCTTATGTTGTAAGTAATGATTCTTATGTTGTTATTAAAAGATAACTGAAGCTTTTAATTAAATCAAAATAATTTTCTTCATTGTTTAGAAAAATTTTGATTGAAAGAAAGAATGAAATCCACACTTTTCACTTTCTCATTCATGGAATCTACAAAAGAGTGTCATGTATGAGTTGTCCAGTTCGAGGACCATACAGATTTCCAGCTCTTATTTTTTTCTGTATTTATTCTTTGTTTGCAGAGTTTTAGGTGAGCTTTCTTGAACTGTGCCCTTGATCCTATCTTTATTATATTCAGCAGTTGTAAAATGACTCGGTTGCATCAATCTAAGGATTCAAAAATGTTATTTTTTTCTCCAGTAACTTTATTTTCTGACATAAGATTGTCTTTTCTTTTTACTGGTATTATTTTCATAGTTATCCCATAGACTCAAGAAGTAAGGATATTTTGTTTGACTTGTCATTTTCTGGCTAGAAAGTTGACCATTTTAATTTCAGGCAATTTACCAACTGTCTGTGAAATTTAATCTCCATGAATAAAACTATGATTTATTCTTTTATTTTTCATATTATTCTTTTAGTTAGAACATATGCTTTCCCTCATTCTTTTCAATTTTCTCATTCTACAATTTATTTGTTTGAAGAATTGCCCTTTTAATTATTTCATAACTTAGCTAATTTGAATCTCAGTCAAGCTAATAGATAAGAAACTCTTTATTTTAAAACCAGCACACCAAATATTGTCAATCAATAAATATTCTTGCCAGTAAACAAAAAATATTTTGGGCTATTAATAATGGGCTATAATAAATGAGCAATTTTTAAGCTCAAATTACAAATTGAATTTGCATTTGTTTAATTTTTTACTTCCTCTCCGATGTCACGGAGAGCTTTACAGTTGAAGTTTCTTGATGGAAATGTTAATCTCTTCATGTTAATCTCTGGGAAAATAATGACTTTCTCTTTGATTTTATCAAATGTATAATGAAGCATTATTTAAGTGTCTTTGTCTTTCTTCCAGGCACTGGAACTCTACCCTAAAACTCCAATGGGTCATAAAGATATATTTAATATTATCCGGGCAAAGGGATTAAAAGACGTTAGGTATGTTATTTTTTTTCATTAATTCTGATATTTGATTATGTATTTTGTTACATATTCATACATTAATTGAAGTGAGTTTTTCTTGATATCAAAAAAGGGAATCCATTTTTATTTTTACATTATAATTACAAACAACACAGGAACTTTTATTATAACAGAGGTATTTTCTAAAAAAAAAGTAACATTCTCTACAATATGCTTAAAAATATATATATATTAGACTGGGACATAAAAGACAATTACAATTTTGTATTGCTGCTGTCTTGTGAATTTAAAATTTAACAAGCCTGTAATCTATATAAATAAAAATGAATCACCAAATGTATTGCTAAGTTTAAACTCGAGAAGGGCTCCACTAATTTGGCTAATTTTTATAAAAATATTTTCTTTAAGATACGAGGAAGATTCTTATAGTGTAAAAATGAGAAAATTGTGAGGAAAATAGTACAAACGATACCTTTCTTACTTTCCCACCAAAAATTGACCGCTTATTTCAAACAATTCTGATTATTTTCTTAGTGTTTGATGCATTTAAAATTAGGCATTGTTAATTAATTGATTTTTCGGATTCTTTCTTAAGTACTTTTGCATTAAAAAAATACAGAATTAAAAGATTTTAATCTATATTGTGTTACCCCAACTGGCATTGAAAATTCACAGCACTTACGTATTAGACCGTCCAACTTTATCAGCAAATTTGAAGTCGTCACCAATGAGTTGCTAAACCACCAATTTCGGCAATCCGGCAATAGTGTCACCCGTTGATCTTAATCATCAAATTTAAATCTGTCACCAATGAGTTACTAAACTGTTGGCAAAGCATTGGTCTAATACGTAAGTATCAAATTCACGCGTTTATATTGTGCTGTAATTGTTGACAGCTGTGTTTTCATTTTAATTAAAAGTTTAAAAATTATATGTATAATATTGTTGTAACTTTCTCAATATCGATAAATAAAATAGACTTGCTTTGATTTTTAAGAAATACGGACTTGATTTGTGGTTTTACTTTATTTCAGGTATGTACTGTAAATAAATTGTTTTTAGGTTAATTGCTTGTTTTTCCATGTGTACGAAGTCGCGGGTAAAAGCTAGTGTTCAATAAATATTCTTTTGATAACGTTTGAAACACTTTGCTTTGTGTTAGGGGAGAATAGATGTACAAAAATGTGTTTCTACTTAAATAAATGTGATTAAAATTTAGAGTTGTCTTGCTTTGTTTGAGATTATGTTCTAAAATTTGTTGTATTTTAAACTTATTTTATCTGCTTTATAGTGGGCCAGCATCTTTGGCATGTCTGAATGCAATGCTTCATGTCCATTCTAGAGGTCCAGAAGCCATGTTCTATAGAGTTGATGGCTGTACTAGTGTCTTTGGATTGGCAGTGAGTATAACATTTTAATTTCATTTAAAATTTTGTATATGAAATTGATTTACGAAATTCAGTAAAATAATTACAAAATTAAATTGATTTACAAAAGTATAAAATAAAAGCTCGTGTTGACACTTCTCTACTTTCTAAAATAATGAAAATTTTGGTAACTGGAAGAGTTTGGGTATGCTGACAATTAATCCCTTGTATGATCGTGATACTGGCGTATTTGTAGAAGGATACAAACATAATTTTCTCAATTTTCTATAAAATGTGTTTACAGACTTATTGTGTGATAATGGTCAGGAAAGAGGAAGATGTATAAATGATATTTTTATTTATTTTTTAAGTCACTCTCATGCAAATGTATGAACTATGAACTGTACTATTGAACTTAATGTTTCAGAATCAATATTGTAGAAAATATTTCAGTGTCATATACAGATCCCATTTAGTGTCTGTAAATGATCGGATACTATGAGGAGTAGGAACGATATAAGTATTATATGTTATTAGCTCACCGAGTCCACTCCATTTAGTAATTCAGAGTATTTTCTTATATTTGGCATAAATTACTGATTATCACAGATCCATGTATTAAATTTCAATCAAATTCTACCATAAAGATTTTTTTTTAGTCATTGAATATCCCGATTATTGTTTATTTTTATTTTATTAATGGGCTTTTGATTAACTTTGTCACATTTGGTTTCACTTTCACTCTTTTCATGAGAAGTAACAGTTCTTATTAAATGAAATGTATTCATGTTATACTTTTTTGAAACATTGTGATCTGTATAATCTTCAATATACTAAATGGAAGAGCCATGTTCAAGGGAAGAAATTGAAGGTTCATAATACAACATCAAAGATTCATATAAAATAATAAGAAAATATTGAAAGAAATAAGATGCATTCGAAATGTTTGAAGATTTTTAGTTTGAGGCAGGTTCAGATCCCATATAGTGTCTATGCAAATGATTGGGTATTGGGAGGAACAGGGACAAGATAAATAATTAAATAAAACAATTGCATGACAAATCATAGTTGATTTCTTCTTTAAATCTCTTTGTGCTTTTCAAGAAGATATTTTCCATAAAAATTAATGAAATGGGCTAGTGTTGACATAAAAGAGCAATATAATACTACTGTGAGGATAAGTATCCACCTAATATAATGCTGAATATATATCTTGATGAATAATTTCTACTGTTTTCTGTCAATTCTTAACTATGAAAAATTTTGCTGTTGTTAGGATCACATATTTTATTTCCATAACATGATTTGAAACAGATGCATGACATCTCCAAAGATGGATACCAATTTTCTCTTGTGAAGTAAATTAGAATCATGTAGCTATCTGAAAAGAAGTAAAATAGTGATTCTTGAGGGTTGGTGAGCACTGCAATTTGAGGATATAACTAACTAGTAATAAGTAAATTACATTAGCTCACACATATATAAATGTAATATATGTATATATATATATACAAATTGTAATATATGTATATATAATCTTTCATCCATTTTAGAAAATTACTGGCTTACTTTTACAAATGAATAAATTTTCTGACAAGTTTGAAATGTTCTGAATCTTTAATTTCTGAAATTTTTTGTTCATTTGAAAATATTCAAATGATTCATTTTTTTTATAATCATTTCAAAAGAATACTGAATTGTAACTTTTTAATAGCTGTGGGAAATAGTTATTATTTATTTACCAGTTAGATTTTACTTATATGCATAAAATTTTTTACAGAGTAATATTCCTGAAGGGGGTATAAAAATGGAAGTTGATGAAGATGAAAGTGGACAAGATTTTGATCCTGGTGATTCAGATCAAGATTCAGGGGCCTCTTTATCACCTGGAAGGAAAAAAGATCGAGGTAGCTGTATCGTGTTTGCTTGTTTTTGCTGTACAATTTTTTACAACCAGTCATCTCCTGTTTTTGTTTTTCTTTTTCTTCTGACTTGCAATTTTGAATTTCATGATGAGCAATCTAAGTAAATAATAACAAAAACTTCTACTTTGGGAAAAAAAAAAAAAGATTCATGTGTTTCTTTAAATTTATGAAATAAATATTGCATAATTATTTGGAAAAGATAATTTTAAAATAAAAGTAAAAATTAAATTTTCTAAGTAATATTTTAAATAAATAGTGTATTGTTAATAACTTTATCAATTCTATATGACTGTCATTTTGTTTAAAATAAAAGTATTTTAATAAAGTGCTTTTATTTTCAGTTTTGTATGTACGGCTACCTCCTGGCTATAAAAATTCCACTGCTCTGAACAATAATTCTATATGCAATCATCAAACAGACGAATCTCTCCTTCATAAATCTGATCAGCTTACAGTCAAACCTCTTACTTACAAAAACGAATATTACACTCGAGTGAGAAGAATAAATGGTGAAAATTTAGAAGATCCTAAGAAAGAAAAATGCAATCAATCCTCAGTTGCAAATCTACCAGTTTCTTCACCTTCAAAGGTATCATAAATCAAATTCTATCAAAATTAAAGAGATCACATTGATTAATATTGTAAGTTTCACAGATATATGTAACATTTTATTTTGTTAAATTATTTTAATAAAAATTCAGGCAGTAGTATACTCTTTTCATGCAGTTTTGATTGTTTCATTTCTCATTCTCTGAAATTTAGAAGAGGATATACTGAAGTTTTGAAATTTTTGATTTTAAATAGTTATTATTTCATGTGTTAAAAAGTGTTAAAAAATGTTCCTATACCGTGGAAAAATTACTAATTGAAGAGAAATGTAAAAATGCAATTTTTTATTTTCCATTCTTGCATGGGCTTTAAAAGACATAAAACGGTGCTTAAATCAGTTGCGTTTCAATAGTGCTTAAAAGTTCTTTTTGTCCATTTATTATAGCAATAACTGTTAAGTACTCATTGTATTAAGAGTAATAACATTTATTTTATGATAATATTTCTTTTATTCCTAATCATATATTCTGAAGTATGTGCAAGTTTCCACTTTTTAAAATAGAGTTGCTTTGATTCCCCTCCTCTTTTTCTTTGATAATTGCACTAAGATTAGGTGGCAGGAGTATGTTTTTAATGTATTATTAAAGAAGGGGAACTGATGACTGCATTTCCTTTTTTACTTAACTGAATAGGATGATTTCTCTTGTTAATTTGAGTGAAAAAAAAAAAAACTCAGGATGAAAATTATTTATAGACAAAGTTTTATTTACTTCTTTAACACTATTTAATGTGTGTTTTGAAACATGTTATATATAATATTTTTTAGTATAAAAATTAATAAAATATTTGACTGGAATTCAAATGAATCTATTCCTTTTTTTTCCTTCCTACTTTCAAACTTATGTAAATTCTAAAATATTTATGTTCTAGTTTCATTTCTATATAAAGTCAGCTCCCTAATTTGTGTTGCTTCTTCCTACTCAATCTTTTTATAACTTTTTTTTTTCAACTTTTTAGGTTTCACAAAGTCATAGTCAAAGGGCAATTAAACATGCTCTAAGACAACAGCAGAAGAGGAGACGAAGAAACACAGCAATTGCTGCTAGTGGCAATGCACCTCCTCCTATTCCTCGCATTATCATGAAATCCTTGCCACCTGCTCCTGCAGGAGCTGGTAAGTTCATCTGTTTAAAGCATGAAATCTACTGCAGTGCTTTATATAAATAAGATTAGTTCAATAAAAAGTTATAATATTATAAAACATTTTAAATATTTAAAAGTGCTGAATTGATGAAGCTTACATTTCTGTTTAGATATATTAGTTGGGCAAAATATATTTGAAATAATTTAAATTTTTAAAAATAATTAAAAAATTATATAATTATAATATTTTAAATAATTTTAATAATTTATTCCAAATTCTAATAACTTGATTAAATATGAGAAACTGTTCTGTGATGCAATATATAGTGAAATGAAATGAATAGAAATCTACTGGATACTGCATTTGAAATTTTCTGAGAGTGAAATATACTTACTAGGTTGTGTCCCAGAAGAGAGGTGGCGGTGTTCATTGGAGAAAACTTCACTTCGAGAAAGTACTAGACATAAACCTCAAACAATGCGAGAACTTCTAGCTTCTATACCTGGTCTGAGTTTCAAGGTAAATAAACGTACAGATTTTTAAAAAAAATTCCCCTTATATATCTTTTATTGTTATTACCACTTATTCGTTTAGAATAATTGATCATCAAACATCTATCCTCCAAATTTCTAACCAAATAATTTGATATTGACAAATTATTTTAGCTATTCACAAAGTATGTGAATATTTATATTTCTTTCCACAATGGTTATACATAATATATAAAAAGGCTTTTTATTATTTTCACTGTTGATCGAGATTTCTTGTGTCTGAGACAGTTTTATAATTTGCTTTTCCTCACATAAACAGTTTTTATGCATTATTTTTTTGAGATTTTGAAACTTCTTGTAACTGATAATCTGAAGTTCAGTAGTGAATTATTAACCATTCTTTAAATTTTAACACTTTTTGTGTATTATGCTAATGATTAAAAACTAGATTAATAATTTATACTGTGTGACATATGCATATTTTTAAGATAGGTAAGATGAAAAATAATTTGGATAATTTATCCAATTGATTTTTATTAAATTATAATTTGTATCTATGATTTTTATGCTTTTTGTATCATGATTGTTTTTTTTTTTTAGATTCATGACATTTTTATACTTTAAAAAATTATTTGCATTCCAATGAATTTTCATTTTATTAAATTTTATGAGTAATAATATTAATTAAAAATATTTTCTGTTTTAGCCGAGGAAAAGATCTAACAGAAAACTTAGCACGGGTAAGAATTATAATATCGATAACTTCTAGTTATCAAAATATTTAAACTTGTAGTATTTTGTATATTTTACATAATTTTTTATTAATACTTCTATGATTTTTTAATAGCTGCTCAGATTGCTCAAACAAAAAAAGGATGTATTAATATTGAAACTCCTGATTCCATATTAGTGAATACCAATTTAAGGGTAAATATTGATATTTATTTTTTAATATATATTAAATGCAAATTATTTCTTTCATCTATTTGAAAGAAATAATTTGCCACTTTCTCTTAATTGATTCAAGATACTCATATTGTGGTAAAATTTTTAAATAGAGCATTGAAATTTTGTATTTAAATTAGACTACTTTTCAGCATGCATAATTTATTTCATATTTTTTTTAACTTTATTGTGAAAGTAATTGGAATAAAAGAGTCAGAGTAATCGTGATAATTTTACATTTTTATTCCTAATTTGCTCATATTTGGAAACTTTTATCTGTGGGGATGGTAATCGATTTCCGAAATTCTTCTTCTAAAACTGAAAACTTCTTCAAAAATACACTTCATCTAAAACTGAGTGTAAAATTTATTAAGTTATTTTCTTTATTTGTATTTACACACTTATGTTTTTGTTTTTAACCTTAACAGGCCATTGCACTAATCTCTCTGCACAATAATGTAATATATCTATTATTTGGAATATGATTTCAAATGATTTTTTCTTACTGAGCCTAAGGATTTATTATTATTCTGTATCAAATTCCTGTAATATTTTGATTTTACTTCACTGTATTGAAAATTAAATACAGTATTTTCTAAGTATTAGAATATTGATAGCCTTTATCATTATCCTTAATATTTAGTAATTGAAGTAAGATGTATTAATTTTATATTAATTCAGGTATGAATTTAAAATGCACACAAATTTAAGTAAAATATATCAATCTTGAGTTCATTATCCTTGTGGATTGTAGAACTCTCCAAAAATTATAATGAACATTATTAAATCACTGCTCAAAATCCTCTGAACAAAAAAGAAAAAGAAAAGGAAGAATAAAGAAAAGAAAAAAAGCCTTTAATTTGAAAGCACAATTCTGCTGAGATTTTGAAGATTCTTCTATTATCGACAATTATTTCCAGAAACATATTTGTTGAGTTGAAAACTTTGTGTTTAAGGGCTAATATAGCTGAACTTTTATTCAATGATGCTTTTCCTTGCATAATAGAAGTTTTTAATGAATTACGTATTACTCTAGGTCATTATTTTCTAATACAATAGAATTCATCTAAAACGGAGTGTAAAATTTATTAAGTTATTTTCTTTTTCTTTATATGTATTTACACACTTATGTTTTTGCGAAAAGCGAATTGTTGCTTCAAAGAGACAGTCTTTTGCCTGCTACAAAATCGTCTAGAAAAATAAAACAGATTATTAGAAAGAAAAAAAATTAATAAAATGGAGAATGAGGACAGTATTTGCTACAAAAGTGGTGAATTTTAAGTGTTCAAAATGAAATATTTTTGATGTATACTAATAAAAACTTCAAATACATTTTTTTGAAAAAGTGTCTTTTTTTTTGTCAAAATTTTACTGTGGAAAACATAGTTTCACTAAAGCTTTTGAATATATTTTCTTGAAATTTTGCATATATATTACCGTAAGTTGTTTGAATTCAATGAAGTAAAAATTTAGGTCTAATATTAAAAGTTTTTGATTTTTTGCATTTATTTGCCAGTTATAGCATAAAAAGGCTCGAAAATCCATGATTTTTTTTCATTTGAAAATTTTGCTTAGCATTTAGTTCATTCTTTTAAAAATAATGCTAAACAATTGTTGTGGAGAAAATTAATTTAAATTGGAGAATTTGAATTTAGTGTGGAGTGTTTTGCATTTTTCTTTTAACATAATCAAATTTTACATAAAATACCTCAATTTAATTAATAAAATTATATTAAAATTTTTCTTATTAATGTTCCCTATTTTGAGTTATAAACATCTAGAAAATCTACTAAAATTGTTAATCAAAGGATTTTTAAAAAATATGCTACTGGAACCAGGCAGATAACCTTTAATCAACATTTCTGATTTATATGCTTGTCATGTACAAAATCTTTATTTTCATCAACCAATCAGAAATGTCTGTCATTCCTATTGCTTATTAATTTTTATATTGAAATTAGAATTTTGGAATTTGTTTTGTCAATATATGGACATAATTGCATTTTATGTAAGTGGATATTCTACTAAAAACTTCTGTGTATGTTTTGGAAATAGATTATTTTATTATTATCTATATTTTAAAAAACTCTAAATAACATTTTTTTATTTT
Organism: Argiope argentata; assembly: GCA_026289955.1. NCBI lineage: Eukaryota > Metazoa > Arthropoda > Arachnida > Araneae > Araneidae > Argiope > Argiope argentata. Next base: position 4,842,718 of record JAOUZG010044037.1, on the reverse strand, counting down.
TTTAAATTCCAGGCCCTTTTAAATAAACATACATTTGCATCGTTACCTCCTGTGTATCAGTATCGACTGGTTCAATTATTACCTCAAGCTGACAGAATAATAGGATCTGATTATTCTGTCAGACTCACTGCAACTGCTTTGAGCAATGAATTTTTTGCAAGAGCATGTCAGGAATGGAAGCGACGTCTTCAAGAAGGAGAATTTACACCAGAAAACCAGATGAAGTTAAAAGGTGAAGCTGAACGCGATCACAGCAAGCTTGATCCCTGGAAGGTATGACTATATTTGATATCTATTTGAAAAAACAGTTTTGGAAATTGATTCTGATTATGTGTTAATAAAAAGGTTTATAGATATATTGTTATATCTGTGTTTACAGATGCTCATTAAATTGGCAGGTGTCCACAATGATGCAACTTCTTTAAGAAAATTATCTATTTAATTTAAAGGCAATTATAGTGACTGCAGTTTTAATACAAGATGCTTAAATGCTTATTTAGAATTAAAACATTATTTATTTCAAAGGTGTTAAAGTTGTTTTAATTTATTATGCTCAGATTATTGTTGTTTTTAATTTGAAATTTATCATGTAAAAAAATTAATCATGGAAGTTTTATTGTGCTGATTTTTACACCTAGTTTTACTTAATTCAGTCTTTATCTTGGTCCTCCCAGTTTTGAGTCAAATAATTAGCTATGCCAATTGATGAAACTAATGTAATTTTTATTAATTTCCCCTTATTTTGTATTTCTTTTTTTTTGTTAAAATATTGCTGATAAAATGGATATATATATATATATATATATATATATAATGATATGGTTTCCCCATTGTTTAAAATCCAAACAAAAATGCTTTGTGGTGCACATTTTGTTTGAATGTGTATTGCAAATGTGTGTTAGAATGTTTTATTTTTATAAAGCCTGAATGAAAATGAAAACAAAAATGCAAATTTGATGGTTCATCTTGAACTCCTTCAGTCCTAAAGTGCACATATGTGTACTTGTAATTTTTTATCATTTTTCTTATCTAAGTAAAATTTTAATGAAAAAAAAACTACATTTCAACATTTATGAATGTAGCTTCCTTTTTTCATCAATTAAAAGCACAGCCATTACTTTTTCCCCCATATCCATCACTCAAGTCCCTAATTAACAATTAGGGACTTGAGAAAATGATGTTGAAAATAAAATGCTGCAAATATAAGTACATTTTTTTGTACTTAAGAAAATGACGTTGAAAATAAAATACAGCAAATATAAGTACATTTTTTTGTAAACATTTATTACTAAAATAAAATCCTGTATGGCTTTTATTAAAATATGTCTGGCTAAAGTCATTACCTAAGTATATCTTCTTATCTGTAATAGAGATTTTGAAAATATAAATTTAACTTCGGTACACATGTGTATCTCAAACGTTTTCGTTCAACATTTCCTCACTCCTTCTATTGTGATGTTTGTTTTTTGAGCGCTTGTTTTCAAATTTTCACTTCTTTTCTCTGAATATATTGTATATCTTTTAAATAGAAGAAGTTATATGTTATATTTTGAAAATTATTGATTTGGAAAAAACAATTTTTAAATTTTTATTAAGAGAAAAAATTTTTCTGTAACTTTTGAAAGTGTAGTTTGTATTTTTTAAATGATAGCAGTTATTTATCATTAATATAATATGTTAATTTTATTTCTTTTCAGATTCACAATTTTGAGCCTGTATGGGGTTATAAGTAAGTTGGTTTATAATAACTCAAATTGATTTATAATAACTTAAATCAATATAGTTTATGATGCATTTTTTGACAAGGCTAAATATTATTAATTTAGTTTTCTAGCAATACTTTGTTTTCATATAAGCTAATTTTGTAAAGAGAACTATCTTTCCTCTAAATTTATACTTTAACATATATGTGCGATGAAAAAGTTGTTTTCTAGGTTCTTTTCAAAAATCCAAGGTAAGGCGTGGCTCTTAGGTCGATTGACATTTCCCTATTTGTCAATTGTCATTATGAATATCCAAAACATAACAATACTTCTTGATCCATGGTGACCTTTGGATTGCAACATTGGCGTTATGTGAATGTAAGTCGGTTGACCATGGGTTACTCTTGACCCTTCGTGCAGATAAGTTTATTTACATTTGTATCATTCTTGATGTTTCTTACCAAGAATCAAAATTAAAAAGGGGTTTGAGCTGTAATCAGCTCTTTAAAGTTTTATTAAAATGCATGAATCGGGAAAACTCCTTAGTTGTATTTTTCAAATGTTCTAAGTAGGTTTTTCTTAATTTTAGAATTTTCTGAGCAGGAATAAATTAATATTTAGGCATTCTACGGGCTCACTTTATTAAATCTTTTGATAGGTTAAGCTGAAGTATTTATTTTCAAAATGATCTTGAATTTATATGTCTGTTTTCAACACTTAAATTTAGTTGCTGTTTACATATGTTTAGAAAATAAAAGTTTGAAGTTATTATTTTTATTAAATAACCTAATATTTTTTTTTCTTCTGCACTTTTGTTTCAATTTTCAAGGGTTTTCTTAAAAGTTATGACTGGTAGACAGATGCATAAAATGTAACTTGGAAAAGCAACAAATGCCTATATATGGTACAATAAAGTACCATAGATGAAACCATTTTCTCGTATATCCTCAGTATGGCAATGGTAACAGCCTTTTATTTAATGTAAATTATTATTAAGTTATGGTACATATTTATATAATTTATTCAATTTCTTTAACATGAAAGTTTATTTTTCAATAAAAACTGAAATATTTTCTTTCTAGTCTTATAGGGTTTCAGAAAATATTATTTGTAAGAAATAACCACATTTGATAAGAATAAGCTGTTACCTCTAGTTTTAAAATAATATAGTTTATATGTATTTTTATTCGACAGTCCTTCTAAAAATGTGTAAACAGCTTCTATATTTAATTTCCTTTTGAATACCCTTTATAAAAGCATTTTGGATTCTCTATACAATAACCATTATTTGTCCTCTTTATTAAAACTGCTGCATTCATTTTTTCAACACCTTTTTTTTATATTCTCAATAATTTAAATAGAATATTTAATTGTTAGGAAATTTAATAGTTATAGTATGATATTTTTAAAAAAATTTAGATATTCTATTTTTTTATTAATTATAGTTCACCTCCCCCCTTTTTTTGATAATAGCAGTTATAACAAACCAATTATTTTAAAATGACCTCCCTTTAAAACTTTGTTATAAGAACTATTAATACTAAATTAATAATTGCCCATATGGGTAAAATTAAATATTTGTGAAGTAAATTCGATTTGCATATCAACTGAATTAATTCAATTTGTGTGATTGATTCTGAGTAGAACGTTAAATGATATTTTTATTTTATTCCAATAGGAAGTAGTCTTTTTAAAATTTTGAAATATTCAAGAAGCATTCAATTCAGTGACTAAGACTTTTTTAAAAAAAAAGTATTTTTATTTATTTTTTGTTTTGAATTATGAGTTAAGGCAGCCCATTGTAACTCTTTTAAATTTGAGGTTTTTCAGGACATACCTGAAATGGCTTTCTCTTATTCTGAAGCTCATCTGTAATGGATACTTATTTTAGGGAAATACTTAAAAGTATTTGTTATTTTTTTATTAATTTTACTATAAAGTACACTTTTTCCCATTCTGTGTTTTTTTTAATCGAATTGATATCTTAATCCTGAATGTTTGTTTTGCAACTGAGAGTGTAATTTTTCATGCATTGTTTAGTAATTGTAGGGGAAGTAAAGGGTAATAAAAATCAAGCAATCTGATACAATACAAAAATTATGGTAATTTTCATTAAAATTTTCCTCATGTAATAATATTGTAGAATTCTGTAGTTAAAAAATTATTTTGAATATTCAACCCTATTAAAATATGCATTTTGTTTTGCAGTTCTCTGTCGGAGTTTCCAGATCCAAACAAATCCTCACCATTTCTGATAAATTCCCAGTTAAAGTCGTCTTTGAACACCCAAACCAAACATGTGCCAACTATAAAAATTAAACCAGTAGTTCGGAAGAGTAGACTAAATTCTAGTTTGTCTAAACATAGGCATCTGCCAGATCAAGATGTAAGTATGATTTGTATGCATTTCTGAGTCCCTCTCTTTCTTTTTTAATTTAGGAAAGCTGGCAATTTTTTGAGAAATTAGTCTTGTAACTGCATCAAATATTCTTTAATTTGTTTTTTTTTTTTCAATTTTAAAGCTAAAAAATTTCAAACATTTGTGGATTTATTTTTCAAAAACATCTTTTTTTAATGATAAAATATTAAAAATAAATTGTTTAAATAATTACATTTAAATCAACGCAATTGCATTTTGACAACATTGTATGTGTTATTCTGCTGATCGCTACCCTCCCGAAACTCTCAAATATTTGCATAATCCCACATTTTAAAAAATTGTGTGTGTGTGTGTTTTATTTAATCTTAAAAAAAAAAAAAGTGAAATTTTTAACATTTAGTCTGTCTAAGACCTTTAAAATAAATTGGATGTGGAAAATAAAAGTTCAAGAAATTATAGAATGTGTATAGGAACTTCTTATTCTAGTTGCAAAAATGTATTTTTAGTAGCCTAAAAAATGTTATCTAACATTGTCTTATAAGAATACAATGTGCTTTCTATTGCTGATTCGAGCCATTTTTGGCCAATTACTCTCTTTAATTCATATTTTTCAGAACAGTGATTCGTTGAATTAAATGGGTTTATTTTCACTTAATAGCTTCAGGTATAGTAAATGGTTCATTCCGATTCCAAGAGTTGCGGACTTTAACCTTTTTCAAATACAAAGTGTTGAGTAATATTTCTGAACTGTTTACTACATATTAAATAGTTAATATTATCATGCATAGTATATATATCCTTTGCATCTATGAAACCTAGTATAGTATATTAACAGTAACTATGAACATTGTTGTATATTAAAAATGCTTTTTGTTTTCTATGTTAACCTCTTAATATACAAATGAAACAGAATCTCAATCATTTAAAAATACTATTTAATTTTTTAAAACTATACTGTTATGTGTCAACATAAGTTCAGAACATCGTAATGTGAAATTTGTATCTCTATGTAACATTTTCTCAGGTTGATATATATATTATTAATGAACAATAATTAATATGAAATTTTTAAAACCCATAATTATGAAGCATTTTATAATATTTTTGAATGTGTTCTGGGTCCTGATATTTTTTCACTATCACGTAATTTAGTTTCTAATTTTATTTTGGAATTTAAATTAGTCACATGACTTCATAATTTCTTGCAAATTTATTATTTTGTACATAAAAAAGAATATAGTGCTATCATGTGAACAGATCAGAAAAATTATGTTGTAGAAACTCTTTAATAAGTTTTTGTGTAATTGAATGCTACCAAAAAAAAAAAAGTGCAAAAATTTAGGGATCAATACTACTTTTTAAAAATATATGTTTAGTTTGGTTTCAGAAGCTTAAAACTGGAAATTTTGTCATTGAAGATGAAGCATTTTCTATCTGAAGTTGACTGTGAGCAGTTAGAGCAAATTGTTTGTAGATCATGGTAAAAGTGTTTTAACATGAACTATTGTGCTAGAACTTGGCACTTGCCAGAAACTATAGTTACCATTTTGAAATCCATTAATTTGCCATTTAAGTTCCTTCACTGGATGCTTCAAATTTAAGTAATGAAGCCAAATTCAGGAAGAAGAAAAAAGGACTGTCTAGCTCTGCTCAGAGATCAAAGGAAAGAAAAAGAAATCTGTGTAGAATTGAGATCTTTGATGAAAAACATGTATACTACAACAATGCAAATTATACAGGAAAATTATTAGTTCCTGAGGAATCAACAAATCAGTTGTGAGATGAACTTTAACAAGATAACAATTTTTCCTTAGTATCTCTGAGGATTTTCGGGGAATTATGTACATAGAGCACCTATAAAGTACAACATATTATCAACAGTGCAATATACCACATCACGCTAATCAAAGGGCATGTTAATATAATGACTTACCAGATACCACCCAGAGTAGTATTTAATACAGCATTCACCATATGTTGGTGGATATGGTTTCTTTGGAATTAAATGAGTTTTCACATTCTGTAGTTGCATCTTGATGATGCAACCTTAAATTAAAATAAGATCATAAAGAAGGTTTAACTATTTTTGGACTCGTATATGACACAGTTCTTTACAGAAAGTATTGGAATTTGCCAAAATGTTGATAGATGTTACGGATTGAAATAGATATTATAATCCTCATTACTTTCCGGTTTTTTATATATATATATTTATCATTTGAGGGGAGGACTGGAAGAAAACTTTTTATTCAACTTGATATATATTTATAAAGTGATTTTAAAATCATTTTATAATTAATCACTGATTTTTAAATTGACTTGCAACTGATTGTTAAATAATTACTAAAAGAAGATTTGGAATTGTGTTTCATATTTATTTTAAAGTTTTTAACATATTTTGAAATAAATGCACTGAAACCTTTGGTTTAAATTAAGCTGGTTATTGATAATTTGCAATATAGTCATTATTGCAGTTAAAAGAATTTAAAATAAAAAGGCAGTTTTTAATGATACAATTTTTGAGAATTAGTTTTTTTTACATATAAGATCTAGCTATATTTATAATATCATAATCCTATTTACATGAATCACTTGTGTTTGACTGGAACATTTTATTAGCAACTTTATTTTGGCAAACAGCATGTTTACTCATTTAAAAAAATAGCCAATTAACCATGTCTTCTTTTCCAGTCACCTTCACATTCAGATGAAAATCATCCCTCTGTGGATTCACCACTTTATAATGAAGCTTCAGATATTGATACCTCAATCATTGAAGAAAGCAGTGAAAATCTGTATGATCCACCAAGTAAAAAATTGAAAGTTTCAGAAACAATATCCTCAAATTCTTCTGAATCACCAGGTATTCCTCTCTCTTTTAAATTTTAAACATTAGCATTTTAAAAATATCTTCATAGTGATTTGTATGTGAATTATTTATTATTATGAGATATATTTGCTCAAGTTGTATTTTTAAATGTATTTAATTTTTGTGCTGACAAACATGTTAAATTTTAGCATCCATATGCACTACTAATTTTCACAAATATTTATTGGTGGAATTTAAAATATTCTATCGAATATTGCATCAACTTTTCTCCAAATATATCTCATGGTATGTGCCTTAATGTTGAAAAAATTTTCATCCATGTCTCATAACATGAAAATTGTAATCAAATGGGTGAAAATATTACAAAGTCACTTCAGAATGAATCACTTTCGATTTTTGTTCATAGTTAGCTAATGACAAGTTTACTGTAATGAAAGTTACTGAAAAAGTCCTTGAAAATACGATTGCTACTCCCTCTCAATAATATTCCAATGAAAAAAAAAATTAATAAGAAATTATATTTATTTAAATTTGAGATATTTAAAATCTGAACATTTTCATATTTCTGATTTAAAAAAAATGAAATGTTGAATTTTGGGGGGGGGATAACAATATGCTTGAGGCAACAAGTTTAGTTTCCTCATTATATACTCTGTTTAGGCATTTTCTTTAATGCTTAGTTACAAAAATATACTTATTTGCTTTGATTCCATCAAAAATAAGTTGCACATTTTTGTAGCAAATATTTTATTTATTGTTAAAGTTATTTTTATCTTTAATACTGACAAAGCTTTAAAAATCTTTAATGCAATTTTACTGATAATTATTTATTAGATTTTGCTAGTTGAAGTAAAGGTAAAAGATGAAATCAATTCTATTTTGTTATTAAATTCACTACTATTGATTGTACTTTTATTAATGTATTGCTTGTTTCTAACTAATCATTTTCTTTCTCTTATATTTATTTAAATTTTATTATGTTTGGTTTTGCTTAATAGATTTTAAATATAATTGGACTTTAAATAGAATTTCATATATTTGTAGAATCATCTGAAGAATCCCTTCAGACCATTACTCAACATTCACCTTGTCCATCTCCTTGTCCCTCATCAGTCACATCAATGCCTTCACCTTCTCATTCAATAGAAGAAATTGATTCTCCTAGAGAGGTTAGTAATTTGCAAATGGAGAGGGGGAATAAATGTTTTTTTAATGTTTGCTCTTGGAAATATTGATTCCTTTTCTTTTTTTTTTCAGGCTTTTTGTGCAGATTCTTCTGTCATTCCTATTTCACTCTCAGTAACAGTAGTTCAAACAACTGTAAGTAATTTAATTTTGAAATTGTAAATTATTATTTTAGTAATTTAATTTTTTAAATATTAATTGAATATTTAATTTTTTGATGTTTTTAATTTGTATCAGTAAAATTGTATATTTAAGCAATTTTTCTTTCTTTTCAGGCACCTAGCCAAAGCTTAGTTCCTCCAATTACTATTCGCTCAATTCCTGTTATTAGATCTGGTAGTGGTAAAAAGAACTCTGGACGTAGTGACGGAAGTGCAAATTTAGAACGTTCTTATCAAATATGCAAAGAGTCAAATAATAAGAAAGAGCCTGCGACTGTAGTCACTGAAGCTGCAACTGAACCACAAGCGTGTGATGCGACATCTATGGTAACTTCATCAGTTACTACATCAGGCATATCAATGCTAAATGAACCAGCCAGTGATTCATCAACAGAAAATTCTGTTGTAAAACCGGACACCCCTAATGTGGAATCTAATAATGTAAATATGCAAGAGGTTCCATCTTCTTCAAATCAGTTGCTGCTAACAACATGCCTACCCACTACTGTTCCTACCTTTGCGCTTAACTCTGTTTCCTCCACCATTAACTTGCTAGAAACCTCTAACACCTGCTCTAATGCTGAAGTCTCCTCCCTAGAATCCTTGGGAGAGAATCCCGAAAGTGATAAAATGGAAGAGGCAGAAACGCAATTCAATTTGAATCTCCCTGTACTCATGGCAGCTGACTCTACGAGTGTTGAGGAACCTGAAGCCTTTTTAGTTGAATCTCCCCTACCAACAGAGTTGGCTGATGCTTCACCGTCTCTTGTTGCATCTCCTGCACCATCCTCAGAAGATCTCAAGGACACTTCTCCTGTTGAGGAAGATACTACCGTGGAAGACCCAGAATCCAGTAGCTCAATGAATATTACTTGTCCAGACTATTCCCCTCTCGTTAAAGATGAATCTTCGGATGATAGCAATGAGAATTCTGCCACTCCTTCAGAGCATGTTACCTCTCGGGATTCTGCCTCCTTTAATTCTAATTGTGACATTACGGAAACTAATGTAGTCTCCAGCTCTTTGCAAAAAGATACGAGTTGTTTACCTTCCGATTGTCTTGATTCCGATTCATCAAGCTTGCAACAATCCTTTAATGTAAGTTTCCTCCTTTTATGTGTTTCTCTCTGAACGATGAAATCTTTGAGATTACTTATGTTATAATTTTGGTGTTGGTGCTTTTTGCTTAATATCTGGTGATAGGTTTTACATTTACCTGGTAAAACTATGTGCTATATACATAACTGCATTTTTGCAAATAAATATTTAATTATTAGTATCATTTCTCATTTTTAATTGTTTTTGATATTAGTGAGTTATTATTGCTTGAAATAACTTCCAAAATATTTATTTTCTAAAACTCATTTTTAAAAAAATAACTTGTAGAAGAAAGACCGAATATAATTAAAAATGTTAATTTCTCTAGCATAAATGCACAAAATACAGTTAACTCTAAAACTGAATATTAGAATTAAGCTTTATTGCTTCAGTCTCAGTTGTCTGAAACAAAGGTATTTCAAATAATTTGTACCTAAAACCCTGTAAATTGGATATGTCAATATTAGAATTTTTTTTATATTAACTTAATCCTGACATAGGTTTTTTTTATCTGTTGCATAATAAAAATTTCAAAATTGGAGAGAAATTAAAATGTTGATATTTTTTAATGATAAGTGATTTAAATATGGGTCAAAATTAACATAATCCATTATAAAACAATTTTCATACTGGTTTGAAATGAAATAGCCCTATAACTATTCAATTAAATAAAATGCTGAATGTCATTAGTGTAGAAATATGCATGAAATACAGAAATTTTGCTTCATTAGCATTTTGTTTCTTAACAAATGTTATTGTTATGTTTAATTGTTTTGTAAATTTCCTTTATAAAAAATAGTGCTTTTAGTTTATTGTAATCCTCTGTCAGACTGATAGACCAAGACTAATAATTTTTTTTGCAAGACTCATTTCTTAAACTTTAAACCAGTTATTTAAATTAGCATATATAGCTTGAGATTAGAAGCTTTCTAGGCTGTTTGATTATATGTTTTTTTATCTTATTAAATGTATATTTTAGCAAACTTATATTAGGGTTGAAAAGAATGTCTTTCCTGTGCAGTTGATTGTGTGTATTTAATTAATTAATTAAATTAATTTAAAAAAAACAATCTTACATTCACCAATTTTTTGCTTAGAAGTAAACAGTTGGCCCATTCTGAAATGCAAGAAGCTTGATTGATGGCATTTGTTTTATTGTATTTATTTATTCTGAATCAGTCTTTACATTTTTCATAAACTAAAAAGAAATAACCTTTCAGAGTTGCCCTTCCCAGTATTTACTGTATGCTAGTCATAAAACAGAATGCAGAAATGTAATCATTTATTTTGTCTTCATTATATTATTATTAATTTAAAATCCAGTTATATTTTTGTAAATACTTTTAAGTTATTATTTTCATTTTTATAACCCTTATATCTGTAAGTATTTTATTATACAGATACAAAATACTTTCAAATATATTCAGAGAAGACATATTTTTAAAATTTAATTTTAATTCTTAAAAATACCATTAATGCTTATTTCACATTATCCTCTAACATGCCAATTAAATTTTGTTTTAGATTATTCATTAAGATATAAAAATCTGTTATTTGATTTCTTTTAGCTTGATGTTTTGAGCATACCAAAATTTTCAGAAGACAAAATTTAGACTGTAGTGCTCATGAAATTACAAGGAAAACTGGATTTAACAGGCCCTTTACACAGTTATGCTTTAAAAATATCATTCTGGATATATTTCAATTAAGAGTTCCAGTTGTTATCCAAAATTCACTCATCTCCCATCCTATTAAATCTTCTTGTATAAAAGTACTTGGTATTCTTCTCTGTATATTAGTTTCTTGTTCATTGTGAATAGTACATTTTTAGATGTACTTGGTCTCAAATATTAATTATCTAAATATCAGAAGAATTTTTATTTATACTGACACAAATAAAATTATAAAGTTGATACATGCATGGTTGATAGTTTTGTTAGTTCTGTAAATTTCACTTCTCTATGCAAATTGTGATTTAAAAAAAAATTGATTTGATGATTGGTTGATAAATAGCCTTATGTTCCAAATTGATAATTTATTTCAGATTTTTCATCATTGTTATTGAGTAGGAAGTTTAATGTATGTTTGTGTTTAGTACAGAATAATTGCATAATAGCAGATGTAATTGTGTAACAAATATAATGTTCGAAAATTTAATGCAAATATAAATTAACTTACAAAAACCGGTCATGCCATCCCCTCCCTCAGAAAAAAAAACTTTTCTTTTCACTTCAGAATATAAGTTTCATATTTATTTTTTCGGATAAAAAGCCCCTAACCCCTTTTTAGATTTTCTTTTGTTGCTGAAATTGTTTTATTTATAAAAATGGTACTTAAGCTCTTGAACCAATTTCTTTATAAATATGAATTTGACTTATATTAAATAAGTAATATAAAAACTGATAGATTATTAAACTTTATATTGGTAAAATTTAAAGATGCTTATAACAGAATAATAAATTTTTTTTTAAATCTGTATTTTTCATAGTGTTTTTTATCGCATATTAATTTTGTTTCATTTATTACCAAATGTATCCATATTTCACTTGTTATAAGAGTTAACTAAATTATGTTTTTTTTTAAATTGAAATTTATTAGCTGCATTTTCCAAACTTTCAGAATACTAATTTAACAAAAAAATTAAAGTAATAAAATTCATTTTTTAGGTAATTATTCTGACTGCAGTTATTCAAATTTTGTCTGTTTTCTGATCTTTAAATCTTTCACTTTTTTAATACTTTCTATTGTTAATTATTTCTGAATGTTTTACTTTAAAATGTTTTTTTCACTCAGTTTGCATTTTCATGCAGGCTCTGGAGGTCTGGAAAATGCTGTGTGGTCCAGATTTTGATTGGATATCGCCTTTTGTTGAACTTCAACTTAAAGAATTATTAAAAAATTCAAAACCATATTATACTATTCCATAAAAATGGATATAAAAATCATGTACCTTATAATCCATCTGATGAATCCTTTCTCCTCTGCATTCCTTTACTTAAGTCTAACTTATCAAGCTTCATGAACTTACCCAGCTTTCTTAATTTTCACTTTGACATTATCATTTCTAAGGGAGAGATAATTTATGGTAAGAAAAAAAAATCTGTGTAAAAGTATGATAGCTCTTAATTAGTTTTTCATCCTCAGAATTCTCAAGTGGTTGATGAAGACAGCACCATCATCTTGAGTTTACCATCCAGTGAGGTTGAAAATGTAATACCTGATGATCTAACAGTCACTGAGGAGAGCATACCAGAAAAGGAAATTCTTATCGATGACGGCAACAGTAATTCTTCTACTGCTGACAACTCGAGTGTTTCCTGTGCTGTATCCCAACCATCCCCAACTGAAAGTAAAGATGCAAGCTTTGATATTGAAAGTGCTCAGGAAAAAGCTAATGAAGAACTTCCAAGTACAGAAACTGAAACTGAACCTTCACCATCTTCATGTGATAAAACACAGTGTGAGGAAATATCTACTTATAGCGCCGAACCATATTCTAATGAGAGTGTAGAGAAACGCTTTGATCCACCATCTCGTCCTCTTAGTGCCCCTTCAAACTTTACCCCTGTGCATGTTAGTTCTTCAGTGGAAGTTAGTTCACTGAAAAGACCAGCGAGTTGTCAATCATATTACCGAAGTTCTAAAGTTACACCTATAGTATATTTTGATTCTCCTGAGAGTGATGACGCAAAGTCAGACTGCGAGAAAGGAGAAAGTGTGCCTACCTCATCACCTTTAAGTTCTGATAGTGTGGTACCATTTGTATCTTCCCTGTGCAATGAGGAGAGCAGCAACTCTTCTGCAAAAACTGAGCATTTAGTTTCTGAAAGAGTATCAAACTCTGAAAATCAGTCACCACAGCCTGCTGTCAACAAAGATTTACCGAGTGATAAAACTGTACCGTTAACTACAGGCTGTCCAAGAAGCTCGCCGATAGCTCGAGCAGCTTCAACTCCGTCTAGTGCTCTATCTATGCAATCTCCAACTCCTATTAATCGTCCATTATCAAACCCTATTCCTGAAACTAGCTTGCCCCATCCACTGAATAAACAGAGCAACTCAGATTATCAGAACTATCCTCCAGTCACAAATCATCTTTCTCTACCTGAAGGATGTACTGGGGGATCAGGTGGCAGTTTGCCAAGTCAAGCTGTTTCGGTTGTGCCAGCTACAACACAGCTCCCAATTGCTTCAGGTGGTGTCATGTTCCCATCTGCTAATGGACTTGCCAGTGCAGTTGGTACGCCGGCTGGCGATACCCCACCCCGTTCTTTACTGCAGTCAAGTCCAGTTATCAATGGTGCATCATCTGGTATTGAGGGAGCTGTCACAAGTACTGGTGGAGACAGTGGCGGTAGTAGTGGAAGTGGCTCTACAGGTAATGACAATAACTGTGCTTGTAATCTCAAAGCCATGGTCATGTGTCTTAAGTGTGGAGCTTTCTGCCACGATGACTGTATTGGGCCATCTCGTCTGTGTGTCACTTGTCTGATACGGTGACCATGAATCACAGGCTTGATTGTGACCTCTTATTGTAAATATATTAACAGAACGAAATTTTGCTTCAGATAAGTTTTATTTACTGATGTCAATTTTTATTTTCAGTTGTACCTATTCATCATCTGTTTATAGTGTTAGATTTCAGCTTTGTATAAAAAATATATTGTGTGTGCTTGCGTGATATAAGAGATTTCATTAATCATTTATAGATGTCATATAAAATGCAAGTTAAATAATGTTATAAGCATTTAAATCTATTCTAAATTTTTTTATCAGTCCTTTCAACAGGAAACTGGCATGTTGTGTATATCTGATATTAGTTACCCAAAGAATTTTATCAATATTGAATTATATTTACATTTGCCTCAATAACATTGTTCTTAGTTTAAAATTGTTAACTATTTGAAAAAAGTTACCAAAAGTTATTGTATTCTGATCTAAGGAATATAATGCAAATCAATATAGTTATATAACTTTGTCACAATTAATTAATGATTATGCCATTTCATAATTACTTCCAGTGATTTTTTTTTTTGTTGAGAAAAGTAATTGATGGAGTTTCTATTCTTTAGATAAATACTTATTATTTCTCCTTGAAATCATTTAGTTTTTAAATGTTCATATTTTCACATGATTTTATCTTTAATATTTCCATTTCATTAATTTTAATTAGAGGTTTGAAGGTTGATTTGGAAGTTATATAGCACTTTTGTTAGAGTCATCAAGCTGGATAAGATTTAAAAGGCATTTTTGAATATTTTAACATATAGATTAAAGTTATTAAATTTTATAGGTGGGTGTATATTGGTCTCGGTGATAATTAATATATATAAAATAACATAGAGGTGCCAAGGTGCTTTGCTATCTTGATTCTAGTTTGTTTTAGGAAAGCTCATCTTTTGAATTAATGAGGCTTAAAATATTTGACAATTTTATTTTAAAAATTTAAACAAGCATCATATATAGATCTTTTATTAAAATAGTTGCTGTTCTGTAATGTTAAAAAATAGAAAATTCAGTTTCCAGGTCAATAATTAAATTATTCAATCATAGAATTCTGCAGTTTCAAAAACATAATCAATTATTGTTTTCATTCATAATCCATAATTTTTCAGAATTTGGATTGTGTGCAAGGTACTGATAATTAAAAGGTACTTTTCTGTTAGCGAAAAATCGTCAAAGAAACTTGGCGGAATTCTACATTATTTGGCGATTTTTTGCTAGTGTCCAGCTAATGGAAAAATACCAGTTAAAGAAATGAGTGCTAATTTTTAAGAAATGAAATTTTGGACTATTTAAACAAAAAATTTAAGCAACAATAATGAGTGAATACTGAAGTGGACAATTCAAATCAATAATGTGGATGTATTATACAGTATTATGAAGTTAAAATAATTGAATTTTATATGAACGGTTCAGAAAATTAAAACACATCCTTGACCTTAAAAAATGATAGGTTAACAGATTAAAGATTAATATGTTGATAATTGATTTATGAATGCCTCTTAAATTTTTTTTAAAATCTCGTTGCCTTGTATCTCATTCTGCATATAAAAAAATATCTCCTTAAAAGAAAACATTGGCAAGTTATTGTTGTATATTTCTCATATATTAGCAGTTTTATATTGCTTTGAAGCTATATTTTCATATGCATTATGAGAAGTATTGTAATATTTTTATTTTTGCCTGAAATTCCAGCCTACTTTTTGGCATTTTGTTACTTTACGATGTTTAGAAATAATCTCAAAATAGCACTAATTCTTTGTCTTATCCTATTTGTGTAAATTTAGCAAAAAAAGAAAGAAGAAAACATTTTTTAAAAAAATATATAAATCAAAAAATGAAAATACTTCAGTTTTATAAAATTGTTTTCATTCCTTGAGAATTTAAATCCAGGAGCTTCCCCATGAGATGCATATTCATTAATCATAGATGTGACTGTGAATTTGTTTCCTCTATACTTGGTTATAGTTCAAAATCATAGTATTAAAGCTGTTGAGTTCTCTATTATAGTATTAAGCTGTTAATTTTTTTAGAATAGAAATATAAACTTCTATAATTTATGAACTTTCTTTGTATGTTTGTTGACTGCAAATTATGAAAGCACTTAATTCTAATGAACATAAAGCAGATTATTGAAAAATAGGAATGAGCTCCTGTCTCCCATTTTCTTTTCCCCTCTTACTGAAAATTTTACTTCTTTTTTCTGTGCTATTTAATTTTAGCGTGGATTTTTTTTCCACTGCATTTGCTCTTTAATGCCCATCTTGTTATGTTTAAAGTTACTTAGCTTAACAGATTTGCTTGTACTGTAGATCTCCATGCCCAATTCTGATATTTGGGCTATTTGAAATTTGTCACAAAATAATAATTCAATTTTTATGCTGTTATCTTGTACTGTGATTATAAACTACACCTGCATTGTTTGGCAATCATTGACCAAAGTTTATCAGAATAGGCTGACCACATTGAATGTTCTAAAGAATGGTTGAATTGTGTGTGTGCTGATTTTTTTTTTACATCATATATGTTTTTATATTATAAATAGTTGCAATGCATCAAAAAATGTTATCTTAACTAAGGTTTTACAGACTTTTCTGTTAGAGATTGTGGACATTAAATTAAGTTTTACATTAAATGATATTTTTAAGATAGAGATTTTAAGTTAATTTATTTAATGACTCTGTGTTTCTTATAATCTTTAACTTAATAGTTCGGAGGAGGAAATTTGATAAAAATAAAATAATTATTATTTGAATATATGTTTTTTAAAATGTACTGTTAGTCTGTTTTCAAACAAATCTGTTGGGGGGGGGAAACAAACTTAATTTTTATAGGTTTTTATTTTGGTTGAGTGTGACAGTTTGTTTATGTATTTCTTTGAGATTTTAACTAAATTTACTAAAAGATTTTTATTCATTATTATTAATTGGGAGAAACTGAGAAACACTCTAAATTTCTTATACAAATTTAGTGCTTCGTTTTGAGTCTTACTGAGAATAATTATGCGATTTTCAGGTTTTACTGTCTGTAAGAATATCCCAAGAAAAAAGTACTTCTTACGAAAGAGGAGCAAGAAATTGAAACGTGTAATTAGTTAGCAGCACCAATACTCAACATGTTTTTCATGTAATTATATATTTTATT
Source organism: Argiope argentata (assembly GCA_026289955.1). Lineage (NCBI taxonomy): Eukaryota > Metazoa > Arthropoda > Arachnida > Araneae > Araneidae > Argiope > Argiope argentata. The sequence goes on along the minus strand of JAOUZG010044037.1, from coordinate 4,825,714 downwards.
TTTGACACGTCGTTTTTGTTACTTTCTTCACCTTTCCAGTTAAATTTTATTTTGAGATTTTATAATTATTTTGCATATATTTTGTATATTAAAAAAATTATTTGAATTGTTTTCAAAGAAATTTTAAGTTTTTTATTAAATCAATCAATTTTATAATAATTTGGAAAATTTATTATTTGTTGCAGAATCAATTATTTTTTAAATTTAAGTAAATTTTATTTTAAAATTAGTTAAAATGTTAATTTCTTTAGTTGTATTATTTTCACTGATTGTACTTCTGTTTCATTTTGACATACACTTTGATTAATCACTCTAATATATAATTCCATGCTTTCAGTTTCTACAGTTCATAATTAATTAACCTTGCTCTTATAAACTATAAATTCTTTTTTTATGACAAAAGTTTAAAATAAAACTTTTGTTTCCCATTCTGCAGAATTCTTATCTATTCTTCTTTCAGTCCATATTTTATGTGTCAGAACTTTATTTTAAGTAATCATTTTATATTTGTGATAGATTTTCTTCTGCATATTTTCTTCCCATCAATGCCATTCATACCACTGTAAATTAATTAGCATTTATGTGATGTCTTTTATAAAAATTTCATTAGTTTTCTTGTACACTGATATTTCCAGCTTGTAAATAAATGTATTGATTGCATTTTGAAACCAGTTCAGTTTTCTTTTGTTTTACATAATTTAATCCACCAGTATTGATATTTTCTCCTTATAGAATTTATATTTAAATTTAAAAAATCTTTATAAGAAAAATAATCTCGCATTCTTAACTTTTCTACTTTCTCTGAATCATCTGTTTTATGCATTAAAAAGAACATGGTATTTTTTCATATACACTTATAATTTAAAATTAATTTTAATTCGATACTTCTTATGAAAGCTGTTATATCTACTTTCAGCCAAACTATAAATATTGAATTGAAGAATAAATTAATAATTTATGCATTCTAGATTTTATATTCTCTTTACATATTGAAAAGTCACGATACAAGATAATAGATTCACTATCATCGAAATATTGCTTGTCGTATTTGTGAATAGTTTCTTAAGACTTGTATGTATATTTCCTTTCAAGAACTCATTTTGTTAAATTTAATTTTAATGCGGTTAATTCTGTTTTTATATTAATGTAAATTTAATGCACTACAAACAAAATGAAGTTAATTTTAAGTATTCTCTGAAATTGAATAATTTGTTTTTTTAACATGGAAGCAGCCAAGTTTATAAAAACTCAGCTATAGTTATGTGCTGTTTATATATCAGTTAATCATCAGAACTGTTTTATAGAACTTGAAGAAATTAATTTTGGATTAAATTAATTAAGATTTAATTTGGGAGGTATAAAAATGCATGTATTTAACCCCCCCCCCCTTTTTTTTTTTTGTAAATATTAAAATTGAATTTTTTTCAGATGTTTTTAAAAATTATTCTATGTGAAGGTTTTTGTTATAAAAAGTAAACATCTTGTATTTTTTCTCGGACACCTTGAGGTAATTACATTTGTTTCTGCTTTGTAAATCCTTATTGCTACACATTATGAAGCAGTTGTTAGGAACTGAAAAAAATGGAATTTTTAAAATCATTTGTTTAATGGCTTCTTTTAATTTGCTGAACTGCTTTATAAATCTATTTTAAAAAATATCATAAAATACAATTTGTGTAAACTATTATGTAAACACAGCACTAAGAAACATATTAATTATTTATGAAGTTAATTAGAATTTTTGAATATCCTAAACTAAATACCTGATGCTGAGAATTAGAATTTTTGAATATCCTAAACTAAATACCTGATGCTGAGATTAAATTCAATTTTTAATTTTTGAAGAGTCTTAATTGAAATAATAATTTTATCACATCACTTTTGAGTGTCTAGACTATATATTACTGTTCTTCCTTTAATCCAAGCCTACATTTTCCTGTTCTACCTTTAATCTGATTTGGAACAATACAAATCTTTCATTGCTTGAATCTCTCGAGATAACTCATTTATTTATTGAAAGGCAAGGGGGGAAAAGACACTTAAATCAAATATTCTTTTCTAGATTGAAATTTAAGTTTGGCAAAGGCAGTACAAACAGAATTCAATGTCATTTTCAAAAAGATTCCTGCAATAATTATTTTGTTATAATTGGTCTTTTTTTGTTTAACATTGCAATCAAAGGACAATATTCAAAATTAAAGTGGATTAATAAGAAAGATTATAATCTTTTATTATTTGGTGTATGGTGTTTTTTATAACTTACTTTCAATGAAAGTAGCTGGTACCAATCTTCTAGAACCAAGGTCGGGTATAAAAACAAATCATTTACATTGTGTTGCGCATTTGCTTTTCTACTTGCAGCAAGACTTGCAACTTTCACTGATTCTACTTCTCTAAGGGATGGTATGCAGGAAGATGAAGGATTTTACACCTAATTCATTGATTAATCTCGATTAACTCTCTTTCTAAATATAAATATCATCTCCCATTTAACGAAATTAAAGCCTTCTTATATGCTCAAAAGGTTTCTGAATCCAAAAATGACCAAAATATCTTGAAAAACTAGATTAATCGAACCATAATATTTTGTCATAATTATTATTAAAATTTCTTTGGAAAGATTTTGTACAAGAAAAAGTTTGGGGGTTGGGGAATTTCAATTCTATTCTTTTATATATTTTTAAGTTGGTAGAAAAAAATATATGGATTTGACAAAAAAATTTACATAAGTTTTAAAAAATGTGAATTCATAATAATTTTAAAAAGTAAAAACTGAGTGTATGTTGATACTACATTTCAGATTTGTATTTATTGAGTTTGGTACTTAAATAACGGAGTTGTTTGACTTAGAGCTCTCCCCCGCCCCTCCAAACCTAATTAAAATTTTATTCAAGCAAAAAAAAAAAAAAAAAGCAGCATTTTTTATAACAACTTGAAAAATATTGCTCAAAAGTAAATGAAAAAAAAAATGCTTCATATTTCTTTGATTTTAATTCAATTAACTTTTTGAAATATTTTTGGAAATATGTGCAACATTGTCCTTCAATGTTACTATGAAATTTGAAATGTTTTCACAATTGGTGAGTCATGGTAGTCCCCTCACTGTTGTTGAAAGCTAAGAGTTATTTTTTCATATTCTTTAATTTTTACTTATTTGTTTTATTTTATTGTTATTTGTAATGAATCCAAAGGCTTGAGATGTAAATCTAACTAAGACATTTTTATATGTGTTATGTTAGTTATTTCTTTCTCTTTTTCTATTCAACTTCATGTGCTCTTATAAATAGTCCCAAATTGTTTTAATATTGGAATCAAATGCATATTTTGTATGAGATTTTATCATGTACAACATTACTTGAATGTTACTTTAATGCAGATGTTACATAATGTGACTTTATTTAGGGAAATTCATATAATTCGTAAATGGAATGGATAATATGGTTTAAATATATATTTTGGGGTGGTTGGTTCATTATAGTTTCAACATTAATTGAACTTATCATTGAAAGTTTTTTTGTGATTTTCTTACATTTCATTTTGAAAATTCGATGCTTTTTGCTTACTTAGTAATTCTGAGAATGCAATGGTCAACAAAAATGGAAAAAGAAAAAAAGTTAGGAAAGGTACCAAAAAAAGAACAGGAATGCAGATGGGTGGGGATTCATTCTGCAGCTCATGAAAGCTTGCTGTTCACTTGATTAATTGATTGATTTTAAGGAGACAAAACCTCAACCCTTGTCTCCCTTCAAATCTAGGAGTACTCAAGCTATTATCAGAGCAAATCTGACTTTGAGTAGTGATCAGCTTTTCCCCCCTTTTCATTTCCAAAATGCATCTTCATTTACGGAGTCACCCCCTTCTATATGTTTCTTCTTATTATTATCGAGTGTTAGTATCGATTCTTGTTACTTTGGCAGATATGCATATGCTTTATTGGATTTTAATCGCCTTTTTTCTTGATAAACTCTTTTTAAAAATTACCGATTTTTTTGTGAGGGATCAGTTATGTATAATAATCAATATACGTTGCTTCAAATACATGTAATGCACATCTTAATTGATATTCATTTTTAGACCAGCATAATCGGAGTGAATGGCGAAGATGGAATTATTCAGAGGTAGAGAAACTCTGATACTTTTATTTATTGAATTATTCTTTCAACGTTTCGTTATTTTCTATTGAAAAAAAATTCAAAGGTGTAGGAATTTATATCTTATAATGGTTACTTAATATAAAATGTAACAAAGTTCATATGGATTTGAAATAAAAATAATTGGGCTCTCTATGAGTTTTTTTTAAAAGTTGGATTTTGTGAAAAAAATGTTGAACACTGCTAATTCTTACTCGCCGCTGTGGTTATCAAGCTTTGATATTTAAAAAATCTGTTCTTTAGGGAACTGCGAATATTTAGTTGTTCGTAGGACATTAATTGAAAATAAGATAACTATTTCCGGCAAATCAATTGTATTCCAAAATTCAGCTATGAAACTATCAAACTTGTAAATTTCAAAACTTGCTCAAGCGTAACAACTCTAAAAATTTGTTCATTGACTAAATCTGCTGTTAAAAATAAAAATAAAAATTATTATTTTATTTTTGTAGTATAGCATTCGGGGTTTCCACGCCGCTGGGAAAATGCAGAAAAAGAAAATTTTTATAAAAACAAGGTAAATCCAGGAGATTTCAAGTTTCTTAGATATTCATTACCCATCTAAAAAATGCCGATCTCTAAAGATTGCAAAAGATCGTAATCATCTTTTCCAAAAACGAAACAGTACCATTCGTGTAAAAGCATTCCAATAAAATTGTGTAATGTGGAAACTCGCGCCTTTTTATTTTTTTTCCTGTATAGATCAGTCCGGTATTGATTTGTGAAACGGTTGTTCTTTTTTCATAATTCCCATATTGCAGCTAATGAACGTGCACAAGACTTCTGTAATTACTTAAAAGCAGTGTCGGCCTTCCCTACAAAGGGACCTGGGTGCAAGACACCACTTGGGGTCGTAACTTTTCTTTTTTTCAAAGTAAAAAATTATAAGAAAAACTATCATATTTTACTATTGCATGCTTATTTAATGCATTATTTTGTCTTTTATATTAGTTACTTCAGTAAAATTGGAGTATTAAAGCTTTATGCACACATACTAAATTGAGGACTAGACTGTATTAATTCTAATTTTCTGAAAGAGCAATCAGCAATTGCTTTAGTAATTGGCAACGTAAAGAGAAGTTTCTGCACAGTTAGAAATAAATCATTACAATTATTATTTAGAAGGCATTGCAGTATGATGCGAGTGTTATTTACATCCATTTTATTCGAAACAGCACCCCGTAGCAATTCGATTTCTTTGATTTGATTTTCATTTGCATCCTTACTAAAAAAGACTTTAAAAAAACATTAATTAGAAAAATTCTTCAAAGTTTTTATATCAGGGATTAACTTGAAATACTTTTAAATCTATCTTCTAACTGTACATTAACAGTATCATTTACAGTTTTAAAAAATTGTTCTACTGTGTTTAAAATTAAGCTCTAAAACCTCAAACTGCGCAAGTGCAAAAGTTGTGATATGCATACGCGATACATTTCTTTGTTCACGTCTGATTTTAAACATGTATTCAAATCTCATTATACCCAAAAGAAGGAAATCCAACCTTGGCGGATAAAAAGCTTCGTTTGTTGCGTGATAAGGAAAATGAAGAGGAAAGAAACGTTCGGTTTGTGTATATCAAGGAAATAATGCCCACACTTAGAAAAGGAGAGACTTTTGATGCAGAAGCGGCGGTAGGAAATTGTCAATGGGAAGGCAAGACAAATCCGACAGGGGGCAAGCACAATATCTCTCATTTGGCTTCAAAATAACTCAAAGTAGTTAATTTTACGTTTAATTAAAGAAAATCGAGTATTATTTGGATTCTTTTTTAATTCAGATACTGGCCCTTCCTTTCATTGTTCATTTGTAAAAAATGTTGTTATGCGATATGATTAGATATCTCATTCACTTGTCAGATATATTGACAAAATAAGTGCAAATTATAAGTTAAATGAACGACTATTTAATCAAATGTCGAAAATCTGATAACTTCTTCGACATTTGTCGCATTGAGTTTATAGTTGATTGATCAAAAATGGTCAAGAAATTAGCTTATCACCTTTGTCGGTTATATTGTCAAAAGTAGTACAAATTATAAGCTGAATGAACAACATTTGAATCAGATGTCTGAAAATCTGATTAACATATGTCTTCGACGTCCATTATTTTCAATTTTTAGTTGCTCTATCAAAAATTGTCAATGAAAATACGGCATATTATTGATCTACCACCCTATCGAATATTTTGCCAAATATAGTCTAAACAATTTAACTATTACTTGGATATTTCGATTGTTTACAATATATTAATTTCAAGAAGGTTTTTAAATAACCATATTCGATAATGCGAAGCTCTAAATATCTTGCCGATGGTGGGTGGGGGCAATTACCCCCCTGCTATCGCCGCCTCTGTTTTAATGAGGGGGATAACCGTCTTTCTTTAAATCACACTGCAACTGAATTTCGGAGACAGAATGAATCACCTGAGGAGCGAAATGATCGTCTCTGTTTTGTCTACGGACTTATCATATTTTTACCTTTGTAACAATCTAAATATTCCTGGATGGTGCTTTAAAAAAATTTGTAGCTATTTTTGATAATTTTTGAATCTATTTTGTTTGATGTTGCGCAACAGGCCCATGTCATATCGGGTGGAGGCTAGACTTAAGTTTAAAGCCGATTTTTCTTCTTGGATGCTATGTCACGGGCAACGCCGTGCGGGTATTGCTAGTTTTGGATAAATCTCATTTACATGACATGTATGGCGTTATGACTTTTAATAACTCTAATTATATTTTAGATATTTCCCAAGGTAACATTACATTTGTGACATGATCCTTTAAATTCATAATATTAATCAATAACATCATATCCTTGTGTCTTTCAAGAAAAATCAAATTCAAAAATTTTTAAGTAATATTTTATTTACATTCAATATACATAAATACATACACAAATAAAATTAAATTAATAATAAAACTTGATTATGTAACATACATATGAATCAAGAAAAAAAAAACAGCCTGCCAACAAAATTCTAAATTATTTACAGGTATCAAGTTTAAAAAATTTATACCGATCAAAGAGAATACTGACATTGTCTTCATAGAATGTTATCTTTAATGGAATTAAATGGGAAATTGGAGATGATCAAACGATTGATGATATGTATATGTATGCCATGTGCTAAATGCCTTGCTGTTACAAGAATTATTTATTAGATGTATTTCGTACCTGGAACTATCCCCTACTTCTTCATATGTTTTACTTTTTAAAAAATTGAAATAAATGCAAATTAGTTGCCTTCAGGTATAGAAGATCGCAAATTAATTATGATAATAGAGAATTCTATCTTAAGTCGAACAACAATAATCCTCACTTTTCGACTCGTTTGCAAAATTGGACATCAAACTAACAACAGCATTCGATTATAATACAATATTATGATACCTATTTATGGCTTTTTTAATGCAATTGCAAGAATACGAAAATAAAGAAAAATAAATTTATAAATAAAAAAATTACGTTAAATCAACTTCTTCGAATAGTTTTAATTATTTTAAACAATGACTTCGTTTATTTTCTTTAGCGTTGATAGAAGAAAAAGCTGTATTCACATTTTTTCCCATCTGCAATTTAAAATCTATTTTCGAACCGTTTGATGGTCAACCCATTATTTGAAGGGGGGGGTCTAATTAAAAAAAAAGTCCACATTCAAAAGAGAAAGATGTGAGAATACATAGATTGATTCTAGCATTATCTTTCGCTAATTTCGATATTCAATTTTCGACTCCCTGTTATGTGTCAAATGAAAAGTTTTGAGACAGTTGCTCATCCTACTTTCTTTTTATTATTAACCAGCCGCCTTTGGCGACCAGTCTTTTTGCCAATATTAATACCGACTTAAGGGGTCAATCAATTTTTTTTTAGATATAACTTGGTCTCATAATAAGTTTTTCAGCAAAATATTTTCAAGCTTCAAATTTTGATAGTCATGTAATTCACTTAAACTATTCTGTAGGCCTTAAGCAGTCCAATCTTTGAACTCTGCATCTCTCTCTGATCAGTGCACGTAAAATTCAGTTTTAATTATTTTTAATTGGAACATTTTTTAATTATAATTACAAAAGATCCAAATTATAAATTTTTGAAATTTCAAATCTTGTTTTAAAAAATAGACTGTTCTGGATTCTTATAAGACATTTTATTGTAAAAGCAAGCATTTACTGCGCATGGCAATACAAAAACACGTTCTTATATCACAGGTATGAGATTTATCGCGCGGAAGTGAAAGTATCTGACCCCATAGTCAACCCACCGTCCTTTTAACTAAATTCATTCCATTTTAATATGGTATATGCAATCATTGTTAATACCCTGATCGTTTTTCGTGCTTTTTACACCATCGGGGCGTGGACGCCGTCGTCTCCAAACTGATATCACTGTCTCTGTGGCTGCTGCCGTGTGGGTGGTGTCTGTGGTGGTACTGAGCACTGGTGGAGGGTTCCCGTCTGTCTTTTCTGTGATCGGGGTCATCTGAGGGGGGTGGCAAGACGCCTGGGTGCAGGCTGCCCGGGTGTCCTGGCCATAATTGTCTTTGGTATAGCTTCTCTCTGCTGCCTTGGCTTTCGTAGGTGCTCAAAGAATCCAGAGAATCTTGAGTATTGGAATTCCTATGTAAAAGAAATGACATATTGCAGCGCTTACATAACTTAATATCTTCTCTTTTGATACAACAGATGGCGCTACTTTACTAATATCAAGGTATATTTCCCCAGATCTTTCTTGGGTTTCATCATTAGATTGTATTCAAGTAAATGTCGCTTTCCCCCCAGTTTATGTTGTTTTGTAGTGTGAAATGAGAAACTCGGAAAATAATTAAATAACTGTTTCTGAAACTCATCTATTCGTTTTCACCTACCTCGTAATGAAATTACGTAGAGTCTCGTCCCTCTACAGTGGCACTCAAGAAATTAAAGAAGAAAAAAAAAAAAAAAAGGAAAGAAAGCGAAAGAATAATTTTCCTATTAAAACGAAACCGAAACTGTGTCAATTTTTCACGTCCTTAAAATGTTTTTATTTTTGTTGTTTCGTCTAATCTTTAGATGATAATTTCAAAGGTCGAATCCCTTGGAAAATGAACTTTTGGTTATGATCTATTTTTTAAATGAATGTTAGACAACGTTATGGTACTTACGTATTAGACCGTCAATATGCCAACGGTCACCAACCACCTCGAGCCAAGGTGGTCAGAACTCTTTGATACATAACAACACCATTGTTTGTTCGTATAAGCTCATAATCTGTCCGTATAAACTCATTTCATGTCCACTTAAACACGTATTTTTTAGATGGAATAATTCCATAATTTTGGAAATACGTCACTGCATCTTTTTCATTGGTTGGCAAATCTCAAATTTTAATCATTTTACCGAGTCAAAAAATCAGAACAGAAAAAGCGCTTAAGAATCTTCTGCGAAACCAACAAAAGGGCGGACACAGTTAAGGTTTGCAAATTTTTTAAAAAGTAATGACGGTTGTTTGCCATTACCAGCGATTTAGCTACTTATTGACGACACCTTCAAATTTTGGTGATAAAGATCGACGGTCTAATATGTAAGTAGCCGTTATTCCCAAGTATTCCAATGTATCGTTTTGAAGGATATGGATTTTAATGTGACGTATTATGCGGATGCATGCGTAGTGACTATAAATCATTTGAGAAATCCTTTTAGTGGCTGTAAGGAGTTATATAATTTGTATAATAGCGTGAATAAAATTCATTATTTTACATTGTTACCAATATTGTTGTGTTGTCTGTATAATATATCGACAAATATAATCTTTTCTTATTTAAATATAAAGCAAATTCCTACATAAAATCTTTAATGGGATGATAGCAAGACTGAAAACTTAGAAGGCGCTGTGATAACAATAGAGTACATTTTATTTTATTTATAAAATTGATAAAAACAAACAAACCCTGAAATTACTTAAGTTGGCTCGACGTTTTATATTGTTACGTTTTGAACGTAGCGGGTTCGGATTGAATGGACTTTATTTGAGGACAGCACAAACAAATTTATTTACAGCTATTTACAGGATGACTTGACAAAGTAAAACTTCAGATAAACACAATCCAGCAGTGAACAGGCACTTACAGCGTAAATGCAAGCCTTACGCATAATAAACACAGACTGCAAAACAGCTATCGTATAGCACAGCAAACAGTAAGTCACAGCGAGCTCAATAATAAAACGTTAAGCTAACACAGCTCACTAATAACAAGCGAGAATCCGCTAGTCCAGCGAAACGCTTCTCTTCCGAGAGGGAAAAAAAACTCAACTCCTGCTACTCGTCCCTTATATAGCCGAGGAAGCGCGTGTCCCGAAACACGCGGAACTTCTCAAAACACCGCGCGTGATCCAGCGGCTACTAGACTATTCCCCCCCCCCCCCCACCTCCATCTTTGGTGTGTTTTCGCGGCGCTCACCCGCTTGTAACAATAGTATTGCCTTTTCTTCATTTACTAGGCTCAAAAAATGAATTTAATTGCCATGATTTTAGTTTCACATGTTATGCCATGATTGTTTTTTAATGTTTCTAACATTAATAAATATCTGCTTAAGTCTCTAGGAATGTTATCAAATAAAGAATGATGCATCCTTCCAACTTTATATGAGAGCCTAAACCATTTATGATAATTTAATATTATAATTCCATAATGCAATCATAAAAGCAAAGCAAAAATGAAATCAATAAGTATTCAAGTTGGAATTGATAAAAATCAATAATATGAACTACAATAAACTTTCACCAAAAGATATGTGAATCTCGTTTTCAATTACCTTTCCCCGTTTCCATCAGATTTTATCTCGAGACCGTCTCGTTATACGGTAAGTGTTCTTTTTCGACAGACGAATTACTTTGCGAATTGAAAGCTATGTGAATTTTATCTCCGAGTCTTTCCCTATCAAAAAATGAAAGATTTGTAACTGGAATTTTATTTTGTGGCAAGTCATAGCACCGTATATGATAATGTGTGACAAAATATTAAATACTGTAAAGATTTTAATACGCAAACTTGACACCTTCTAGAAAGTTCTTGTAAACAAAGAACATATCAGGTGTAAGGTCACTAAAATAATAAAGCTAGTGAAATTTTTACGCCAATTTGAAGTTTTAAAATATTTTATTGAACCAATCCTGAATATCAAGTTATGCATAAAAGATTTATTAAAAGCAAACACAACCAATATTTCAGGTTCTATTTAGTATTAACTAAAAAAATGAAGAAAAAAAGTACATCTGAACAACATGAAAGTTTGAAAAGAACGGTGAATAATCGTTTTTATGGTTTGATCGATCACTTTTCTAATAAGATCACTTTTCTTCTAGAGTGTCTCAGCAAGGGCAGATAAACGTTGCACAACCAAATTCGTTGTTTGAAAGACATAAAAACTGCCCTGAGAACTATACCTCTGCGAGAAAAATACGAGAGAAAGTGTATGACGTCATATCCGGTTTACGAAAAAAATCTTTATTCGGCCGCTGGATTGGGCGTTGGGATCCTGTTTCATGGCCACCACGATCTCCAGATCTGACTCCATCAGATTTCTTCTTATGGGGCCACGTAAAGGAATCGATTTACCGAGACCCAGCTACTTCAGAAATGGACTTAGTCCATTCGTCTCTACCGTGCGTTTACTTTTGTGGACACTACAATGCTAGAACGTGTACAGTCAACCATTGCATTGCACGATGAGCGCACACAGGCCTCCGTTACGGGGACATTTCAAACATCTTCCTTTCTAAAGTTATGCAGGGACTGATGTTCATGTTTCAAATAAAGATGGTTTTTTCACCCCGTAAATTGTATATGACGTCATACATTTTCTCGCGTTCTTTTCTCGAAAAGTATGGGTCGTAGTGGTACAGTTCTTTGGGCAATTTTTATGTATTCCAAGCACTTGTTGGGGTGAGTGGGTGTGGGGTATGCATCCTTAAGAGAAGTTATTTTAGAATATAAAAAGCTGTATTAAATACTGAGTTTAATAGGTTAAAAAGTTATTGGTATTAAGGAATTTATTGAATTGTATTTCTAGGGTGTCTAGTTTTAGAGTTGGGAGGATATTTCGGGATGTTTTTAATAGCTTCATTATTGATTTTATCCATATTTAAAAAAATTTAATTGAGAGTTTTTTTATGAATTTTTTTTGAGAGGGGGGGGTAATCAAGTGATTTATACATATTTTCACTTGTCATATACCATTTTATGTCACTGATCTTTCTTTAAAAAATTCGTTTGTAGTCGTTCTATTGATTTTAGGAGCATATCCCCACACCGCGCAGACATAAGTAATTACTGGCAGCAAATAGGTGGTCTAAATAAGCATTTTATTTTTCTTAGTCATTTTGGAGTCTTGAGAGATTAAGGGGAAGAATTTGCGAGTTAGGTCTCGAAACTTTTTAATTAAGTAGTTAAAATGGGGTGTCCAAGTTAATTTCATATCTAAAATTACACCCGAGTATTTACTTACACCACGGGATAATTTGGTTTTTAATTTTAAGGGGCAGGATTTTATAGAGTTATATCTAGAAAAGTAGATGGCTTCAATTTTAGAGGCATTTATTTCTATTTTCCATTTCGAGAATCAGTCTTCAAGAGACTTGATGTGTCTGTTAAGTGCTATGGTGGTGTAGTTGGGATTTTTGTTTCGCGCTATTATTGCCGTATCATCAGCGTACATGCATATCATTGTATTGAACTGTTTAGAGATATCATTAATAAAGATTGAGAAAGCATCGGCCTCAGCTTAGATCCCTGAGGGACATCTGCTAAACTGTTAGTGTCTGAATAAACATTATTCAGTTTAATCCTGAAAGATCAGTTGATGAGGTACTATATAACAATTTTGATTAGGTGTGAGGGGATGTTGTAGTTAAGTAACTTGTAAATGAGGCCTTCAATCTAAACTCTTTCAAAAGCTTTCTGGATGTCTAAGAAGACTGCTGCCGTTTTCTGTTTCTTTTCAAATCCTTCTTCTTTGTATTCTATTACTCTTAGCAATTAATGGGTTGTGGAGAGATCCTTGCAAAAAAAAAAAAAAAAAAAAAAAAAACTGCCTCCCCTCTTTAAGCCGCGCTTTTAAATAGTGTCCCTCTAAAGTGGGCGGGGCAAACGTAGAAATCTTCTATTCGTTCCCGACGAGTCTAGAAATGTCTCCACCATTCTCTAATAACAAATCTTCATTTCTTAGCTTCTACTACACATTTTACGGTATATTAAAAACCGTTAGCGACCTCATTACGTCGCCAAGGCACCTATATCGTCCAATTGGTAAAATATGGCGATCTTCTGTTGTACATCCCCTTAAAATGGTCTTTTCTCGCTGGCGTTCGATTCCGTTACAAATAATTTTATACAATTAAGCTATTTAAAATATTTATACATTTCCTAAATATTTACATTATTTACATCTAATTTACACAAAATTCATAACAATCTTTTAGGAAAGGTGACTTAATTGTGATATGAGCACGGGATATATCTTTGTAGCTTTTCTCAATAAATCCTACATTGGGGCAGTAATTTGCAAAAAAAGTGAGTAAATAAATTTTTTTTATAGATGTGCTACTCGGATAGAACCGAAAAATAAAAGTCAATTCAACAATACCTTCGGACAATGATGACCACTATAGAAATGATAACTGCTAAAAAGACGAATCCTCCAAAAATACCAAGAGCAATGATGCCACCTAGGTTAGACGAAATTATTCGATTGTTATTACTTAAAAATGAGCGGAATTCTCTTTTGATATTAAGAAACAAATTACAAAAATATACTTACCCATATTTAATCTTGCAGCAATGGATGCTCGGTTTCTCTTATGCTTACCTTCTATTCTGGCGTTGTAAAGCTTCTGTTTGTCAACTGCAAAGAAAAGAATATAATTAATTTTTTTTGTGTTGTTGATTAATGTCCAGCAAACCCTCTTTAGTTGCTAAATATTTTCCTTTTTCTTTCGCTTCATTTTTTTAATGGATGTGGCAACTTCTACCAAAATTTGACAATTCATCTGATTTCAAAAGACCTTGTAAAAAATTACTTTTCAAGGTCAGTAAATTTCATTCTGTATTGATTTAAGTTAAAGAACGAGGAGCAAATTAATTAAAGGTGCGACTGCATTGACCATCACCCCCTTGGCGCACTTTTCAAAATCGTCAATTCGCCAAGTTCTTGCGTCTTGTCTCCTGGAGTAAGATATCCTCCAACGACAAAATCGGGTTGCCATATTTGGCACTAAATCTCCTTGGCAGAAAGGGGGTGATGTCCTCTTAGGATCAACCTTATTAAACTCTGCTATAGTAAAAGAAAGAAGAAGAAGGGAAACAAATGACGTTTCTGTAACAATTTGGCGAGTAAAAGGTAAAGCTGTGTAACTATGAATAAATTTAAATGCTCTCTTCTCTTTTAATTAATTCTGGTTTTAAATATTTCAATTTTGAAAAAGTGATCCTCTCATTATCACCCGGTGCGACCGGAGAGAACGTCACCCCCTTTTCACCAAGGATATTTGGCACCAAATATGGCAACCCGATGTTGTCGTAGGAGAATATCTTTCTACGGGAGATAAGACGTAAGAGCGCCGCGAGTTGGCGATTTTGAAAAGTGCGCCCGGGGGGGGGTGATGTTCTCTCCGGATCAACCTATCATCCTTTCGTATTTTGTAATGAAAATATAGCAATTAAAAGAACACTTACGCTCACAGGTGGGAGGTTTGGAGGTCCAAAATCCCGTGGAATCGCACGAAATGACGGCCTCTCCGATCATCTTGAAGTTATTTTCGCATTCGTATTCCGCCGTCGTTCCAGGAACTGTGGTGTTGACGGTCACTGTCACGTTGCCATGCGCAATGACAGGGGGATTGTGGCACAGCAGAGCTGAAATAGGAAGTAAAAAGATGATAAGCGCTTATTGTTGCTCTTATTGATGCCTGCCTATTACCATAAGGTAATCTATATAACTGATTTTGATCTTTTCATAACAGGTAGTTGATGCATTAATTGAAATTTTGTTTATCATGTCAAAACATGATATTGTTTTGGGAATTAGGTTTTCTGGCGTCAACAAAAATGCGTTAGCGAAAAATTGAAATTTTATTATCTGCACGAGCATCTTTAAAAAAATCAGCTTTTAATAACGCGTTGCCATCGCTTTTATAAAAGCTCTGATTTTAAAAAATAAGTTAATGACTACAGCAAATAAAACCGAGAAAAAGGTCATTTTCAGCACGTGGTTATATGAAATGAAATAAATAGGAAATGGGATATTTTTGGAAATCATAAATGCGAGACAAAGTGTTTTTGGGATCGTTTGCAATACTAAAGAGACTCATGCGATAAAACAATTAAAATGAATAAAGATATAATTTAATATGCACGAGCACGCGGTGCTTGGTCGTTCAAGAAATGGTGTTCTCACATGATACATCGTAATATGCATAGCATATTTCATTTTAATTTTTTTTATGTATAGGTTCGTATGATTATTGTGCTAGCGAAAGCTAAAAATGCCATGCCTGTTGTACAACTAATGATACATTTTCGTTGGCCAGGCAGCAGCGAAAAATCGCCAAAGAAATTTGGCGGAATTCTGCATTACTTGGCGATGCCTCGCTTTAAAATCAGTGTAAGGAATTTGGCGAAAATCTACATTATTTGGTGATTTTTCGCTGCCCTCCCGGCTAACGGAAAAGTACCCAACTAATAAATTTTCGCTTTTAAACTTGATTGTTTAACAGGGTGTCCGCTACAATTTGAAGCTACTTTCGGTTCTAACAGGTATTGTATAAAGGGTTGCGCTGCATAGATGGCATAAACTGTTGAAAGCCAGATGGTAAAAGGTCTGCTGGTCAACAGCGAGGTGCAACCGAAGGTTGGCGAGAGTGCCTGTGTGTTTTCAGCAGCCAATAAGAAGAGCTGCTCCGATGGTGTATAAAATGTTAGAGACAAAGTGAGTTAGAAGAATTTATGATACTGGATTTTCTGTTGAATTGGCGGGTTTATTAGAATGAATCTAAATGCCGATGAGTGGGAGCTATTCCATAAATGCATTAATCGGGATTCATTTCTTCTTTATTAGTTGATTACTGTCTCGATAAGAGCGGAGAATTATTTAAATAAGTTCTTAATTTTTCCAAGAGCTTCTATTGTTTCTTTCTAAATCTTATAGGTTGGGGACATTATTTTCATTTGTGTCCACCCCTGTAATTTACATACAGTACTTACATATTATTATGTCCCCTGGACTTATTTTTGAATTTTAAGAGTATGTCGAGATGGCAAAGCTCCATTATACACGATGTAATCCTCTTAACCCATTCGCCGCCAAGCCTAAATTGTATGAGGTTATTCTCATTGCCATTTCTGTTTTGAGTGTTATTGTTTATCCAAGTTTTATTATTTCAAAATAAATATACATATTTTGTCATAAATAATCATTTACAGGTATAAAAATCAAACACGAGAGAACTCGTGGTTGATAATGGGAATAACCTCTTACAATTTAGGATTGACAGCGAATGGGTTAAATAAAGTAGAATTTTTGTAAAAACATATTTATTTGTAGTTTTTTTTTCTTCAAATTTTTACACTTGTTTATTTATGTTTGTGGCCATAAAAAGTTTGACAAGTTGTACGTTATAATATATTGAAAGTATCGCGAGTATATTCGTGCTGGCAATAAGTAACATCCTGCCAACCACGAGTATATTCGTGCTGGCAGTAGGTAACATCCTGCCAACCACGAGTATATTTGTGGTTGGCAGCGAAATGGGTTAACGATATATCTTCGTTACTTAACAATTAAATCTTTAAATGGGCTTATAATACTTACGTATCTTTTTGGCACTTAGTTTCATTTGTATGTCCTATTTAGTCACTATAATTATGACAAGTGAATTGATTGCTATGAAAGTACACTAAAATAATACCCCCTCCCCTCCACATGCACAAACACTCAAACAGACAAATGAAAGGGAATACAGATCTTGGCTTATTTGTTAAGAAGAGAAAGTACTTTTCCCATTTTAAAAGAATATTTGAATGACTTTTATCCCGAAATATAATGATTAAAAAGTTAAACATGATTAATTAAAGGAAATTTTTTTTCTGACCTTAAAAATAAATAGTGAATAAATAAAGTAATAATTAAAGCACGACATATATTCGATTCTGAGATTCAATTACACATTTTACAAGCTGTGTATACTTTTTTTATCTATATAATGAACAAGAAACAATTAAAAAATAGAGCAATAAATCGATTGTTTTAAATAAATTTTAACTTCGTGGAATAAAATCATAATGGACTTCGAGATTATCCTTAGCCCATTACGATTGGAGTAGTGATAGACTCGAAGCAGATGATTAGAGTGTCATTGACCCGAATGATTCATCATGTACGTTGGCTTAGCGCATCTCCTAACTTTTTTGTTTTCTCTGATATCTAATTAAATTAGACTTTCTAATTAGAGATAAATGGACCCACTTACTTAACTAAGAGTAAATACAAGAGTATATGAGATTTCTATGGATTAATTTTTGTATAGAATTATAGAGTCATAAGAGGATTTAATGTTAGACTATAAATTTGAAAAAAATATATTTAATGTTTGTATGATGCAGAGGAAACATTTAAGGCGTTGAATATATAGGAGCCAAAAGGTATTTTCAATACTACAGCGTTGAATTTTGAAGAGGAAAATATCGTTCAGCTGTTATCTTCGCCATCTGATTACAGTTCAGAATTTACAAAGTCTGCCTCAAAATTGTTCTCAAGTAACATCAAAACGACGTAACCCGAATGTCAACCAATCATATTTTCTGTATAGTAAGATGACATTAAGTGATTTATAATTATAACAATTTAATATAAAATTGAAGTGGAATCCATGCACATTTCGCGTATCACATGAAATTTCTATTGAGTAATTACGTCAAACCCTTTCCGAAATAGAAGGTGCCATATCATTAATTTATACTGAAGACTACACAGTTAAGGGATTAAAATGCCTCATCAGGAAAAAAGATTATTGGAATAGGTGAATAAAGTGTAAGACAAAAATTGAATTATTGTTGAA
Source organism: Argiope argentata (assembly GCA_026289955.1). Lineage (NCBI taxonomy): Eukaryota > Metazoa > Arthropoda > Arachnida > Araneae > Araneidae > Argiope > Argiope argentata. The sequence goes on along the minus strand of JAOUZG010044037.1, from coordinate 4,807,476 downwards.
AAAGAATTTGATCGTTCATATTATTTAAAGACACATGCAGAGGGTGAAATTTTAGCATCTAGATATTTTTCATCAGTATTATCTCTCGTCATTTGATCAAAGGTTAAAGTTACTAATTTTTCCCCAGATTATCCTTGTGTTACTTTCAAACAGGAAAACTAAATTAAATTAACCATTAATATAACTAAATCAAACAGTTGTTATCAAAATATTTTCTTTTTCAGTTTATTAATTGATCACTTCACAAATTACTTTCTCTCATGTTTTGAGTCTTAACCCTTTCGGCCCTCCAGGTGGCATTTTCCACCGCGGTATTTTAAGTTCATTTTCGCTTCTTTTCAAACCTGATGGTACCATGGATTCCTGGTTCCTATACCGGTGATGAAAATGATATGAAATTAAATGTGGATGTTTTCTTGGTGACCCTTATTACTAATTTCCATCAATTTTTTTCCATTCCCCATTTTAAAAATTCAGAGCTAAAAGGGCTAAAACACAATGTGTCATTCGATGAAATATGTTTTTTTTTAAAATAAAATACTGTTGTTATTAAGGTTAAGAGTTAGGATTAATGCCAAATTTATCGACAAGCACGACAAAATCATGCTATAAGCAATTCATGTTCATAATCGGTAATTAAAAATTAAAATTCACAATTGTAATTCAGTAGTTGATATTGCCAGGAAAAGAAAAAAATATATAATTTTTTAAAAAAATCCAGGCGTTGTCCAATTTTTGCACAAAAGTTTCATACAAGAATTGGGTTTTCATTTCCCTTTCTCATATTATCATATTAAAGGAGATGTGCCGGCTTTCTGGCACAGAGGTAGCGCGTCTTCCTCGTATTCTGGGAATCCCTGGTTCGAGTCCCGGTTCGGGCATGGTTGTTCTCCTATGTGCTGTCTGTGAGATGTGTGAATGTGACCCCCTGTAAAAAGTGGCTATGCTAGCAAATGTAGTGAGCGTGTAGCTAAGTTGTTCTCTTGACCCTAGTTGGCGCTACTTCAAAAACAAGAGACGCTTCTTTCAGCTTAAATCTGTTGCTGTATCAGCAGGGAGCTTGCCCATGCCAAGTGCCATAAGAAACAACAAACAACAACAAAGGAGATGTGAACTTTCTTAATTGAAATAGCTCATATAAAATGAATATCCAATCGCTAAGGTCATGATTATTATTTGGAAATGCAAACATTTTTATTTAGATGCAACTCTCACAATTCTTCACCTTAACACAAAATACCATTTGTTGCCTTATCCTTCAGCCTTATACGATGACAAACTTTTAGCCGTGTTTGGAAGATGGGCAGAATTTAGTCGTTTTAGGAAAGTAATATCTAATAGTACTTGAAGTATTATCTAATTACTAGCAGTACCTGCAAAGCGTTGCCCATGACATAGCATCCAAGAAGAAAAATCAGCTTTAAACTTAAACCTAGCCTCCAACCGATATGACACGGGCATGTTACACAACATCAAACAAACATAAAAAATATATTTAAAAAACATTTAAAATAGCTACAAAATAATTTTTTATAGCACACATTCAGAAATATTTAGATGGTTAAAAAGGTAAAACTATGATTTTATATTTTATAGTTCCATTTTATATTTTTAACTTTTGGTAAAAATATGATGAGTCCATCAGACGACCATTTCGCTCCTCTGGAGATTCATTCTGTCTATGTCATTCAATTGCAGTGCGATTTAAAGAAAGACGGCTATTTCGCTCATCAAAACACTCTCCTTCCCTTAAGTGTGGGCATTACTTCTCTGATATTCGCTAATCTGACGTTTCTTCCCTCTTCCGGTCAAGGTTGAATTTCCTTTTTTTTGGGGGGGGGGGGGTCCTCATAGTGAATTTTGAATCGCTGTTTAAAATCAGACGTAAACAAAGAAATGTATCACCTATGCATATAACAGTTCTTGCTATTCACACATGGGCACTTTCAGGTTTTTGAGCAAGCGCGGATAAGTGCAAAGTTAAAATCGTAATTATAAAACTGCTTTTTTATATTTTTATATGGCTTCAATGTGCTAAAACCTTCCCCAATAAACATTCTTCGAAATGGTATAAAAATCTCCAATATCCGTAAACCATTTCTCGAATTTTTGTGGTTCACAGACGCTTTCAGGAGACTTCATTTGGTACTATGTATAGATGTTTATGAATAAAATTCTTTATAATTTTTATCATCCTTAAATCAGGCTTTGCTGTATGTAAAATGCTGTAAGCGGAACTATGTACTTACGATCGCATCGGGGTGGTGGTCCATCCCATTTTCTGTCCGCGTCACACATCAATTCCGCCTGTCCCACCAGCACGTAAGAATCCAAGCAGAAGTACTGGACAATGCTCTGGAAGTGCTTGGTGCCGTTTACTAAGGAGTAGCCGCCGTTGGGTATGTTGGCCGGAAAGCCGCATTCCAGGTCTGCAAATATTAAAAATGTCATATGATCATTTGGTTTCCATTCAAATTACTCTAGAAACGAAGTGAAATAAGTAAAGGATTTTCATAAAACGTTATATCTTAGCCAATAATAAAGATGAGAAAGAGTGTATCCGTGTTCGAGATCAACAAAACGGTCCGTTAGTTACTAAATTTGGCAAAAATATACTTTGAAATGTGGGAAAGTGTATGTATCTGTCAAATACATCCGTATATATCATAAACATTCATGAATAATATAGCTTAAAAATAAAATAATATAAATATATAAGCGAAATTTAAAAATGCACGAATAAAACCACAATAAATTTCTTAATTCTTAGGAAGATAGCAAAAAAAGAATTTTCTCTTACATATAGCATAATCTCGCTATTGAAAAATGAAAGAATCACGCCTTTGTCAAATAAAGTGCGGCTAACGAAATGTTAAGTGCTTGATTTCCCCCACCCCCCATTGTTGGAAAGATGAATTCTGTTTCACCCTTTACCGCATATGCGCCCAAATATGGTATTGCAGTTTTGATTCAATTTTATTTTCAAATTAAGTATTATAAAATAATTCAAACTATTTTAATGCATCAGATATATATTTAGCAATAATAAAACGCAAAAAAATTAGTGTATGATTTTTTGACATTTCGAAATAACCTCACTTTTGTGCAAGTGGGTGAAAAAGCAGAATTAAAGTGCGAGTGATTCATTTTCAAAAAAAAAAAAAAACGATAACAAAGCAAAATGTAAGTACTTTTTGACAAAAAAATATTTTCAGGGAGTCAATATATTCATCTTTCTAGACAGATACCAATTTTTCCGCCTTTCAACTGTAATGGTTTTTTATCTCAGTGCATACGAGCCCATATGTGGCTCCGTAAAATAATAATAATAATAAAAATAAAGCACCCAAAATATAAAACTTGCTTCATTATTTTTCTTTTAATACGTCTTACTGATAATTAAATAAAGTTATTTCCACTGAGAAACAATTTTTTAACACTTTATTTATTCATGCAGTAAAGGGTTATTATCTGAGTATGTATAAAGGAATAACAAATCAGATTTCTACAACAAAATTATAACATAGATAAATCAGACAATGTTTTTATTAACATCTCTTAGACCTGATTTCCATTAGAAAGGTTAATGTTTCCAATAAGTGAACATAAGTAAGGTTGTTATATTAACGTGACTTTAATGTCTGCCATAATGCAATGATTAGAAAGTTTTCTTGCAAGAATAATGAAAGTCAAGCTATGCATTAGGGATATTACTGAAAGTAAACACATTCGAATTCGTAACAAATGCAAGGTTTAGTTTATGATTCCAATCTTTAATAGTCACTAAATATCTATGTAATTCGAATTCGTATCAATGTCAAATCAATGAATGTCCGTAATCCGCAGGGCCCGACTTAGCCTAGTTGGGGCCCTGGTGCAAAAACTTCTTTAGCCCCCCCCCCCCACCACTTCACTACTTTGGTAATGAAGAACATTCATTAAAAAGGGAAACATAAAATAAAATTTCTATTCGATTTGGGGGCCCCCAATTATGTGGGGACCCTGGGTAATTGCCCCATATGCCCCTGCTTTAGTCAAACCCTGGTAATCCGAATTTGTAAAAGTCAATAATTGTTTTCCGCTAAAACGAATTTTTATGGTGTTTTCTATATGCTTCGAATCCACCATGAATCTTTATAGAAAAGAAAGATTGTGAAAACTTGACCAGGAAGAATTCGAATCCACTTTTCAACTTACACGAACATTTCGGAGCAAATTCACTGTAGAAACCCGTTGGCTGGCAGGTCCTGGTGGGGGGTCCGAGAAGCAGATGACCAGGGTTGCACTGGTACTCGATGGTAGAGCCCACGGTACTCGCTCTTATGAGTAGAGTGGAATTTACGGGTCTCTCTGGCTTGCTGCACGTCACCGGTCCTGTAAGGATTTTTTTTCTAATATTGGATTTTTTTTTCTTTTTGAGAAACAAGTTCAGAAAATATATTACAAATATTAAACCTTTAATTGGTAAACGATGAAACAAAGTAGTAAAAACTTTTTTTTAGTGCATACGTTACAGTTAAAGTATAAAATCCGTTATTTTATAGAATATCTAGTTATTCTATGAAATAACTGATCGTGTCCGTCAAAGTGTTGTGGTGATTGCTACACATATAAGCCAGATAACATCCCTCGGACCGGAGTGCACTTTTGGCCCAACGGATAAGTTACTCGGCTACTAACCTTAAGATTGGGAGTTCGGGCCTAGCGCATTCGCTATACACCCTAGAGTGTGAAACTCTCTTGTATTTCATGGTTTAACTAGTAATTTCTTAGAATAACAATTTGCAGCACGTCAAAGTGTAAAATAATCTATATCATATGCTAGATGTTCAAAGAAAAAGAGAAAAGTCTAAAAAAATGTTTAGAAATTCAACCGAAAAAGATGAAATTAATGTCGGATAAATCTCATTCTGAAGCCTCTGTGGGATTTACCGTCCGTACCCTAGTGCCTGAAGTTGACAGAGGAAAAAGTGATGCCAAATCTGTTTTAGCCATCATCATAAAAATAACCGACGAAGGATTTTTCCAACTGGGCACAAGAAACGGCCACATAAAACAATTATATTCCCGATCCCAGTTGTGCGAACAAAAATTATTTAAAATCGAAGAAGTACCGGATGTAGAAATATCGCTCCGATCGGTTGCTACAGCTCAAAGTTTAGGTACTGGTCAGGGATTAAAAAAATGTTCGTGTAAAACCCAGTTGTGTCACCAAAAAATGTTTTTATTTCAGAAATAATGTTCTTTGTAATTCCAAGTGCCATTTCAGTAATCCTTGTTGTAACAAATGATTTTATGGTACGTTTCCATAAATACCATTTATACGCTGCATAAATTAGATAAATTGCTTCTTTTTCCTTTTAATTGTCTATCATTAGTTTATTCATAGAATACCTAGTTATTTCATAGAATAACTAGTTAAAATGTCATATTAATAACATATTACAAACTTTAACGGATATGATCAATTATTTCATGAAATAACTAGGTATTCTGTAAAATAACTGCATTATATAATTTAACGGTAACACACACACACACACACAAATATTTATACATATATCTATATATATATATATATATATATATATATATATATATATATATATAATGTTCTTAGAAATTCTCAACTGTACAATTTCTAGAAATATATTTTTATTTATTTATTTTAATTATTAGCAGATATCGGTGTACGAATGCCAATTCACAACATTCATGTTAAGAATTGGGAGTGGTAGATATTCTCTAACAATTTTCGAAATTCTGCATTCTATTTTTTTTTTTTTCATATTTCTAGTATAGCTTGGTTTTTTATTTTTTTATATTTAATTGCTATATATAAATTGCAGCATGCAATATATAATTAAAAGCAAATTCTGCAAATAGAATAGAAAATATACCATGTACCGATGTTTCAGTTTTGAATCTCCTTTAGATTTTTTTTTTAGTTCATGTGATTTTTTTTTACATATCAGAAATTTATTCAGTATTTACAGGTGTTTTGTGACATATCACTTACTATGTTCACAGATGTAATTCATCTCATTAACGCACTCGGTGTCCGACCACAGCCATCCATTTTTGCCATCAAATTTGGAACAGTTGCCTTCTTTAGGCGGTTGACTCCAAAACGAAATGGTTACGTCCTTACCTAAAGAAAGCAATCGTAATCATTTGCAAGAGACCAACTTTTATTTAAACAAGATTATAAAAGAAAAAGATATAAAGGTTAATTTACTAGATTGCTTGTATTTCAAATATTTTAAAAATAAGTAATTAGTTAAAAATATAAAAAAAATCTTTCACTAAATTGGGTAATAGTTTTGAAATGATTAGCTCATTAGTTAGATCCAAATTAGAAATAAATAACTATTAAATTCAAAAGCAAAAGTCAATTAATCAATCAAGTCTCTCTCAAACAGGGATTCAAATTAGAGAATTTTTTTCTGTGAAGGATCTGACTTTCATTCAAATATTTGTCCCCCGTGAATCAAAAATCTCAAGAAATTAAATTTTTTGACGGCAATAATTATTTAATATAATAAAGTAATGACAATAAATTACACAATAATAATAAGCTAAATATTATTTCAAAATTCAAATTTAAATAAGACTACAGTCAAACTGAACATTTAATGCTTTTCTCAAAAATTATGACAATATAGTTTTAATATGAAAAGATTTATCTATTTTCCAAACCTATATTCTAATATTTTCCCAACTAAAAAAAATGCTTCCTGTTTTTTTTTCTTTTTTTAACTCAATAGATGGCGCTGAAAACGTTCAATTTATTTCATTTGATGACGATGCATTTGTAGGCGTTTACAGCTTTAAGGGCGGGAAAGCTGAATTTAGTTTGAAATATTGTCTTCAGTGACAAGTTTAATTTTCTTTAAAAAAATCTTTTGGATTGTTTTCACAACCAACGGGTATGTTCTTGGCTTCTATATTTTATTGATGCTTTTTTTAGTTTGATAATGGTCATGTGGTGGTTTGGTTAGATTCAATTTTACAATGATCTAGTTTAAATATGATCTGAGAAATAATATTTTGCTTATTATTATCGTGTTATTTTATTATCATTGCTTTATTGTTATTAATAATTGCTTTCAAAAATCTTAATTTTGGGAGAGTTTTTGGGTTGTAAGGGGTCAACATTTGGATGAATAGGAGATCCCTCACATTAAAAAATCCCAGCCTGGGGGTGACTCTTGACAATATCTTCAGTCCACATTCTTCATTTTCTTCTATTTAATTCATTTGTGTTTTGAAATTTAATATTTATTTATTTCTAATTTGGATAAGTTCCTTTTTGTGTTTTAAATGTATCAACATTAGCGCGCTCTAAATACAATGTATCTTTCGTTTAATAATTTTACTCGGAAAATATTTACTTTTAAATGAGTTTCACAAAAAAAAGCTTTATTTTTTGGCTGATAATTTCGTATTTGGTAGATATACTTTGCAAGATGATTCTGACTGAAACTTTTTTCATCCCTGCCTTTATTTAACCACTTGACATACGAATTATTTAACTTTCTAATTAGATAACTCATCCTATTTTGGTAATTTATTGTTAATTTGATTTTTTAAAAATAATATTTGGAGCATTTGGGATACCAAATCGTTTCATATTGATTTTTTTCGTATTACATACTTAATTATGTGGCTTAATTGCAGACTTGAAAATAAAAATTCAGTAATTCGATGCGCGTGTCAGACACGTCATTGTATGCGAAGGGGTTAATAAAAGCATTTAAAGTAATTATTTTTCAAAGCAATTTTATACAATTTTTGAATTTAACCCTAGATACAAGGAATACAATAATCTAGTGAAACGTTGATATTTGCGCTTATTTGCTGATAACTGTTCAACTAGATTTTCACTACTTGAAAATAGAAATTTAGGCTCTAGTAATATTGAGTAAAATATTAATAAAATGCTCATAGAGAATCGTTCTCTGATCGTAAATTGAATGCAATTTTGGAACAGCTTCAGAAAAGTTCTCAGTAGTCAGTGATGCAGCGATTATAAGAACATATTAATGGGGGGGTGTTCCATTATAAAATATTAATACGTTTATATTGCTTTTTAATACTAAATATGATGAAGGTATAACAAGGATATCACAATTCAGATGCCAATTATTGTCGCTGTGTCACTGATTACTCCTGAAGCATGAAAAAATCATATCCTGCTGCCACGCACCCTTGATACAACACAGGTGGTGGCATAATCTCAAGTTTCTATATTGTTGGTTTGAAAACTCGATATATGGATCGGACAAAACTCCATTATAACTATTCTTTCGTGCACGTTACATCTGTGAATATAAGTCAAATGCCTACATGCTGGGTTGTGGAATTTGGGGCAGAGGAATATTAGCTCGAGTATCGTCTGGTCAACAGACCACGGTTCCAAAAATTACAATATTTCCATCAAAATCGTCAATCTTCTTCAAAATGACACGTCAGTCTAACGAAACAAACTTCTCAAAACTTTGAGTACACCTTGGTAAATAACTTGTTTAATTTTAAAGAGAAAATTCATGTAAATACAAATTACTTTCTATTGTGGTTCGCATCAACTCGCGAGAGAATAAAGAATCATATACTATACTTGTAGGATACTCCACAGAGCTATTTTATTTAACCATCATCTGCCTTCGTATTAGTTTCGTCAACACCCGATGTAATTCAAAGCAAGAGTTGTAAAAGGTTAGATCATTTCCCAGAGGACGATACTTTTACTTAGTACAACATTCGAGAACAACGCCATCTATCGAGCTTTTGATAAACTGCCCCAATTAATATTGAGCCAGAGGCCCGAATAACATCTGTAAAAGTAAGACGTCTGTCCATGCGTTAGTGGTTCCTCCTCGCAAAGCAATACAGCTATGCGGTAATATGTTTTCAGTCATAATGTTTTCCTACTTCTAACGTCCTCCTGGAGGAAATAATCAAACTTTCTGTTTATCTAATATCTCCATGTTTTAATTCTTTTTAATATTTCCCTGTAAATACTCCCCATGTAAATATTCCCCTTTAACTCTAAATAAATTCTCTTATTTTTTTAAGAAGTATCTTCATCCTTCGTCTGCATTATTTTAATCTTGATTTAGAAACTAACCCATAAATATTTTAAAAAAACCCTAGACACCACGCCACTAACCCCCCCCATCTGAAGAGTCTAACGTTTTATGAGATTTGGTAAGACTCCCACATACATAACATTTAATTTTCAGAAAACAATAGAATTTTCAACATGGATTTATCTAACATAGATGATATTGGACGGATACATCAACATACAGGATATAGTGCTGCATTTAGTAGAAGTGATAACAGAATAAATCCTATATTCAATTCCTTACCGTCGATCCATTTCCAATCTCTCGAATCGGGTTTTCTGATGACGCCGTTCCAGTAGTCCGAGCCCGGGTTCTTCCTGTGCCTTTTGTACAGCTCCCAGCTGAGGAACCCTTGCAGAGCGGGGCTGGTGTCGTGGATGAGACTGCCCCCTTGCAGGGCGCAGAACTTGGTGGCGCTGTCCAGGGTCCGCGGGTTGTTGCTGTAGAAGAGGTAACACTTCCCGTTGTAAGTGGCCACTGTGGCCGCTTCTTGGTCGAAATCGGGACACTGCTCCACGGGGACGACTGCAATTAAAATGCACTTGGAATATACATGGTATATTTTCTAGTTTAATTTTATGCATCATACTATTTTATGAGGATAAAGCAATCTCGATTATTTTAAAAGCCACCGAATGAACTAGTATTTTAAAAATGGTTCTAATTATCGAGGAAAAATCATAAATTCTTTTCCATGCTGTTGTTGTTACTAATGGCACTTCCCAGGGACAAGCCCCCCCCCGCTGATACAACAGCAACTTTAAACCGAAAAGAGCGTCTCCTGTTTTTGAAGCAGCGCCAACTAGGGCCAAGAGTACGACTTAGCTACACGGTCACCACATTCTCCGGCACAGCCCCTTTTTACAGGGGGGGGGGGCAGTCACACATCTCACAGACAGAACACAAAAGAACAACCATGCCCGAACCGGGACTCGAACCCGGAACTCCCTGAACACGAGGAAGAGGCGTTACCTCTGTGCCAGAAAGCCGGCATAAATTCTTTATTATACTTTCAATATATTTTCTATTTGTTATATAAATAGTCCTCGGTGTACCTAAAAAAGGGAAGGGAATAGTTTTTCACCTGGAGTTATTCTTTTTATACGACTGGACTCAAAATTTTAAATTCACAATTTTGATATCAAAACTGCATACTTTTATCCATGTTTGGATTTCTTTTTTTTAACCCAACTTAGAAGGAATGGATACAAAGGCACATATTTAATTCTTTTGATGAATTTTGTTAAAAATCTAAAACGCATTTACAGTTCTAAGGATAAAATTTTAAGCCAAAATTTTCATTTTGTTGTGTTTTAATCTAAGAAAAAATATACCCCAAAATACAACAATCTTTTTTATGGTTTTATTTCATTTTTTAGCATATTAGCCAATGGATGGGCTATCGGAATTCTTGATGTTAAGATTTTTTAAAAAATAAATTTGAACGAATTTCTCTAGTAAAAATTCATGCAGGTTTCAAGATTACGAGTAAAATTTCATTCTTTTAGATCATGATATGGCTTTTTTTTAATCTGGGAATTTTGGACAAATATTTTCTGAAATTTCGAAGTCAATTTTTAAAATATATATATACTTCTTAAGTTCTACAACCGAAAAATAGAAATTTCGATAAAATTGAGAGAGAGATTTAACTATAGGGAATTTGCTTCACGATTTCATGATTACAACTGTAGTTCTGTGTTAAATTTTATTTTTAATTGTATGGAAAAAGACGTACAAAATGCGCATTCGGAATTAGTATTTTGTTAATGGCGTTTCAGTAGTTAATCAACAAAGATATATCTCTTATAGACTATTTCGTAATTATTGTTTGCCAATATAATATGGTTAATAATACATATGCACATTTGGTGTGTATTTAATCCAAGGAAAGATGCTTTTTCTTATTTTCGCATACACACATATATAACACATGGACGATGCTCACACACCCACACACACACATATATATAAGGTAACACACAATATATGAGTGTACCTTACCTCTCCATTATTGGCAAATGCAGAAATTGCTGCCAATGGACAGCGAGCTTTGCCTTATTGCATCAGTTCCACACCAACATCCTGGTTGAAGTGTTGACAATAATGAATTTATACATATGGTTTAGAGCAGTGTTTCCAAACCTATTTTGTGCCATGCCCCACTTTAGCCTTTCTAAAGTTTTCACGCCTCCCCCCCCCTATGTAACATACATAATATTTAACATTCAAAAATTGATTTGTTCACTTAAGAAACATAAATGATGGATTCTTGGAATAAATCACTATGAAGTCGTTAACAAAACACAGTAAGTAAAATTTCAAAACATATAATGAAAAACTGAAATTCAAATTCCAAATAATTTTAATATTGGTTTTTATAATTAATTTGATTATATTTACTAATTAATATTTAAAAATAACTAATTATTATTTAAAAATTAGCTTTTTTTTTGTAAAATTTGGCACCGATATCTAGCATTTAAATGGCCCGGAGTGAGAGGGTTAAAGTTGTATCAAGTCCATTTTCAAACTGCCCCCCTGAGAGACGCCCAAGCCCCCTCCCCCTGTGGGGCGTGGGCCCTACGTTGGGAAACACTGGTTTAGAGCATACTGCGCCTCCTATATTCAGTATTAATTAATATTTATTATATGAATAACTATACAAAGAATAAAAAATACAAATTAAATGATTAAATAAAAACAAAAATTGCAAATAATAAAATTACATGACCAATATTTATTAGAGAGTAATCGAAAAAATTTCGAGGGGACACTTCTATTCGCTTTAAAATAAAACCTTTCTGTATGCGAATAATGATTCAAAAATGGGAACGTAGCTAAACGTTTCTGGGGTTTGCAACTTTGTAGATCAGTATCGAATTTTGGTCAATGGGAAGTTTTCTATCTATTTTACCAAGTGCAAGTGACTACGATAACCGAAGTCAGTTAGATGAGCTTAGTATAAAGTTTTATCACAATATTTACAAATTTGAACACCTTTCGAATCAAACACAACATCAAGTTAATTGTCAGCCTTTGTGTCTATTCATATGCATGTCAGTACTCAAAGACGTAAGCCAAATAAACGAATTAGATATAACCCATTGACTGCCAGACATATTTAGAGCGTCTTGTCCCGGGTGCCAAGGTTTTATTTTGAAGAATAAATAAAAGTTTACAAAATATAATTATATTAAGTTACTGATATAATATTGTAATAGCATTTACAGTAATTTTTATTGAAAAAAAAACACTACGAGATAACTCGTTGCTGGCGTCACTAAATAAAATTCCTTTGCTGGTTGCCACTTACGAGTTATCTCGTAATGTGTTTTTTTAAAATAAAAATTGCAGTAAATGCCATTACAATATTGCATCAGTAACTCATATATTAAATTTCAATTATCTTATATATACACATACATATGTTACATATCTCATCCTAGTATATTAATCCTAGTAATCTAATCGTCTAAGTTATAATTTTTATAATAAAAATTTGAAACTAATACGTTGTTTTATTCCATATAAATTTTTCATTCACCTTTTAAAAAATATTTTTAACTAAAATGGCCATTTGTAATTAATTTAAAATTGCAGCACTCGCTACGAGATATCTCGTAGCTGGCAGTCAATGGGATAAGCAATTTTTGTATCCTAATTATAATTCTGTATCAAATTTTGGACTTGATCTTTGTAAGAGAAGTGGCTCAACATGCACATTCTATTATCTTCATTACAGGGCAAAGTTAAAAATAAAACATGCCGCATACGGAAGAGTTGGAGTGGTAAGAGGAGGTACCCTCCTTAGTTACTTATGCAAATAGCCTATCCATGCTGTAGGGCCGTTATTAATCATCTCCTTCAAGGGGGTTTTGTAATTGCGCGGAGACGCGAACTCACCTTGATCCGTGTAAACGAATGCCTCGCAGATGGAGAGGGTGTAGGGTGCCGGCGTTTCAACGTGGACGCTGACGAAGGCCCCGGTCACAGTGGAGGTGCAGGGGAAGAACAATGGACGGCCTTCCTCTGCGAAATGAACAGAGATCAGGGAGTGTTTCATTAACAGAAAGCAGATGCAATTGAAAACAAGATATATAGAATACCTTTCGTTTAATTAAAATAATTGAAATTGCTATCATTTTATAGAATAGCTTTCGTTTGATTAAAATACAATTAATTAATAGTTTTCTTGCATCTTGATGTTAATTATTATGGTAAACATGCTTGATAATTTTGTACATGCTTATTATTAAATGAATAGCATGACTTTTTTGGTTCGCATTTACACGATTATTGCAACATAGCGGTTTTAAAATGAAATTTAAACTATTTTATAGTATAGTAGTATAAATTTATATTATAATACAATACATATAATATATATATCATATAATTTATGCCATGTTTTTATAATTTATATTATAAAATACATAATTTATATTTTATGTTTTAATATTTTTATGATTTAAACTATATATATTTTCTAATTTATAATATTATACTATAATACTAAATAAACTGTTTAAAAGAATAGTATAAATTTAAAATATTTATGCTATTTTTACAACAAATTAAAAATTATAAATAATGTAGAATTTTAAAGATTGATTTAATGAATAATTAAAGAAAACTTCAATTATTTATGCGCTCTATAAGATTACAACATGAAATAAGAATAGATATTCACTACTTTTCTTGCTCAGTGATATTTAATATAAAATTAATCACTATAAAGCACAGTTTTTTTAACACTGTAATTTCGAAGTCAGGCTTCCAAAAAAGATTTCAAGGAACAAAAAAAAACTATCAAAGGATTTTTTTTTCAGAACCATGTACAATTTTGAGAAAATGTTGTTGTTGTTGTGTCAAATGGCACCTGTCATGGACAAGCCCGCTGCTGAACCCAGCAGCAGATTTAAGCCGAATGAAGCGTCTCTTGTATTTGAGTAGCGCCAACTAGGGTCAAGAGTACGACTTTGCTACCCACTCACCACATTCGCTTGCACAACCCCTTTTTACAGGGGAGCACAATCACACATCTCACAGATAGCACACAGAATAACAACCATGCCCAAACCGGGACTCGAATCCGGGACCTCCAGAACACGAGGAAGACGCGCTACCTCTGGGCCAGCAAGCCGGAATGAGAGAATGTAATTTAAATAATCAACATAACCAGGAATATATAATTAAAACTTGGTAAATAACTCTTTTAAAATGGTTTTCTTTTTAATTAAAATAATTATTTTTTGATTTCTTTAAAATTTCTATTTTAACTTCGAAATCACGATCAAATTTTTCTGGAAAAAATCGAGTCCTGAACTTTCTTTTCTTACTGAAAGAGGTCATAAAGGGTAAATGTTTAAAAACTCTTGTCAATTATTCATTCCCCCACCTGATGAGACATTTAACTGCTTAATTTTTTTAAATAATTTATTTATTTAATTCAATTCAATCGCCAAATAATGTAGAATTCCTCCAAATTTCTTCGGCGATTTCTCTCTTTCGTCCGGCTGACGGAAAAGTACCCAAAATAGACGGAAAAAATGCGAATCAGAATAATTAGGAATTTGAAGATTTTATTTTAAAAATCTTATTTCAATCCAAATATGTAAATGTAACGCCTCATGTTTCCTTCCTTTTTATTCAAAAATATCTGCATCATCAAAATATGAATTTCTGACTCTTATTTATAAATTAAATCGACGGCTCTATTCTCAAGAAGAATTATACCGCTGCCATTTATTTCTCATAATTTATTTATTCTTTTACCTATTTTTCCGGTAAATCGGTTGCAGACGGGATTATTGCTGAGGTCAGGTCTACTGTTTCCCACTCTGACGATCACCGTCGCCGGAACGCCGTTGGCTGTAAAAGAAGAAGAAAGAAGTTCAATTCATAGTATCAGAAACCTATACATGCAATAAATAAAAGATGAATATAAAACTAAATTAAAATTTGGATGTTAAATATCAACATTTGAACTAACAGGAGAGTATAACATGAATTAAGGAAATTACCTTTTTTCAAGTTCCCTATATAATTCTTTTGTTGCTGCGTATTGTATATCTGGGTTCTAGATTTATCATTTCTAGAGCACTGATAATGCTCAGAGAACTGTTACAACTAACGCGTTTTTACCAACTTTTGGAAGTATTCAACACTTAAAATCAATAAAAATTTGCTACTATTTCAGATTTGATCTGTTTTAATTGTATTGGCATTTTAATAAGTAAATACTAAATAAGTCTGATGATAATGGCTAATTTGTATTGTTATAATGGGTGTGTCTGAAATTTGTAGGAATTCTTTTCTTGTTTAGGTGTTATATACAATGAAACTTTCCAGTACGTTGCTGATCACGAGGACTCATGCATAATCATGATATTACTTAAATTTTGCTGCTTTTGGAATTAATTATGAATAATTATTTATTAATCAATAAAAAAAAGCTTTTTGATTTGACTTCAGCTTTTAATTAAAATTTTTAAAATTAAGTCATCAATAATTTTTAATTAAAAAATAAAACTTCAGATTAAGATTTCAAATATTTTTCTTGCGTTTCTCACTCTAGATACAAAGATTATTTTTCATTTGGGGTTGAATAGTAAAAAAGGCATGCAGCTGTGAGATTCAAATAAAGGTAAATGAAGAAATATAATTTCCTTATTGTTAAATATCGAACAAAAATATTAGTATTATCGCCATGTCAGATGATAGTTCGCCAATTGTTGCAATCGTTCTTCTATATAAATTCTGATTTTGGTTCTTTATTATTCTTGTTCGTGTTTCATTTCGTTGTTGGTATCCTATGGTGAACGCTCTGTATTGAAAAGCATGGAATTGTTAATTAAATATTGTTGACTAGAAATTAATTATCGAATAAAAATAATAGCGAACAAAACTATTAATATTATTGCCATGTCGGGTAATAGTCCGTCAATTGTTGCAATCTTTCTTCTATATAAATTCTGATTTTTGTTCTTTATAATTTTTGTTCGTGTTTCATTTCGTTGTTGTTGCTCTATGGTGAGCGTTCTGTAATGAAAAGTATGGAATTGTTCATTAAATATTGTTGACTAGAAATTAATTTTGATCATTAAGAAAACAAACCAGCACTTGTCGAGAGTTTCTAGAAAAAAGTGATGCATACAGTCCATTTTGTATTCTATATGTATTGATTTATTTGCAAAACAATTCATTACTTAATTTTTATTTCTTAGTTATTAAGCTGCACATCTTATTTGTATTAAAATTTTAGATTCAGAACAAATTTTTATACAGCTGAAAAATGTTTAAAACTCCTTTTCTGCTGGCTATGTAAGAGGCTAAATTATATACCTGACAGTACCTTCTCTTGATAAACTGATGAACTGAGTAAATTCTTTTAATTATTACGTATCTTCAGATAAAAATAAACAGTACTGCTTTTCCTACTACATCTTTTCTTAACAAACTGGGGCCAAAATCAATACGTTTTGTTATTGTGCTTGCTTAATTGAGGAAACTTGTACTTTTTGAAAAGTTTTCACTTAATATTCAGAGATATATCGTCGTTCGTTATATTTCCCGTGAATAATGATTATACAGTTCAATATATTCTTCAAACAAAAATGAAATCTTCAGCAAATAATGAAATATTAAATATTATTTGTAAATTTTCATGTTTTAAATATTTGGACAGATAGTTTTCGAATATTTGTAGGAAAGGTGTCAAGGGGTTGCTAAGTTAATGTTAAAAAGTTAAAACGACAAGTTTAAGCAAACACTAAATTTATTTAGCCAAAACACGAATTAACACTAAACAAAATCACAACATTTAACTTATTTACAAAAGAGAAAAGATTTTACTTAAAAGATAGCAGAGCATTATTTCGATTAAATATGGGAACACCAATAGCTCTAATTTTAGGCCTAGTGCATCCGTTTAACGGAGAAAAAGTTAACCGAACCGCACCCTTTCACATTTTAAATGACGACCCCCGAAGAGGGAAGTTCATTACGTAGCAAAGCCGATACTCCGACGTCACTAACAGATGACGTATGAACTGAAATGATTGGTGTCTCCATCTTTTACAATAATTAAGAATTAATTAATTCGATATGTAGAGCTATATTTTCACCAGTTTCGAAAACATTTAAAATTAATTTATCTTGGTTAATTAGAGATTATTTAGAGTTCTCAATATCAATTCCTACATATATATATATATATACACATAAAACTGCAGATTTTTAAAGAAAATTTTCTAAGAAGACTAGTTAGAATTTTACAAACACAATCGATCTGGATAGCTATCAATTTATATGTTTTATAAATGTTTTATTTATTTAGAAATGAAGGTAGAATTCGGTAAATTATTTATAAATCTCTTTTGGAAGTTCATAAAATAGAATTGAAATCTATTGCAATCCTTATAGTAACCTTAGGTTCGCAAGCACAGATTTATTAACAAAAATTATCCTCTTACCGCAGCAAGATCGTCCAAAGTCCACTCTCACCAGCTGCACCAAAAACGGTTCCAAGAGGTTGACGTACCACCAGGGTGCGTCTTCGACTTCGGTGAGGCTGCAGGTGTCGGCTCCGTACGTGCGACTCGTGGTTCCGTCCACCGCCTTCTGAGGCACACCCTTGGAAAAGATGGATGACTGCATGGCTGCTTTACCCGCTGCCACATTCATCACTATAATAATGGAAAAGAATATCTATTTATATTTGAGAAATTAATTCCTTCTTAAATATTGGGTATTAATAAGGAAAATTGGTTGTTTCATTAAGATACGTATATTGGTAATATGTTCGAAATTTTGTTGTCATTTATGGTTTTCAGTGGCAATATCTGAAATGCTTTACCACTGATAACAGCATAATTTTTTAAAAATGGAAGAAAGTAGGCACTGACTCTATCGGGGTCAGGCATCATCCAGTTGGAGTTGTACGGAAAAGTGACGGTTTCAGATGTCGTCATCACAGTTCTTCATTACCAGTTTCTTATGTTGATTAAAAATGCGCCGTTAACTTAGTTAATTGACCAATGCATACCAGCGTGATTTCTGATCGCAAACCAATATCTATACAGTAATACATTTCATAAGTTCAGCTTCATATTTTCTAATATTTTTGTATATTTTACTTGCTATGAATGCGATAATGTCTTAATTCGTAATGCAAACGGACGGCTTGCTATGAATGCCTTAAGACTAATGATTACATCAAAGAAAAAACTCGAACTTCATGATCACATGGGTGATAAAACCATGTTAATTAATTTAATATCTATATATAGCTCTCTTAACGCTGCATTGTATTGGGTCGTTCGAAAAGTGATTTCGTTTTTTCTCGACAAAGGATTTAATTGTATTTTTTTATTCCAACTTCACACTTAAGACGTATAATCATTGTATGTTTTGAGAGGTGATATAGCAATACTTGTTTGTGAAAACGTTCAATTGATTTTGCGCAGTAGTTTTTGGTAGATGCCCTTTTAAATAGGGAAAGCAATAAGCAGCAATTTCGTCATATTTCACTTTTTTCCTGTAGGAAAGGTAAAAATGCTGTTCAAGCCAGAAAGAAATTAACCGATGTGTATGGAGAAGATGCGTTGACAATACGACAGTGTCAGAACTGGTTTACAAAATTTCGATCCGGCAATTTTGATGTCGAAGATGCACCACGTTCCGGATGGCCGGTTGAAGCTGATAAAGACACGATAAAGGTAATAGTTGATGCAAACCGGCGAACAACAACACGTGAGATCGGTGAGAGTTTAAATTTATTGAATTCAACTGTTTATGACCACCTGAAAGGCCTGGGTTTAACCTCGAAGCTCGATATTTGAGTTCTCCATGTCCTCACGGAGAGAAATTTGTGTTGTCGCATTGAAGTCTGTGATTCGCTCCTCAAATGTCACAAAAATGATCCACTCCACCATATTATCCAGATCTGGTTCCTTCAGATTATTATTTGTTCCGGTCAATGCAACATTTTTTGGACGGTAAAACCTTAGTCTCAAATGAAGACGTCAAAAATCACCTTGGATTAGTTTTTTGCCAGCAAATACCAAAAATTTTATGAGCGTGGAATCATGCTTCTACCAGAAAGATGGCAAAAGGTTTTGGATCAGAATGGGCGATATATAATTTAATAAAAAAATTATTCATTATACGAGGATCGTCTTTCATTTTCACCAAAAAAAAACGAAATGACTTTTCGAACAACCCAATAATATTGAGTCCTTTTTCTTCATACAAAATATATATGTAGGATATCCTACATGTATATTTATTAACCGTCATCTGCCTTCTATTTTGTTATTATCTATTATTTTACTCTATTATCTATTATTTATATTTTATTTTATTCTATTATCTATTATTTATATTCTATTATTTTTATTAACCAACAGCTGCCAACAATTTTATTTAATCATCATCTGTCTTCATTTTTTGTTTTATCAGACGTAATTGTTTTATCAGACAAAGCGAGCATTGCAAAAGGTTAGATCATTTCCCAGAGGACGATACTTTTAATTAATAAAACATTCCAGAACAACTCCATCTATCGAGGTTTTGAAAAACTGTCGCAATTAATATTCCGGCAGAGGCTACTCAACAACGGTTTTTGGTACGGATGTACCCACGCGTCAGCGGAATATGTTTTCAGTCATAATGTTTTGTTACTTGTAACGTCCTCCTTGAGGAAATGATCTAACTTTCTGTTTATTTAATATCTCCATGTTTTAATCCATTTAATATTAATATTTCTCTGTAAATACTCCCCTCTGTAAATATTTCTCTGTAAATACTCCCCTCTGTAAATATTTCCCTGTAAATACTCCCCCTTGTAAATATTTTCCTTTAACCCTAAATAAATTCTTTTATTTTTTTAAAAAAGCAGCCTCTTCATCCTTCGTTTGCATTATTTTAATATTGGTTTAAAAACTAACCC
This sequence comes from Argiope argentata, assembly GCA_026289955.1. Classification (NCBI taxonomy): domain Eukaryota; kingdom Metazoa; phylum Arthropoda; class Arachnida; order Araneae; family Araneidae; genus Argiope; species Argiope argentata. Next base: position 4,787,391 of record JAOUZG010044037.1, on the reverse strand, counting down.
ATAAATATTAAAAAATTCTAGACATCACGCTACTAAAACACCGCTATCTGAAGTGTCTAACATTTTTAGAAGATTTGGTTAGACTCCCACACATTTTGGATTAAAAAAACTTGACTGGTGGGATGAATTTCACATTTATTATATGAACATCAATATGAATTGATTCTCATTTTTTTATAAACCATATCCATCTGTCTTAAATAAAGCTTTCTTTCGAATAAGATTTTTTAAAAATTTGTTTTAAACATTACTATGACCCTTAAATTAAAATTCCTACCTCTAGTGTGTGGAGAGATGAGCTCAAAGAACTTACTATTGAAAGATTTTATTATAAAAGGCGAAAGATTTTATTTCTATTAATAATAAATGAAGGAAGATGTTGTATCGCCACTAGATAGGAAAAACTATTTAATCTAGAACTATGCAATTGGATATAAATATATTTAGAAGCTTAGGAATGTGTATGCTGAATATATTTTTTGTTTCGAAATTTTATGTACAATTTTTAGAGAGCATTAAATAAATTAAAAGTCACTTCGGTGTTAAAAATATTATTACACAGAACTGATTTTTACAGACTGAAAAAAATTGTCTTTAATAATAATATAAATGAGCTTTATATGTTTTTTCTTTTTGAATTTTAAAAATTAAAAAAAAAATTGCGTAATTAAAACGTGTATATTAGTAATTGATCCCATTATTATAATTAATTTCCTACCGTTTTCATTGTTTCATAATATATTTAATTGGCAAATTTCTTACATTGATGAATTATAAAGAAGAAAGATATATAGCGCTAATGTACATAACATAAAAATCCCTCGTGTTATTGAATGCAAAAAGTCAAATGTAAACCATTCAAATTCGAGATTGTTTCATAAACATCTTTACAGAATGACTTAAGCTTCGCTAATAAATAAAACAGAAAAGTATAGCAAGAAATGCTTTGGATACGAAACACATAAAAACTGGGAGAAAAAAGAAGTACCCCCCCCGAGAAACAAGAATCTAGCTAATTTTAATCAAGAGCGAAAATAGGCTTAATCACTGCCAGATGAGAAATCGCTTTTTCTTACCTATGGGGAATCAATGATCATATCTTTCAAAACTATAATCTCGCATTTTTTTGCATTATTTTGAAACTTAAGATTTTTTAATTATATCAATTTTATAATTGTGCATATTTTTTATTTATTTTTAATTCTTTTAAACGTAATATAAAAAAACTTGAATGCTATGCAATTGATGTATCAAATCTCGCCTATCTTAATCAGGGGCTTTTATTAATGATGAAATCAAGATAAAAAATTCTTTATTTGGGCATGAATTCCGAAATGAGATTTTTATTTCCTCTTTTATTTCGAGCTAGCCGCCTTTGGCGATCAGTCGGTTCGCCAGTATTAATGCTCGCTAGTTTGCTCTCTAATATTTTATGTAGTTGTGTCTCATAACAGGTTTTTCACTAAAATATTTTTAAACCAAACAAATTTTGATAATCATATAATTCATTTATAGCATTATTTTCTTCAGGTGTTCTGTTCATTGTACTACTCATCTTTCTCTTTTTATCCGAGCAATGATTGTCCCGGAATTGACATTTTACTTAAATGGCGGAGGGAAAGGTCTAAAATTCCACGTTTTTTATAGAATAATGAGATTCAAATTTTCATAAATGTAAACACACTAAATAAATAAAGACACAATTGGTTTCCAAGAGATGCGAAAGTTTAAAAACAGCTTGGAAAATGCCTCCACAGACGAAATAAAGGTGACACACACACACCTTTTTTTATTTTCTTTCTTCTTTTTTTTTCTATCTTTTTTTTCATCTCTACTATTCTTTCTATAAACCCTTTTTTCCCTTTGTTATTACTTTTTTTTCTTCCCTGCCCAGACTTTATTTTGAGCAAGCATAGATTAAATATTCATACAGACTAACAATAAAAGCAACTATTTTCTTTCTTTTTTAAACATCCCGTTATCTATGAATGAAATCCAACTGACTTCGCGCATTTATTTCTAAACAAATGATAATTTATTGCTTCCTGCTATCTTACTCAGTTGGGGGGGAAGGAAATGAAGATTTTTGGCGGGAAAGTAAGAAAAGTGTCGTTTTAACTATTTTTCACGCAGTTTTTTAATTTTTTCTCGCCATAAGAACCATCCTCATGCCTTAACGAAAATATTTAAAAAAAATTAGCCGAATCGGTCGAGCCGTTCTCCAGTCTTGCGCTTAGCAACGCATTTCGAGTTGCATTTTTATTAATATAGATTATATGCACTTTTTAATTTGTTTTGATTTCTTCAATCAGATTCATATTTTTTGGCCTTATCAAACAACAAGGTGAATTTTTTTTTTAAAAAATGCATTAAATTTTAATATTTAGCTGCTTAAAAAATAGATAATTTAGGCATACAAGTTGGTCGTCAAAGGCAGCTAGTTCTGTTAATTATCTGTGCAGTTGCATGAGGAATGAAAACGTAAAGTTGCAATATCACTGAAGATTACATGTAATTTTAAATAGATTGCTTTTATATTTCAGTTTCAATGGCACTATAATATCATGCAGACTCGACCCCATTAACCCCTTAACGGGTTTATTTTCATTACTATCTAATAAGATGGCACTTTCTATTTTGAGAATATTTTCTTATTTTGATTCAAATGGAAATCCATGGAATACTTGGCTTATCTACATATTCGAAGACATTTTACTATTGAATTATAATTGTTATGAATGATTTTTTTTGTTTACAACTATTAAAATTCGATAAATCAATGCACGTACGGCGTACGGGCAAACCGGTTAAGGGGTTAACCCATTCACTGACAGGCAAATTTAGAGCGTCTTGGTCTTGTTACCAACGCCAATCTAAAATTTCAGCAACATAGCAAGATATCTTGAAGTCAACAGTTTGTTTACACGTGCTTATTATGAGTATTTCGCAGTTGGCCGTGAATTCGTTAATCCTTTCGTGGGTTTTAGGAAGATTATTTTTCACTTACAAGATCTTACAAAATACATTTATGGGAAATACAAAGGGGGGGGATTCACAACATGCGTTCAGAATGTGATGAACGCTTGTATATTACAACATGCTTCTCATCTTTTCATAGCAAAGTGTGTGTGTGTGTATGTGAGAGAGAGAGAGAGAGAGAGAGAGAGAGAGAGAGAGAGAGAGAGAGAGAGAGAGAGAGAGAGAGAGAGAGACTGTAAATGGTGTATTATGGGAAATATACTTCCCATATCTGAAAGTTTAATGATAGCATAAAATTCGGTAAAATAAAATGCATTCCTTAAATGCTATTGTTTAATTGCTAATACAACATAAAAAGGGGAGAAATTCAAAAGAGAAATGAATGGTCCATGAAAGGGTTAAGTAGACTCAAATCTACAATAAAATGAACAAATATGTGGTTATTAACTTGAATATTGTAATTTAATGATTAAAAATACTTTGATAAAAGACTCAAGTGCATTACTCAATTTAACTTTAGCTGTTTAATTGAAATCCATCACAATCAATTTCTAACGAACAGCTGGTCTAATAAGGCGACTAGCTTACTGATAAATAACATTATCGGTAGATGAAATTTTCATTCTGTGAGTGACGTAAATTCTGAGAAAACCACATCATTCACTTGGATCAGTCGTTGCTTTTTAGGAAGAAATTACGAGTTGGCACAGAAATACAGTTGTGGTTTCAGTTTTTTAAAGTTCACTTCATGCAAAATGAAAACATAATTTCACGGCCAATCTATCATTTGCGCAAATTTCTAATAACTTAAAAAAAGAAAGAAAGAAAGAAAGAAAGAAAGGGGGGGGGAGACATGACCTTCATGTAAATGTCAGATATCCCTGTCAGTCATGTTCCGATTACTTTTTCAGTAGCAGAGATAAAAGAAAAAGTATTATTTTAACATATTCTTGCGTGCGCAATCAGTGAAAATCCTGTCTGCTTTCTCGAACATGGATAATGCCTTGGGGTGCTGAATTCGTGAAAAGCAGCCCACTTTAGAACTGTCGAAAGTTAGAATCCAAGAGGGTTTGTTTATAACTGTTAAAAGTAATGAAATCGTCAGAGCGGGATAAACATAACAAAAATAGAAATCGTTGTGCTCGCTGAGTGATTTAAAGTTAATGAATGCGATGACAGGCGTCTGTTTAGGTGTCAGAGAATTCATGGTTTTAGATGTTTAATTCGCAGCTTCTGATACATGAGAAAAAGCTGTCCAAGGTTTCGATTTTAAGTATAAATAACGTTCGATTAAAATGGCGTGTTTATTCTTTTCAGTTTACTGCATCTGTCACAGGCTTGCATTCAATTTAAATAATCATAATTTATTAGAATGTTTGCTTTCATTATCACAATGAAAATGAATTAGGTAATGTAGGAACAAATAAATAAATAAACACCACTGACACTTGACACATTTTTCATAGAAAAAAAATCATCCTTTAATTTTCATTTTATTAAAATGTATCTAAGCTGGAATTTTTTAGGATGTTCCTCAAGGCATTTTGGCAAGGTTTTTTGATTTGATGAAAAAAAAAATAACTTCTTTTCATTAAGTTTTACGAAACGTCGGTTAAAACCTTATTTGTGAGAAGAATTTGAAGTATAAGTGCTTAAAACAGATTACAGCTTCGTATATCTTATCAACTATTGTTGGCTAATAGATATTAGCGTTACATGTCAGAACTTAAAAATATATTCAATAGTAGCCTTCGACGAAATGCAAAAATTAACGCATTTAAAAAAATATTTATAATTTTTTAAATATAAAAATAGCTTTATTATTTATAGAAATATTATAATACGCACAATCCTCTTATCATTTTCAACTTTAATTCAAAGGGAAATTTCATTCGTGTTTAACAGTTGTCAACTAATTTAAATTATATATATATATATAACAATAAATAACTCCCAACTATCATAAACATAATTAGTAAATTTTTATTAAAAAGTAGTGATCACGAAATTTTTATTAAAAACTTTCTAATGTTCCGATGAATAACTTTTATTGCAGATCTATCGAGTAATTTTGAATTTCACTGCGTATAATCAATGATTTTTCACTCTTTTACTTATATAAATCGGGCAGATTTCGGTAATTTCGTATTGTTCAATAAGTGTTGTTGAATTACGAATGTATATAAATAATACTGACCAGATATTGAATAGTTTAAGGGATGTGCTTCTACGTTTTAAATTAGATAAAGCGTTTATAAGTCAAAATGTAACATAGCATGAATACGAGTTGTTCTATAAATGAATATAATTACGAACAAGTCGGAAGAAGTTGTTAATAATTTGCGCTCCTCCTTTTCATCCTATTTACGTTGCCCTTGGTATTCTCCTGTGAAGGAATTGATAAGATGTCAGCATTAAAAATCAAACAGTATTAATGCTTATTGTTGGTCTTGATCAATTCACATATAGTTGGCAAAACTCTCGCGCAATCTAGGCAAAAAATCCCCGAGATATTTCTGGTATTTACTGTCAACAATCCAGAAATATAACAATTTTGGGGTTTTTTAAAGGTATTAACCCTTTCAGTCCAGAATTTTTAAAATTTCTAATAAAAAAAAGTGATGGAAATGAGTGATAATTGTCATCAAGATAGCACCCACATTTAATTTTCTCATTTTCGCCATGAATATTGGAAAAAAATGAAAAGAAATGAAAATTAAGAACTAAAAATACCGCTTTGGCAAAGAAAAGGGAGGGCCGAAAGGGTTAAATTTCTGAAATGTTCTTCCATGTCAACGAAAACAATTTCAGATCGAAAGAATATGTGGCACTAGCTTCATAAGCCAGATAAAAACTTCGATACTGAAATATACTTTTGTATTGTGGTTATGTTACTTGGCTATTACCCGAGCGTCACTAGTACCGAGCGTCACCACGACTTTCAATTGCCACATTGGTGACCTTGACAAAGTAACTTCATGCAACCTTTGTGGCGCCATCTAACAGCAGCAACAACCGTTAGACTCGCGTAAAACAAAGCCGTCAAACACGCTTGATGCACCAACGAACTCACACACTCGCCATAACGCTTGGCGCTTTAAAAATCGTTCGTCTGTATGTCGATTTACTCGGGGAGCACTGTGACGTTTAGCTTCATTAGGCAGATAAAATCTACGATAAGGAAGTATACTTTTAGTATTGTTGTTATATTACTAGGCTGCTGGCTATAGTGTCTCGGGATCACACCACGACCTTCTATTGCCCCAAATAATTCAAAATGAATGTGAAGTTTTTATACTTTTAAAATAGTTTATCAAAATTTACAAATGTTTTTAATACATCAATTAATGGGAAATTTACAAAAAAAGGGGAAATTTACAAAAAAGAAAAAAAAAAAAGAAATGGGAAATTTACAAAAAATGGAAAATTAAAAAAAAAAAAAAAAAAGAAAAGAAAAAGAAAAAGAACTTACTGTAATTTTTTTAAAAATGAATTTTAAAGAGAAATAATGAACAGTTCACAACAAATGTTCGGGAATACCGGTAAAATTACTCATGAAAAAAGAAAGAAAGAATTATCAAAATTTAAAATTACTCATTCAGTTCATTATACTCAATTCAAAGATAACAATCTATTACGTCAGAAGAAACACACGGCAACCCACAGTTAACAAAACACTAAAATAAAAAGTAAGACATTAAAATAAACCAATAAAACTCCTCACAATTATATCTTTTATTCAAAAACAGGATTCTCCGCATTCTACCTTCTCCGAGTACCTCACACCGGCTATTTTGTTGTCACGAAAACACACTGCTCTCTTTTAATTGCAGCTTTGATTCGGAAACGCAATACGAAGAAATCCACCAATCCCCTCCGTGGACCCCGCACCTCTATTAGCAGTCACGAATAATCACGACCCCGCCAACTGAAGGTACACATACACATTCCTAATAACCCTCGTGTGGGAGTTACAAACAAATCACTTCATTAGACGCGCGGCAGCATCAGGGTCAGCGGAAAGCGTTTGGATAAAACGAAAAATGGCAAGATGCATACATTATTTAGTATGTACGGTGTGTTCGGACGTTTTAAAGACGGGCAATTAGGCTTATCGCTGATGCATGGATGTTGCGGTTTTTGCTCTGAACTGTAACAAAACAAAGTACAACAAAAGCGGTGGTTTTTTACAAAACTAGCAGTACCCGCACGGCGTTGTCCATGCAATAGCATCCAAGAAGAAAAATTAGCTTTAAACTTAAGTCTAGCCCCCACCCGCCATTATATGGGCAGGGTTAAGCAACATCAAATAATCATAAAAATATATTTAGAAATTATCAAAAATAGCTACAAAACAATTTTTTGTAGCACGCATTCAGAAATATTTATACTGTTACAAAGGTTAAAATATGATCTGTTTTAGACAAAACACAGGCGATCATTTTCGAGGTTGGATTTTTTTCTCTTCGGTATAATGAGATTTGAATCGCTGTTTAAAATCAGACGTAAACAAAGAAATGCACATGCATATCACAGCTCTTGATATTTGCACATGCGCAGTTTAAGGTTTTTGCGCATGCGCTGATAAGTTAAAATGGCAATTATAAAATTCCTCTTTTTATTTTGATACGATTTTAAAGTTCTAAAACTTTCCCTAACAAATGCTCTAAAAATGGCATAAATATCTCCAATATCCGTTAACTATGTCTCGAGTTTTTGTAGTTCCAACATACAGACCCCTTGAGGAGAATTCATTTTATATTATGTATAGATAAAAGTGATATTTCATGTGGTATAGAAATTGGCTGTATCAAAATCTGTGGTGACCAATTTCGGATTGACATTAAGGATCATCAGCCGCAAATGTCAAAGTTGAAACCACTATCTTAGCAAACTGATACAAATAAAAGATTACCAAACTATATTTAAAAATAATAATAATGAGTGTGTGTAAGAGTATTGGGGTTGCACAGGACAGACCGTTGGACCTGGAGTTACCGAATTTGGTTTAGATATACTTGGGAAAACAGAGACGAGCATTTCGAGGCAATTTTCGCAAAATTTTAATTAATTTAAAAAGATTAAAATGAAATCTGCTATGCATATTTCAATGTATCATGTCAGAACATCATTTCTTGAACGACCAAGCACCACGTGCTCGTGCAAGTTAAATTATATTTTTATGCATTTTAAATCGTTTCATTGAATGAGTCACTTTAGTATTGCAAACGATCCAAACAACTTTGGCTCGCATTTATTGTTTAAAAGAAAAATCCCATTTCCTATTTACTTCATTTCATATAATCACGTGCTTAAAATGACATTTTCTAGGTTTTATTTGCTGTTGTCAACTTAAAAAAAAATCTGAGCTTTTGTAAATGCAATGGCAACGCGTTTTCAAATGGTGATTTTTTTTTAAATGCTCGTGCAGATAATAAAAATTTTATTTTTCGCCTACGGATTTTTGTTGACGCCTAAGTCTCATCTCAAAAGCATCATGTTCTGACATTATAATAAAAGAACTGTTGTCATTTTCCGTGATAATTCCCTAAAATATAATTACGGAACCGCATGTTATGCGATCCGCAAAGGTTCTCGTGGTAATTTCAAAAATGAATTATTTGTCTAGAAAGCCATTCTGCTGTAAACATTTTTATTCAAAGCAGGAATTAATGCCTATTTTCACATTGTTTTTTAAAACTATTTCAAGCATATTAACTTCTAAATAAACATAATTCAATTAATTCTCACGGTTTTGTTTCAAGACAATTATTAGATTAATATTTATAGGGATATGGATAGATTCCTCCACTTAAAATGCCTAGCTCCAGATCAGAAGGTTGCGTGTTCAAATCATGCCTGGGTCACCACTTGTGGGGGGGGGGGGCACGGATAGATTACTCCACTTAAAATGTTCAGAGCTTCAAGAAATGGCGTTACGGCATATTTAACAATTAACAAGAGTATATTTTATACAACTAGAACAAAAAATAAAAATATTAACAGAAGTAGTTGAAGTGTCTCTCGAGTTGAGACAGAAATATTCAGTGATTGCCGGCCAGAATGCGTAGTGGGTAATGATAGAGTGATATCCACATATGTTATGCAATTATTCAAAAATTTTAACACAATCGCACCAGCTTAGTAATAAGTGCCGTTCGATTTATTTTACATTCGTTGCAACAAGAGAAAGAGGCTTAAAATATCCTCATCCATAAAACATGGATAGCATTTTGTTTTCTCACTGAAGAAGGGAAAGCCACGTTCCACTTCATTTTATGAGTTATTTACGGCAAAAACGAGGCTAATCCAGATCAAGCCACCTCAACAGTACACGCAGGATGCGCTTCTAAGTTACGCTCCTTCAGATTCAAAAAGCCGCATTTCTGGCCTCGTGAAAGAAAGAGCAAATAAATATTAAAAAAGAGCCGAAAATAGTTCCACGTCTTGATACCAAATGCAGAATAAGTGAGAATGATCTCCCTTAGTTAGGTTCAGATATATTCGTTCGCTTTCTAAAAGTGCGTAGTTTCGATGTTAGTGAGCGTCAATATCTTTTCTATTTGTCAGACTAGATCCAACATTTGAATCGACGATTCAAAATTAACCTGTTAACACATTAAGCATTGCAAAGAAATCTGTAAGACAAGCGCCTGGGAGTGCACGTTTCGGGATAAATTTGTGCATTCTAAAATCCTCAAACAAACGACAAACGAGAAAACTCGTGAGCGATCCGGAGTAGATGGGACGAGAAAAACGAGAAAACTCGTGAGCGGTCCATAATAGATGGGACGTGAAACACGAGAAAACTCGTGAGTGGTCCTTAATGTGCAAATCAGCACGCGGAAAAACATATAGTCAAAAAGGTTTTATTGTAAAGGCAAGGCCCAAATTTGTATCCGCTTATTTTATATTTTGAGTTCCTATTTTTATTGGCAGACTGATATAATTAAACAAACAGGGGAGTTTAAAATGTGAACTTGCATCTTTTTCTTAGAATGAAGTTAGAATTCTTTGGCTATTACAAAATCATTCATTTTGTTTATTTCCTATAAAATCAAAGGGGAAGTGTAAATAGTGAAATTTTTTATATAAAACTTATTACAATCTCCGATATTTTGTACACAGAAGTGAAAGTCGATGTAAGCGACTAGTTTGATTTGCTTAGACAAAATATCAATAGAAATTTTCCTATGTTTGTGTGCGACAAAAAATCATCCCAGAAAAGTAACAATTACTTTGTTTCATATGCCATGTGAAAGTTAGATTGTTGGATAAATGAATTAACATTTACACATAGTATAAAATGAATTCTCCTGAAAGCTTCATGTTTGAACCACAAAAACTCGAGAAATAGTTAACGGATATTGGAGATATTTACACCATTTTAAAGAGAATTTATCGAAGAAGGTTTTATTTTATTAAAATTATATCGAAATAAAAAAAATAGCTTTATAATTGCGATTTTAACTTTGCACTTATCTGCGCATGTGCGAAAACCTCAAACTGTGCATGCGCAAATAGCAAGAGATGTGGCATGCATACATTTCTTTGTTTACATCTGATTTTAAACAGCGATTCAAAACTCATTATGCCACCCCAAAAAAAGGAAATTCAACCTTGGCCGGAAGATGAAAGAAACAGTCTGTTAGAAAATATCAGAGAAATAATGTCCCCACTTAGAGTCTTGATCTCCCGAGGAGCAAAATGATCGGCAGAATTTTATAGTTGGGCATATATATTTTGACCTTTGTAACAGTCTAAATATTTCTGAATGTGTGCTATAAAACATTTTGTCGCTGTTTTTCGTATTTTCTAAATATATTTTTGTTTGATGTTGCATAACATGACCATGTCATATCGGGTCGAGGGTGGAATTAAGTTGTACTCTAATTTTTCTTCTTGGATGCGACGCCACGGGCAACGCAGTGCAGGTACTGCTAGTTTTAAATATAAAAATCAATCCTAATTTTTATTTAAAAAAAACTAGATACTGGCAATATACAGCCAGCTCCGAACCCTCCTCTCATACTCCTTGATAACGATGTTTTATCTCTCTCATCTCATGTATAAATTTTGGGTCTAATGCAGGGTTTATAAATTTTGGATCTAATGTTGGATTCATAAATTTTATATCTAATGCAGTGCTTATAATTTTTAGATCTAATGTTGGTTTCATAAATTTTATATCAAATGCAGTGCTTATAATTTTTGGATCTAATGTAGGGTTTATAAATTTTGAATCTAATTTTGTATCTAATGTAGGGTTTATACTCAGCCAGCAACAATCCATCCAATAAGACCATTCTTGTGTAGAAACTGTACAGTAGTTAGTACTTGTTCCGACGATAGAACTTGTTATTGTGCACTCTTACAGCGTATAAGCAAGCTTTTTGCATATGCATGACTTACTGGAATCTTAGTACTTGGCTGAGAGTAAACCCTACATGAGATCAAAAATTTATAAACCCAACATTAGATCCAAAATTTATAGATCCTACATTAGATCCAAAATTTACCTATGGAGACAGAAGGTTATCATCGTTATCTACGAATATGCGACAAAAGTTTCGGAGTTAGTTGGATATTGCCAATATCCTTTTTTTAATAAAATTTCTCATTAAATATCCTTTTTTAATGAGAAATTATCCTTTATATCCTTTTAATGAGACCATTAAATATCCTTTTTTAATGTGACCTTGCCAATATCCTTTTTTTAATAAAATTTCTCAATTTCTTCCCCTTCACTGTCCTTCCATCTGACACTTGTGAAGAACGACAGGTAACCCCACACCATGTGCGATTTTTGCTTAATAACATAGCAAATAAAAATAGGCATTTTGTGCAACTTCCTTTGACTGATTAAAACAAAAATCTGACATAGAGATAAAATTTTAGTGACAAGATATATCACATTGCACTTATTTATTACGATATTTTTGAGTTATTACTTTTACGTTTTTTGCGAAAGCAGAGACAGATAGACAGTAAACCAGCTCAAAATTTGACACAGATCTACAAATAGATATAAAAATTATGTACCAAAATTTATTCAATTAGCTATTTACATCTTGTAGTTATTTTGTTCTCTAGAACTAGTATATACTTCTTTGGAGGGATTTCGTCCATTCAAAGAAAATGTTAAGGACATACACGATATTTCATCTGTTTCGTTCAAACTATTTTTTAAATTACCTATCTACAAAGAGAAAATGTTTAAAAATTTGTTTTTCGAATTCCGGATAGTCTCAAGAGTTAAGATCCATCAAAATCAGGAAAAAGGATGTCACTATCACGAGACTTCAAATAGGTCACATCTATTTAATTAAAAAACATCTTTTGCATTCGTATAATGCACCATCCTTCTATAAATGTAATGTTTTAACAGTTATGCATGTTTTAAGTGAATTCCAAGACCACAAAGAGGAGTTCATCTTGGAGCGACGGTTTTTAACTTAAATGATATTTCAGATGAAAATCTTCATTCAAATATTTTCAACTTCTTAAAAGATATTCAAATTTTACATCTGATTTAATTGTATTATTTTTTCTTAGAATACCTTAGGTTTCAACACGAAGATCATGTTTAAAGGATGTTTTTCACAGAATGATCAAGTCTGGTCCTTGCGCCATAAAATAAAACAAACAAACCATCAAAATCAGAAGATCAAATTTTGTGACGATTACAATTACTTTCTTTTCTTATATTTCTTACAAAAGAAAATAAAATTATTAAATCAGAATTTTCCGAAGAATGTACGTACAAAACTCTTTAAAGAGTACATGCTTAAATAAATGATTCTGAAAAAAATATAATAATTCTGACCTTTAAAATGATCAAACATTCTTTAGTTTTTATAAAGACTGGAAATAAAGCTAGTTAATGGTAAGAAAATATTTTCATCACCGAATTATGATATGAAATAGAGTATTCTATTATCAAAATAGATAGTTAATATCGAAGTAATTTTTTTCCTTCAAGTGTTTACGTTCTGTAAGACCAATCCGAAAATATTAAAATAAAAAATAAAAAAGCATAATTCCATACCTTTGGCTAAACTTGTTTGTTTTGATTTTTCCGGTACAGAAAAAATGGCCTTTGTTTTGTTCAATTAGTTTTTTTTCTTGTTATTGATAATGAAACTAGCAACTAATGAGTAAGACGTTAACAAGCTCTACGTCATCATGAGCGAGTTGAAAAAAAACAACCCATTATTGTGAGAGAGGAAACAAGGTCATTCACTGTTGATGGGAGAAAGCTTAACACTGAACGCATGGGACCGGATTAACGTGAAACTTTCATGCATCATTGGTTTGACAGAAGTAAGCTTCTATACCAATTTCAATGATATAATCGAGTAATAAATGTTTTGAAAACAACAACGCTTCCTCTATCACTCTCATTTAGCTCTGAATTTATAGATTTAAGAAAATAATCAAATATCAATGCGTACTTGAAAGTAAACAAGTAATATAATTTTTTAAAATTAATTCCTACTTAGGTCAACAAAGAAAAATAATAACGATTAACATAAATAATTTATTAACCCTTTATAGTCCGGAAAATAATTAGATGCAAAATTAATCACCTAATACAAAGATTTGTTTATTGCTATAAAAAATAAATATATATAATTCTTTTAAGTCGAATTTCTTTGAAAAATTGATCTACATCTCGTAGCCATTATGTTGGCGTTTTTGACTATTAAATTTGAAAAATAAATAAATAAATAAAACGTCAAAATAATGCACAATCTGGAATGTCGAGTCAGAGGCGCCATCGGAGGGCAAAGGGTTAAAAAACTATTGATTTTCGAAAGAAGTAAACTCGCATTCTACACCCTCACGTGAAGAATACTGAAATCCCTGCATTTTACCAATTGAGCTACTGTCTGTTGATTTTAATTGTCATTACAAAATGCTAAGACTCTATTTAAAGTGTTAAAAATTAGTTAATCTTAATTAATGAGTTGATGTTTATACAGTTTTTTAAATATTAAGTGTCATCCCTTCCAAATTTTAAAAAATGTATTTGAACTTGAGTGGATGAAAACAAGGTGTTTTATTAACGATGGAAAATTTGAACGACCCCCTATATGTATAAGTATATATAGGGAGAGTGTGAACTAGTAGTAGGAATGAAAAAAAATCCATTTGGCAAGCTGGAAGGCAAAGTTGGATTCCTTTACACCTGAGTTAATATTTGGGAACCTATATTGTTGATGTTAGAGGGTTTAAAATTAAGGCTTGAAAATCACTTTTCAGCCCCTGACTTCTAAGATATTGGAGTTATCGAAAAACTTTCGGAGTAAAAGTTGTTTGTCTCAGTGAGGCACGAATTTGGCTAATTGGATCTACCTTCTCTTCAATATTAACCGCTTAACAGTTTTGCTCGTATGCCGTGTGTGCATCTATTTATTAAATTTTGATAGCTGTAAGCTAAAAATAAACCATTCACAATGTTTAATTCAATATGAAAATTACTTCGAATATATAGACAAGTCATGTATTCAATGGATTTCCATTTGAAACAAAATAAGGAAATATTCCTAAAATAGATGGTGCCATCTTATTAGATAACAAAGAGAATAAAACAGTTAAGTAGTTAAGAAAGTTATTGGGAAATGAAAATTTCCACCCTCTCACCATCCTATCCACCCCTTTTGAGCTAGCTGGGTCAGTTACGAAGTTTTTATATTTTTCTAAGAACATATTCCAAGCCAGTTAAAATCCAAACAAAATTACTCTAGTTATTGTGTTTACAAGATAACATTAGTAAAGCCTTATATGAATATATATTGTTACGTTTTTAGCATAGCGGGTTCAGATTGAATGGACTTTACTTGAGCACAGCACAAACAAATTTATTTACAGCTATTTATAGGATGACTTGAGAAAGGAAAACTTCAGATAAAAACAATCCAGCAGTCAACAGTCACTAACAGCGTAAATGCAAGCCTTGCGCACAATAAATGCAGACTGCAAAACAGCTGTCGTATAGCACAGCAAACAGTAAATCGCAGCGAGCTCAATAACACAACGTTAACAGCAAACGTAAACACAGTTCACTAATACAGGCGAGAAAAGTAATCCACTAGTCCAGCGAGACGCTTCTCTTCCGAGAGAGGAACTGCAGATTGTCGTAACCCGTCTCTTATGTAACAGAGCCAATGCGCACGCGAAGCAACGCGACGCACCGATAATTGTCTGGGGCTACAACAATATTCCAGTTGCCAAATCAACTCGCTGGCGCGAAGCTCCTTTTGAAGCGTCGCCAACGTTTTCTCCTTCGGCGTGCGTTCGCCCGCTTGTAACAATATATTTGAAAAAAAAGGGTGCTTTTAGGGACTGCAATCGGTGAAGATCAGAAGAAAATGTTCTTTTCTTGAGAACCATTGCAATAAATAGTCTTCCTATAGGACACTACCTAAAAAGCAATCAAATGCTTACGTGTATATTCTATTTGAAAGTAAAAAAGTGAATCAGTCCTTTTAAATATACAATCAAGAAAAATTAAACTAATTAATGCACTATAATTCATGTTATGTACATAATATTAAATACAAGTTGTACAGAGCGTGAAGTTATAAACATTTACATCTATTCTGTTATAAATGTACGTAACTTGCTAGATGCAATACAAAAAAAACGTTGTTGACAAAAACCGCCAAAACAAAGAAAATCAAATGCAGGAATAGATAGTTCTCTTCAACGGGATTAGAGCGAATCATTTATGCCTCATTGAGTCGACTGATTACGATTAAGATTAACTAATAGAATAACACGAGTCATCAAAGCGTGTAAAAGGTAACGAATCATCCCATCGATCAGTAACCTTGAATAAACCCACTTAATGAAGCAATAGCTTTTGATGATGGCATTTCATTATTTACAAATTGAAGAGGCACTTCAAAACGGAAGGAATTAGTTCAAAGAGAATTTTGCTCATGCGCAATACAGTTTTGTGATTTATTTGCTTATCCAATCTTCATCTTCGAAAAGGATTTAAGTATTGTGAAAATCGGTAGAAAAGACTTAAAACATGCATAGCATATAATGATAATTATGGAAAAATTTATAAAATGGAATTGTTCTACGTATATGATTTAGAATTAGTAACAAGAACAATCGGGAGTGGTCTCCCCACAATTTTCTAGCATGTTCAATAATTGTCATTCACGTCTTACATGATAATGGCTTACGATAGTTACGAAATATTAACATTTGGCTTGAATTTAGCATTATTGCCGAATCTATTGTGTCATTCTTGGCGAGTTTTTTTGGCGATGAATCCCTACCAGGCGATTAATAGTATTCGATATTTGAATGAGTGCTTTATACCCATTTTTCTCAATCGATTGGAACAAAGATTTTATATTTAAGTTCACTGCGTTTTTTGAATTATCGCAATTATATGGTTCTGAAAGTACAATCTGAGAAACAGTCACGCATTGTTATATTTGTCTCAAAATTTATCAGGTATCTAGGCTATAAATATAAAATTTGCATACAAAATTTAATCTATCTGGATCTCCCTTTTGTAGTTATCTTGTTAACTTAGATTGCAACAGACGTTCTTTTGGTAAAAGATTTTACTCGAAATTTGATAGATACCTTCAAATTTGTTTTAAAGACTGTATACCCAATTTTAACTATATAAATCAAAGAATTTTTGAGTTTTCTTTATCACAGACAGATGGACATTTACCAAAAATGTATTTTTCGGATACTTACGTATTATGCCGTCTTCGCCAACGGTTTAGTAACTTTTTGGCGATGAATTTAAATTTGGCAATAAAGATAAACGGATTACACCATTGCTGAATTGCCATAATTGGCAACTCATTGGCGATGACTTCAAATTTAGCGATAAAGTTGGACGGTATAAGACGTAAGTACCTTTTTTTTAATTTAGAAAGGTCTAAAATGTGGTGATGCATCAAAATATTGAGTACAAATTTTTTGAAGATTACAATACTTTCTCTGAATTACTTAAACGAGAAAGACAAAACAATATTATAAATTAACAGAAAAAAATTTGGGATTACAGAATATTTTATGCCAATAATAAATTGATACGCATGTAAAATTTGGTCTAAAATAATAAAAAAATTATAACGTTCTGTCCATTTCCGTACATTTCGATTAGCGGATTTTCGATTAATTGGGAGCATTGCCAAGCGATGAGTAATATCCATAGAGCTCGTATGGTAATACCCTGTTTATATAAGAGGCACGTTTATTTATTCACAGTTTCTTTTCTGTTTAGAAGTAGGTTCGTGCTGGGTTATGGCATAGATTACATTATTTAATGCCTCTTTTAAGGACTGATTAAAAGGAAATCTAATTGGAAATATGTATAATCGAAATTTTAATACACTTTGGTTATTACAAATTTAATATTACTAATTCAAATTCATTATAAAAGTATTTTTAAGACAGTGTATTTCCATAAAATGTCAAAAAAATAATCAGAAAAGCCATACTTTCACCTCCAGGGACAGATGTAGATATTTTACTGCCCGAGACAGCGCGCATTCTGAGTCCCCTCTTTTAATAATATGGTCAATTTGCTTTAACATTTTAGCACTTTTTTAATATGTAGATAAGGTGTTTAAATGAAAATAATCTTTAATCGTCGTCTAATGTCACTTTCAATGGAGTTTATTGCGTCTTTAAAGCCAAGTGGCATAACTTTCACAAATTCTTATTTACGATCTTTTGAATTAGCAATTACTAAATCATGCAACAACTTGCATCTCTTCAAAAGTTATGCCTAAATTTATGGGGAAAACACGCTGCATAACTGAAGCTTTGCGCTCGGTGCGCTTTATCAATGAAAACATTAACCATTACAAATTATTTGAAACAACAAATAAATGAGAAACGTAAAAATTCCGCTTAGCTGTATTTCAAGATATATATATAATAATTTGATATTATTTTTGAAAGTTAACACAACAGACTGCTCCTTCTCTATTTTTAATATGCTTTGAATGTAATTGTCTTGTTCTAGTTAATAATACTAATTACGCGATTAATTCCTTTAAATATTATTTAATTCCTTAAGTGGATTCTTGTTACAGAAAAAAAAGTGACTAGATATATCAGAATTTCAAAACTTAACTAGCAGCAGCATTAATTATGCCAGCTAAGAATTAATAAAATATTCCTTCAAAAAAATGAAGGCGAATTAAAACCGAGAACAAGAATTTTATGACTTTTTTCACGAATAACGTTTTCATAAATGTTGTTCTTTTAAGCAATTTTTTTCAGCGGAAAAATTCCTGATTTTTATCATGTCAGAACATGCTGCTATTTTGGAAAATGGGGTTTGTGGCGTCAACAAAAAACAGTAAGCGACAAATTGAAATTTTATTATCTGTACGGGCAGCTCAAAAAATCAGCTTTTATTAACGCGTTGCCATTGATTTTACAAAAACTCTTATTTAAAAATGAACTAATGACTACAGCAAGTAAAACCTAGAAAAATGTCATTTTGAGAGCGTGATTATATGAAAGGAAATAAATGGGAAATGGGGTATTTTTTTAAAACAATAAATGCGGGACAAAGTTTTTTTTATCGTTTGCAATACTAGAGTGACTCATTCAACGAAACGATTTAAAGCGAATAAGAAATATAATTTAACTTGCCCGAGCAGGTGGTGCTTGGCCGTTCAAGAAATGATGATCTGATATGATACATTGAAATGTGCAAAGCAGATTTCATTTTAATCTTTTTTTCTTTGAATACATTGTTAACTTTTTTAGATAAAGATCTTATTTTCTTGGATATCAAAAATCATTAAGAAATTCAAATAAATATCTAAGAATCGATAAAATTAGCTTTCTTAAAATTTGTAATACAACAAAGAATTGGACTATAATCGATTCGGATACATTTTCCAATATTAATAAAAAGTAAGAAGTAAGAATTTTGTTTTAACTTTAAAAAATAATATTACCAAATAAATTTCCCTTTCGTCTTTAATGAATGATCCTTATCTGTTGTTAGACGTCTGTGAATACACTAACGTTCTCAGTTAAGAATAGAACTGTGAAAACTATTCAGCAAAAATGGGAATATCTAGTCCCAACATTTTAAAGAAATTAATGAGTAAAAGATATTACCGAGGAAAAAATTATTTCATAGTGGGAAATTTTAAAATGTTATATTTCATAATAATGATGTAAATTACAATTTTTTGCAGTGGAAGTTAAATCGTTGAAATAGAGTAATGCGGATGAAAAAAATAGACAAATGAAAACCAGGTTATTTATATGTTACTAGTAGCAACACATTAACTTGCCCTCAATGCAAAAATAACTATCTCTAGTTTTCAAAGTTCATGCAAGCTTGAATGCATGATTAGTTAAGAAGAGTTTTTCAAACCCTTCTTAACTAATCATGCATTCAAACTTATTCCTCTTATTGCTATATTGAAGTATTGAATATGTTATATGTTTTCAGTATGCGTTTAGGTCAAACACTGTTTCTTTTTTGAAGGACATAAAGAATCAATTTGCACTTATTTTATCATATCTATACTTATACCAAAATTGGAATACTTTTATTCGATTTTAAATGAGCCTATTTGTATTTTTGTAAGCGTAAAGACGAATGAAATAGTTTCTTATTAAATTTGATAGAATTTTTTTCTCTTTTGATTGCAGTTTATCGTTTTTTTCCAGTTGTTTAGATTTAAAGATTATTTAGACCATGAAACTCGTTAGTATATTTTATTTTTCAAAATAAACTTTAATCCATTTACTTTTTTGCTGCTGATTGAATTATAATTAATATGATAACATTTTAAGATGCAGTTTTCGATTAGGAGTATCCATTGTGATGATAGTCTTGTATTAAGATTCCGAGAAAGAATATTAGATAAATAATTATTAAAAAAATATCGTTAAAACTTTATTCCAAATGATAAAAATATGCAAATGATTCTTCAACCGTTAACAATCAGTTATTTATGTCATTATTTTTTCCCTAAAGAATTCAAAGAAGTTCGAGATGGAATACACATCTTTGGAATCGAAAAAAAAAAAGAATTTTAAATGTTAGACATAAGAATATGAAAAAAAAAAATGCTAATCAAAAAATTTTAGAGAGAAATTTTTTTAAATTGCCAAAATAATAATAATAATAATAATAATAATCTTGAATTAGACTGCAAAACATTCCAATTCTTGACATTTTTTTACATGGCTTGAAAAAAATGCTCAGATTATCTAGTATTTAACTTGTAAGCATATTTAATTTCAATAAAACAAAATATCTTTGAAAAATATTGTTAAAAATTCTTTTTAAAACATAAATTAGAAATAAAATGTTTATTTTTGTGAATCAGTACATTTCAGTAAGACATTTTCTTGAAACATTTATTTATTTTTTGTTGCGTGCAAACTTGTGGTATCTTAGCTATCAAAGATGTTGTTGTTATTTATGGCACTTGCCATAGACAAGCCCCGCTGAGACATCAGTATATTTTAAGCCGAAGATAAGCGTCTCTTGTTTTACAAGTAGCGCCAACTAGGGCCCAAGAGTACGACTTCAGCTACACACTCATCACATTCGCTTGCACAGTCCCTTTTTACAAGGGGTCACAGTCACACATCTCACAGACAGAACACAGAAGAGAAACCATGCCCTAACCGGGATTCGAACCCGGCATTCCCCGAACTCGAGGAAAACGCACCAGAAAGCCGGCGATATCAAAGATAAAGCAGATTCCTCGAACCATTCTTAATTTGATTATTTTGTCTAGGCTTATAGATAACTATGTTATACAGTAATCTTTCTATAGCCTGGAAGACATCAAATCAAAAGACAGAGGAATTAATAAAAATTCATTTAAAAAACGGGCTTAAATGGCAAAATTTATGCATATTTCAAAATTTAAGTGGAAACTTGTTTACATTGTGCTAAGACGAACGACATTCAAATGTAGCGATTTATTTTCCCTTCTGAAAAAGTCAGATAATTTAAGGGCCCGAATTAGTGAAATACCGTCTTACAGACAGACCCCTATTTTATAATTAAATCCTTATAATAAAAATAAGCATAATTTGAAGCGTAGTGTGATATAAATTACAGCTCTATGACCAATTTTACCCATAAGACGCAACAATTTCCGATCTTAGGATCGTGAAAATTCTTTTCTCTTAGATTTAAAATGAAAAAAGGGCCAGGATAGACTGGTTGGTAGAGCATTGGGCTCGTACTCCTTAGATTACTAGTTCGAAACTCACCGGTCAAACGATTCCCCGAGTGTGTGGTGGCTGACTCTCGTTAAATCTGTCGTTGTCACAAAGTCCTTTATGTCGAGAGTAATACCACTGGGTCAGAGGTGATCGTTCTCTGTTGAAGGTCTAAATTACGGTCTGAGATGAATGAATGAATGAAGACCGCCCCCTAAACAGGGTTGTGTCGTGTGTGTAGATAAGTCGTACTCTTAGCTCTAGATGGCGCTACTTGAAAAACAAGAGACGTATATCTCCGGCTTAAAATCTGGTGATGTACCAGCCGGGCTCGTCCATGGCAAGTGCCATAAGTAACAACAACAATAGAATGAAAAAAGTTTTGGTTACTATTATTTATTAAACGGGGGAAATGAAGGAAATTTTTAGCTGATATTTACAATTTTTGTGTTCGTTCAAGGCCTCTTTTCGAAATGTAAACGACCACAGTGCATTATCCGCAACTGTATATTAGAAAATTGTGGACTTGTTCATATCCGAAAAATGTCAGTGTTAGTTTTTTTGTTTGTAAAGTAACCAAACGTGACAGGTAAGCGTGGCGAAGTATTTTTCGGGTTATCATTGTTTTTCCCTCTCTCAGTTGAAGGTCCTGATAACAATCTACTCCGAATCCCTACCCAATCGATCCGTTAAATTACAATTGGAATCAGAGGCGTAACTAAGAAGGTTTAAATTGCTCTCTTGTCCCCTGGCGACACTGCTTCGAAAACTTCATTTTCATGAATTTGATTTTGCTGCTTAAGGCGTTTCAGAACACATGGAGCAAATTTTAAGAGGTGGTAAATCTACTTTACAACATTGTTTTTTATACGGGGATGTATGTATGATCGCAGATGACGAATTAAAGTATTCATAAGGTAAACTACAAAAGCTAAAAGAGTATATATCCCACAATAAAAATATTTTTTATAGAAATATATTGTAGCAAGTGATGAATTGAGGTACAAATAAAAGAAACAAATATTGAAGAATATATATAATGCAGTAATTCAAACATGTTAGTACAAATTAGTTCATACTATCTATCTACCGGTAGTTACACATTCTTACAATATCTCGTAATGAAGAAGATTCATAGAAGTGTAGTTGATTCTTGTCTCCTAAATGAGTAGTGATGATGTCGGGTCGAGTTAGCTCCACTCTGATGATAAATATCATTTTTTATGGGAAGGGGTGGGTCGTGGCAGTGATGACCATTAGGACTCAGCCTTTATAATGTCTTCACTTTAGTATATCAATTCTGTGATGCCGCAGGCTTAAAGACATTACAATACTCCGTTTTATTGCTTGAACAATTATATTTTACCTTATATTCTCTCACAAATTTACTCAAGTATTATCAACTATATAATTAGCAAACAATAATTACTAAAGATCCTATTACAATGCAATCTTTAGCGATAAATCGCAGATACACTTTACATGTTTGTGGAAGTACTCATCGAAAAATGATCGAAACTATCAACCTCTTGTCGGATTTTATTGCACATTTTTATGCATGTCTATGTTTTAGATGTTAAATCTCTGTACGAAATTTCATATTACTAGCTCTTTTCGTTTTGCAGTTATCGTGTTTACTTTGTAGAAAACAATTGAACAGATGGCATTTGTTCAAAATTTTGATAAGAATAAAAAAAATTGAAATTGATTATATACTAAATTCTTTCAGTCCAGCTTGAAGCGTTTTTATTTATTATATTCACAGATATACAGACAGACTTAATTAAAGAGAAATGTTTCGGAATCGGAGATGTTTGAAATCCAAAAATAGGGCAAAATCTTCGGTCCGAATTTTTGGACTATTACGAAGCGTCATGATTATATGTTGCTACTTTTCCATCAGCCAGGGTCCAGTGAAAAATCGCCAAATAATGTAGAATTCTGCCAAATTTCTTACAGTGATTTTAAAGCAAAAAATCGCCAAATAAAGTAGAATTCTATAAAATTTTTCTGACGGTATTTCACTAGCGCCTGGCTAACGAAAAAGTACCTATATATTTAGTATTGTATGTTGATACTTTTCCGATAGCCAGGGTCCAGAGAAAATCGCCAAATAATGAAGAATTCTGCCAAATTTCTTACAGCGGTTTTAGAGCGAAAAATCGCCAAATAAAGTAGAATTCCACCAAATATCTCTGGCGGTATTTCACTGGCGCCTGGCTAACGAAAAAGTACCTATATGTTTAGTATTGTATGTTGGTACTTTTCCGTTAGCCAGGGGCCAGCGAAAAATCG
Organism: Argiope argentata; assembly: GCA_026289955.1. Classification (NCBI taxonomy): domain Eukaryota; kingdom Metazoa; phylum Arthropoda; class Arachnida; order Araneae; family Araneidae; genus Argiope; species Argiope argentata. The sequence goes on along the minus strand of JAOUZG010044037.1, from coordinate 4,763,910 downwards.
CCAAATAATGTAGAATTCTGCCAAATTTCTTACAGCGATTTTAAAGCGAAAAATCGCAAATAAAGTAGAATTCCAGGAAATTTTTTCTGGCGGCATTTCACTGGCGCTTGGCTAACGAAAAAGTACCTATATGTTTAGTATTGTATGTTGGTACTTTTCCATTAGCCAGGGGGCAGCGAAAAATCGCCAAATAATGTAGAATCCTGCCAAATTTCTTTCAGCGATTTTAAAGCGAAAAATCGCCAAATAAAGTAGAATTCCATAAAATTTCTCTGGCGATTTTTTATTGGCATCAGGCTAGCGAAAATGTACCTATATGTTTCGTATAAAAAAGTAAAAATGAAATAATAATATATGAAAAACTAAATATATGTATACATAAACAATTAAAATCCCGTTTACATAAAAACACAATGTTATGAGTGCCAAAATACAAGCAAAAATGAAATTCATCTCCTTCATTTCGCTCGATCACTGTTGCTCTACTGACCGGGTCGCCAATGCCTCGCCAAGACACTCTTGAATTAACAACATGCCAGACTTGGGGAAAAAAGATTAAAAACAAAACAATCCTACGGTAATCCCAATGCCCTGGGGGGCTACTGCGATAACATCGACGAAGCGTATAATATGACCTTCCTCTAACGGATGGGGAGTCTATTGCTTTTTTATCGTTTCAAGCTACTTGAAGAAATGCTGTCTCCGCGGATTGTAAGAGTTGGTTCAAAGGATATTAGAGATTTAGGTGTATCAAATCGGAACTTCTTTACCTGGGGTTTTGCATTTACTGCCCATAATGATTTATTTCTACAAGGAATGTTAATCTTCTTTTGCAAGGATCGCTGCATTATAAATATTACTTGGATAATTCGAATGTGTGGATTCTCAGATTATCCAGCAACAAAGATGAGCCGAATTTTATATCATTTCGTATAGGTTATCTTATAAACATCCGGAATTTTTTTTTCTTGTATTCATTGAAGGATGGAAAAGAATAGCGGTATCAGTTGATATTTCGTTTTTGAAAATCATTCGACGGTATCTTCGGACTGAAATAAATACTTCAAGAATGGTAAACATGTCGTGTGATGGCATTTTCTCTTCACCACAGGCATCTTAGATTCTTGAAACGTGTCCTTTTAGGCAATATTATGTCTTATGTACAGGCGTAAATCTGATCAGAAATTGCATTTTTATCTTCGAGATATCAAATTGTTTTATCTGTTAATTGCATACTAAAGAAAGTCCAAATATGAAGACGAAAGGTTAAATACGTTTTTGAAATAATACAGTAATACTATAATTCTGTAAAACTATTTGGGAGATGCTCTCGTTCAAACTTGTTTCTTACAACTTCACAACAACAACAAAATTCACAAGTTCATGCGATAATTTCTCTTAACTGTTTGATCTCTGATGGTACCTCCCACTCACCATTCAAGACGGTACGTCATCTTGACGTTTTATTATCATGTCAGAACATGATGTTGTTTTAGGAATGAGGTTTGTGGCACCAACAAAAATCCGTAGGCGAAAAATAAAAATTTTACTATCTGCACAAATATCTAAAAAAAAATAAGTTTTTAATAACAAGTTCCATTGCGTTTACAAAAGCCTTGATTAAAAAAAAAATAAGTTAATGACTACAGCAAATAAAACCTAGAAAAATGTTATTTTGAGAACGTGATTATCTGAAATGAAATGTATAGGAAATGCGATATATTTTTAAACAATAAATGAGGGACAAAGTTTTTTTTGGATCGCATGCAATACTAAAGTGACTCATTCGATGAAATCCTTAAAATGAATAAAAAATATAATTTAACTCGAACGAGCACGTGGTGCTTGACCGTTCAAGAAATGATGTTCTGACTTGATACATTGAAACATGATGGCAGATTTCATTTTAATCTTTATTTATTTAATTTTGATTGTCAAAAACGCTTACAAAATGATAAAAAAACCTAGGTTGATCTTTCAAGGAAATTCAACTGAAAGCAATTATATATTTATATTTATTTTTGAGCAACAAATAAGCCCGTGTTTTGAGTGAATAATTATGCATTGAATTACTTTCCAGCGGGTAAAAGAAATTGAATTTTGTGAACCTTTAAAATATTACTAACACTAAAGCACTTAAAGTGCATAATTTTGAAATCAATTTTGCTATATAATTAATTATTTTACATAAATTCAAAAAACCTCAAGGTAAACAGGATTAAATTAATCATCATCATCATTATTTTTTGGGGTGCAGCATAGAAACAATAACTTTTGCGATAGAAACACAAACAAAATCGAACCGACAACCTGCCAACCCCAATGGAATAACGATGAACTTGAGAGGAAAATACATGGTTTGATCAGGTTGCTGTTTTAAAAAACGCTTCGAAGACAAATTTTGATTTGTTTATGTAATTAATTATCAGAACTAAAAATAATTGTGATAAAGGGGAGAAAATTAAAAATATATTCTGGCCAATACTTGGTTATTGACGACAAAGGGCAATAAAACCTTATGCTAGATACCATTTATTTTGGTTACATCATTCGTCAAATCTATTTAAAATCGAAAATTTGTTTTTCATTTTGAACTTTTCCCAAATTAAAAAAAAAATCAAGTATAGAAGCATCTGTGATCATGGTTCTTCCCCTATTAATCACAGCTCTTAAGTGTTAAACTGAATAGTAATAATATATCAAAAGTTTTCTCTTTCCACTTCATAACTCTTTTGCAGTCATAAAGAAAAGTGATTTAAGAAAATGAATTTAAAAAAAGAATTCTTCAAAAATTCGCTTTATTAATTCTCATTAATAATTGATTTATTTTCATCACCATAATTTTTTTTTTTTTGCATGAAAATCAAATTCTAGCCTATATAAAAGAAAAGTAGTCTTTTATTAAATGAATTAAAACTTTTAAAATGATAGTAATGAAAAGGTACAAATAAGTTATAATTTTCCTTCTTATAATGAAAAATAACTTAAGTAATAAGGTAAAGTAGCCTTTTAATAAAAAAATTCGGGCTAATGACAATGATAGCGAAAAGGTACCGAAAAGTTATAATATACCATTTACAATGAAAAACAACAACTGGAAAGATAAAAAACATGACTTTAAGGCTTTAAATGATTCAGTATTATGTTTTCAAAATAAAGCATTTCCTTATTGTAAATGCTTTAAACTTAGCCTGTAATATTAAAAGTTTCTGGTTCTGACAATCTGAATAAATAGCAATTATATTCTATCCAGCTCACGTGTGGCTTTGAAGCAGGATATACAAAAATATTGTTATACTACAATTGGTCTTTTGATGGCAATTATTAGCTCATTCATAAAGTTAATTTTTGTTTTAAAATAAAATTTTTAAACATTGGAATAAAAAAAATCCACTGATGATAAGATTATTAGTACCAGGAAGAAATTTTGTACCTCATTTGATACAAAAAATGAATTAAGGAATAATTTAAATGGCAGTACTTTAAAGGAAATATGTGTTGAAAATACAAACTTCCGTTTGTTCTACATAAAAATTATTCACGAACAATTTTTTATAGAATCCTGACTGTCCATAAAGGCTTCCTCTTTCCTTTTTACATTATAAATAAATGACACACAGTTAATTTTTGGCCGGGATTTAAAATTTATAAATAATTACTACATTTTTTAAAAATGGGAAATATCACAATTAACTTTCACTTCTTTGACAACTGAACTTTTCAACAAATAAATGCCTGTTTAACCAAGTGTATAATGAACAAAACTACTAAAAAAGAATAAGAAAAAAATTAAGACCAATGTAGAACAAGGTATTCTTTTGTTTCCCTACACTTCCTCTATGTTTTTAATAGAAACCGCCGAAGCATAGTGTCTTAAGTACAAAAGGACAATTAATTAATTTGTTCCCCCCCCCATCAGAAGAAAATGACTTTTAATGTCTTTGTGTTGGACTTTATAATAAGTTCCTGCTGTGAAAAATGTTGTCCAGGAGGTAAGACTAAACGGTACAATGTCGTCACGTGACCAAAAGTGACAGGCCTTTGACCCTTCCGTCAGGGAGGGAGGGAGGGAGAGAGCACTGCCACTTCTCCTACTGACATGGTTTCGGAAGACAGTTTTGTTGTCCTTTTCCATGTTCTTTTTAATGTCACGCTCTGCTGCAGGTGGCAGAGTTCTTCGTGAAAAGAAATACGGTCCGACTTTTTGGCGAAGGCAATACGCGATTTCACCTGGAGTGTATTATTTCTCTTTTCGTAGCCAAACGGAAATTATTATAATAACAATGATGATCTTCACAATGAACGGCCTCCTTGCAGTAAACTCGGGAAATGGGTTAGGGTTTGCAATGAATAAGTCCGACGAAATCATTCCACAAAGAAAAGTCTCGAAAGGTCGCCCAATAAAAATTCTGAATTACGGAACAATCCCTGCCTGTGAGTGGCCATAATATGTAAATGAAGGCCATTGTAAGAAGGAGCTCCATTAATCCGATTAATAACATAATTCACCGATAACTGAAAGAAATCATTGTCAAACTTTCTTGAAAGACGGATCAATTATTATTGGATACCTAACAAAAGTTTCAATAAGGTTATTGGGTTATTTCATGGTAGGACATAAGAAATTAACCTTGGTTATCTTTTAAGCTATTATGTTTGTTTGTTTTTTCAAATCATGTATAGAAAATACTGTACCTTATTATTTGCATCTTTTAAAACAAAAATATTGCGATATCATTCCTAAAGAAGATCAAGCTCTAAAATCATCAGATCAGAGGGGGAAAAACCCTATTTGGATAATTTAGTTTTATAAAATGTTATTTATTATTCTTTTTTGAAATGAATATTAAATGCATATACGTAATAAGCTGATTTTAAGTTGTTGTACAACTGGGCTTGTATTGCAGGTTGAGCATGATATATTTTTTTGATTTAATGATTATTCAATTCCTACTAATAGCTCACACCCTATATATATATATATATATATATATATAGGGTGTGAG